>CAUEEP010000758.1:0-342639 GCA_958450365.1 Mesorhabditis belari | reverse complement strand
TTAAAAAAGAGCTTTCTAACAATTTAAAAACAATTTTCAAATGTCATTGAGAAAATTAGCTTTATTCTTTTTTCTCTACTCCTTTTCATAAGCTAATTTTGCAGCTATTATACAGGAAAATTAGTCGAATTGAATGGTTTCTTTTTTGTTTTTTTTCAAAAATGAATTATTGCCAAGATATATCAAAATTTAGTTGAACTAATTTTCAGAAATTCAAGAAATTATAAGATTATAAAGTATGGATATACTGGACTAGATATCGGACTAGATATTGGACTAGATATCGGACTAGATATCGGACTAGATATCGGACTAGATATTAGGTTAGAAAGAAATTTCTCGGAAAAAGTTTGCATGATGAAATTTCTTTCTAATTTCTTTAGAAATTAGAGGAGGAAATTTCTTTCTAACCTAATATCTAGTCCAATATCTACTCCAATATCTACTCCAATATCTAGTCCAATATCTAGTCCAATACCTAGTCCAATACCTAGTCCAATATCTAGTCCAATATCTACTCCAATATCTACTCCAATATCTACTCCAATATCTAGTCCAATATCTAGTCCAATATCTATTCCAATATCTAGTCCAATATCTACTCCAATATCTAGTCCAATATCTAGTCCAATATCTACTCCAATATCTAGTCCAATATCTAGTCCAATATCTATTCCAATATCTAGTCCAATATCTAGTCCAATATCTACTCCAATATCTACTCCAATATCTAGTCCAATATCTAGAACAAGTCCAATAAGAGTAGGGTTTAAAGAGGCGCCGAGAAATTGGAGTTAAGGTATAGCTTAGTATTGTGTACTTGAAATGAAATAGAAAATAATAGAAATGAAGAAAGGGTAATTTCTTGGCGTCGACTTGTAAATAATAGAACAAAATGTTCTTGAATTGGTGGATTTGTTTTGAAGAAATTCCAATCAAAATTTCCAACTTTTTCGACAACTTTCTTTCCAACTTAATACTTGAAGACTAAACCAAGAAAACCTCTTTTTTTTTCTAGAACGACATTTAATGCGAAGTGGAGCCACTAACGAACAAGTGATGGAGGTGATGAAACACGTGCTCGATCACATGTAAGTTCTATTGTTCTATTCTTTTGTCTTTTTGGTCTTAAAACAAAATGATTTCTCACACATTGAAATCTTTTTTATCTTTTTCCCCAGATTTTCTATGATAAACCCGAGAATAACGTTGTCTTTTTGGCGCTAACTTTTCCCGGAAATTCAGCCACGAATCCGAACCACCGCCAATTCTGCTCACCGATCGCTACGAGAAAGTCTCACTCATGCAACACACGCCCACACCGAGCACACCATCAGCTGTGTGAGTTGATTTCTTGTCGACAAAAATCAATGGATAAAAATTTCTGTGTTTAGACATTTTCTCCGAGTCATAGTCAGGCTTAAAGGCTGGCTTACAACGCCTAGAGCTAGCCAAAAGACAGAGCTACAGAACTAGGAGCTACAGAACTAGCTACAGAGCTTATACAGGATTTCTGGCTAAAATTGTATCAATTGACATGTATCTGTGCCTATTCTCAGGCACAGAGCTCGGTTAAAAGATTCCCGTTGTTGATTCTTGAAAGATTCTTGTTGTCTCTGATACTCTCAATTGATTTATGAATTTTATAGTCATCGACAAAAGTAAGACATAAGGTATAAGGTTATAGTAAGTCAAGGGCCCTTTCCTGGCGACAATCGAATACGTCGGTGTAGCTCATTGGTAGAGCGTTCGCCCGGTAAGCGCTCACGGGTTCGAATCCTGGCGCCGACCATTCCCTGCCTCAATCCATAAAAGCACCAACTCCATGACTGTAGGTGGAGGCTAAATCTTGATGAAAAGATAAGCACAAAACAATTGTGATTGTATAGCAATTGTTAGTTAATAACGTGCCAAGATTCCCGTGTTCAAGCTCGTTTATAATTATATTTTCGTACCTAGATTCATTTCTAACTATAATAAAGTTCCTAGACTCATTTCCAACTGTAATACCGTCCCTAGACTCGTTTCCAACTCTAATACCGTACCTAGATTCATTTCCAGCTGTAATACCGTCCCTAGATTCATTTCTAACTATAATAACGTTCCTAGACTCATTTCTAACTATAATACCATTCCTAGATTCATTTCTAATGGAAATACAGGGAGTAATTAGGTCCATTTCCAAACTAGCAAGTTCTAACTGCTTCCAATCAGCCAACAGGTCCACTTCACAGACTTGTACCGTACAGAGAAGAGACATTTACTTAAAAGACTACAAACGAATTACATAAAACGTTTGCTACAATTAAATAAATATCTAATAAAGTAATGAAAACCGTGCCAATTTCCATTTAACCATTGTTGCAGCTGGGTCGAAGACGAGATGGTCTACCAGGCGCCGCTTCGAACCGATCTGCCGAACGCGGAGCACGTTCCCTCGCCAACCATCATGTCAATACGAAGGTTAGCTTTTAAAAATCTATTGTAATAAATCTAATTTCTAAAACCCAATAAGTTTTCTTCGTTTATTTTCATTTTCCTTACCTTTTTCTTCATTTTTAAGTTGGCGTCCCCCGTCTCGGTACAGCAATTCGTCGGCAAGCGGACGATCACTGTAAGTTTTTCAAGTTTAAAGCCTTTTCTTTTAGTTTTAAACTATTATAGGCAATATTATAGGCAATATTATAGTATATGTTATAGTATATATTATAGTCAATATTATAATCAATATTATAATCAATATTATAATCAATATTATAATCAATATTATAGGCAATATTATAGACAATATTATCAGCTTATAATATTGCTTATAGACAATATTATAGACAATATTATAATCAATATTATAGACAATATTATAGTCAATATTATAATCAATATTATAATCAATATTATAATCAATATTATAATCAATATTATAATCAATATTATTGATATTTTATTTTAGTATGTTTCACCGAATGAGATCCCGAGGCGATTCATGGGATGAGTCGGGACCATCACTTTCTGAACATTGCTCTTTGTCCACTGAGCCAAGTGTTCATTTGAGAGTGGTTTGTTTTTGAGAATTATTTAGAGAAAGTCTTTCATTTAGAAGTTTCTTTTTAAACCTAGTTAAACTAAAGAGAGATTTTATAATTTAACAAGCAAAAAAAATGGGTTTTTCTTTTCTCTTTCTTTTTCAAAAAGCTTTTTTGATTTTTAGATTTCGAATTTGATAATTTACTTGAAAAGAAAAGAAAAGATAAGTTATCAATAAGTTATTTATCTATTTTTAACTTTTATTCTGTTACCGTAAATACTGGAATAGTACCCCACCCCCTACGTACAGTCGCGTCGTCGCAAAAGTTTTTTAGTATTTCATTTTTTTTTCAAAGCGTCCGTACTTTCAAAAAATACGTCTTTGGTATCAAAAAATAGCCCTGAATTTCAGCTATTTTTTGATACCTAAACGAACATTGTAGCATAAACCAGTGTCGAGAAAAACTCGTTCAAAGCTAGACTACGCAACACTCCGCACCGTCATTATGGGGGTGGGGTACTATTACAGTAGTTACGGTAAGTAATTATCGATTATCTATTATCTATTATCTTTTATCTATTATCTATGATTTATTATCGTTTTTTAGAACTATTGGGACGAGTACCGATCCCCGGAGCCGTCTGTGGACTCGTTCAAGTTCGAGTTCCCGCTGCCCAGCCCTGACTACGAGAAAATCGGTTTGTCGCTTAATTGGACTTCGAAAATGAAAGCGTACACTAGTTTTTTTTCTAAAATATTCGAAAATCTCTTCAATCTAAACGAAAAGATCGTCTATTTGGTTGACCAAAAGATCTACGATCTATTGGGTTGGATCTTGATATTGATTTGACTTTACTGCAAGCTGGGCTTGGTTAAGCGCTAGGATTACGGTAATGGGATATGAGCTAGACCTAGGCAAGCTATGACTTGATTTGGCCAGCTCTAGATTCTAGAATCTAGACTCTAGATTCTAGAATCTAGAGTCTAGAATCTAGACTCTAGATTCTAGAATCTAGAATCTAGACTCTAGATTCTAGAATCTAGAATCTAGAGTCTAGAATTTAGAGTCTAGATTCTAGATTCTAGAATCTAGAGTCTAGAGTCTAGAATTTAGAGTCTAGAGTCTAGAATCTATTGGGTTGGTGAATTGAAAACTGCCGGACTTTGAACTAAAATTTATTCGACATAAAACCATCAATTCATTCCAAATAATTTCCATTATTATTGACGACTACTGCCCATTTTACAGGCAATTTGCGGATTCCTCTTCCGTAGTAGGATTTTGGTTTGTGTGTGAGACAAGTGTGAGACTCAAAAATGGAAGACTGGAGAATGGAGGACTCCCAGTTTGGGCACTTTCTTTAAAAGAAACCCATTTTGGTGTCAATAGAAAAGTTGTAGAGAATCAAAAATTAGGCTTATAGCCAAATTTCCAACAAGATACACTTCGAAGTTTTGCTTAAAATGCAAGTTTTGTGAGAATTCGTAAATTTGGCATTTCTTGAAAATCAGTTTTTGAATCGTCCTGAAAATTGGGATATAAGCTTGATTTTTGATTCTCTACAAATTTTCCATTGACACAAAAATGGGTTTCTTTTGAAGAAAGTGCTCAAATGCTCAAACTGGGACATCTCCAGTCCTCCATTTTCGAGTCTCACACTTGTCTCACACACAAACCAAAATCCTACTACGAAAGAGGAATTTGCAAGTTTGCTGTAAAATGGGCAGAAGTCGTCAATAATAATGGAAATTATTTGGAATGAATTTATGGTTTTATGTTGAATAAATTTTAGTTCAAAGTCGGGCAGTTTTTAATTCACCAAACCAATAGATAGGAATTTCAAAAAGTTATTCATATATCTAGATTTATAATAGATTTAAATCTAAATTTATCTCAAAAGAAGTTTCTCAAAATCTGGACCTTGTCTCCTTTTTTGTCGTGTCGACCTGTTCGGGATCTTCGCTTTTCTCGCGGCCGATCTCGGAGTCTAAACACAAATTTGCATTTGAAATCAATTATTTTCTATTATATAACTGAATATCTTATTTAATAACTGAATATCTTTAATTTAATAGAATATCTTGCTATTTTTTCAATTTTCCAATTTCCTCACCAGACGCATTCTCGAAAGAATCCCAATATTTCGCCAACGCGGCGCTCATTCGAACCATTTTTTAAAAGTTAGATGAAAATAGTTAGAGAATCATTCTAAAATAAGTTAAAGATTATAATAGTTAGAGAATCATTCTAAAATTTACGAATTTTCACAAAACTTGCAATTTAAGCAAAACTACTAGGTGTATCTTTTTGGAAATTTGGCTATAAGCCTCATTTTTGATTCTCTACAACTTTTCTATTGACACCAAAATGGGTTTCTTTTGAAGAAAGTTCTCAAACTGGGTCCAAACTGGACATCTCCAGTCCTCCATTTTTGAGTCTCACACTTGTCTCACACACAAACCAGAATCCTACTACGAAAGAGGAATCCGCAAATTGCCTGTAAAATGGGCACAAGTCGTCAATAATAATGGAAATTATTTGGAATGAATTCATGGTTTTATGGTGAAGAAATTTTAGTTCAAAGTCTCGCAGTTTTTAATTCACCAACCCAATAGATCAATTCAAAGCACTTTTAAATCTATGAAGAAAAATTTAAATTTAAAAAGCTACAAATACTGTAGCAAGTAACCTAGACTCCTAGTTTAATCTTATCAATTTATCGTTTAATATCTTCTAACAAGAGTGTACCTATTCAAAAGGATAAATAAAACATTACTAGAGCTTTAGAGTCATAATACTTACAAGTGTACTAAGTACTAAGCCTATGCTAAGACTCTAAAGCTCACTCATTCTAGTTCTAAGAAGTTGTGTCTGTTTTAAACTCGAGAAAACCAGCTTCCAGCTCTAAAAATAAAGATAACCTTGTCTTGTACTATCAAAATCGGTGATTGATTCATTTAAAAGTACTGTAATTGACCCTTTTTTTTTCACCAACCCAATAAAAATCAATATTTCCTCCCAAGATTTGCAAAAGATCATAAATTTTCAGTAAAATTAAGTTATTTTTAAGTCCTATGGGACTATTGGATCTATTTACAAAGTACTTTAAAAGTAAAAGACTCTAGAAAAAGAGAAAACACTGATAACACTAGTTGTTAAGGATCTAGATCTGATCTAGATCTGATCTAGATCTAATCTAGATCTAATCTAAATATTCCTAAAAGTTCGAAACGCTAGCTAGATCACGATCAAGATTGATAGCTGACTCTGAGCCTGATCTGGCCTTGATAAAACTTTAAGAATAAACCTGGCTGGATGAATGAACTGGATGAATCTGTTGACAATAGATTCCCCGATTAGCCAGCACCTTTTTGAAACCCCAAGACTTTAGGAAAAAGATTGAAATCCAAGATTTACTTGCATAGAATCTAAAGCTTCGAATTTCAGCGCTCTCCGCGAAACGCTCTCGTCGCATCCGTTCGTGTCCCGGCTCCTATGCGATCCCCTCTCCTCCATCTTCAGCTCATTCAACCGCCTCCACGAGTTCCTCTGTAAGCTGGCGATCAACCCAAAAGCGGGCGAAAGGCCGGCTCTCTCTCCGACCTTTACGTGTCGACACTTCCCCTCAGCTATCACCTGATCCTCTGCAATTCCCACCGCCAAACTCTTTCTCCATCTCTGAACCGTTCATGCTCGCCAAGCTTGCCGCACAGGTTGGATTTGGGTTGAGAGAGGGATTTGAGCAAGATCTTCTTCTAGTTTATGGGATCAGTACTTTTCTAAACATTACCAAAAGCTATCGTACTCTTAAACTCATCTAGGCTACCGTAATTTAGCTGTTAATCACCTGTTCAGCTGTTACTAAGCCTATGCTAAGACTAAGCCAAGCCTAGGCCGAGCCTAAGCCAAGCCAAAACTAAACCTAAACCTAGCGTAAGCTTAGTTCCGATTTTGATCTAATACGGTTCCAATACGGTTCCTATTTTGATCTAAGACGGATCTAAGCCGAGCCTGAGCCGAGCCTAAGCCGAACCAAAGCTAAACCAAAGCTAAACCTAAGCCTAGCGCAAGCCTAGCGCAAGCCTAGCGCAAGCCTAGCGCAAGCCTAGCGCAAGCCTAGCGCAAGCCTCATCCAGTTGTTTCTAAACTTTACCCAAACTTACCGTATTCTTATATCTGATTGTGCTCCCAAATAAACGCATACTCTCTAGTGCACTCTTGGCCAAAGTACTGTGCCAAAAGGTGAGCGTTTAAGCGCATAAAGTACGGACGATTTTTTTAAGAAAGAAAGACTTTCTAGATAAGTTTCAAGATCTTACTATCTCACTCTCAAGCAAATCCGAATCATTGCTCTGTCTTTGTGCAAAATCGCTTTTTCTCTAAATGTAGTGTGATCTGTTGGAAAGATGGGAAAGCGATCAACTGCATTTCCAATCACCGCGACAACCGATGACAAATATTAGAGATGAAGAGGATGAAGAAGAGAAGGACGACGATTCATCTTTTCGTCTACTTTCCCCACCGCAAGGTGTGTAGATTTTTGTGATTGAGTGTTGCTCGAGCTTTAGACTTAGACTTTACCCTAATGTAACCTAAGCTAAGCTAAGAAGAAACTGATCAAGAAACTGATGAGAAACTGAACAAGAAAGCTAACAAGAAACTGATGAGAAACAACTCGATTTACGGTATAGAACACCTTCTAGAGCTATTCTATTACTTATTTTAGAAAAAGCAAAATGAAAAACTCCAAAGGGAATCGAACCCACGACCCCGGTGAACGGCCGCTTTGTAAACCTTTGCACTAACCAATAGACCATCGAGCAATCTCGCTGCCTTCTTTGAAAACGCAATACGAAGCCCAGTAATCAAATTTCGTTGTTCTTCGCTTTCTAATCTTTGCTTTCTAAACTTTGCTCCAATCCATCGTAATCCAATCTCTTTTTTTGCCATACCGTAGCCCTAAGAACCTACCGTAATCTACCCTAATACCGTAATACCATAGGCCTAACGTTTTTCGCCTTTTTCAATAATAAGCTCAGAATCCTATTGTCTATACAGTAAATCAAGAAAATTCAAGTAAAAAGCCGGTTTAAATTTAAATTTCAATAGTATTTCTGGGAAAATCTCGAGCAACACCCAATCAACTCTTTCCAAAGCTATCATTGTCAAGCTTTCTGCAGTTTGTTCTCCTGTCGAAGTTCATCAAATCGACGAAGAAATCCCCCGTCTTCCCCTTCATTTAATGTCCCCGCCATCATCGGAAAGACTTCGAAGAACCCTTTTCCCGATCCCCGAATCGAGACGTTCCTCCATTGTGCAAGGGCCAGCCCCAGTGGAACCTTTGCTAAAGGTATTGTGTCGAAATGATTGGGTACAGTGTTCAGCTTTTACTTTCACTCTAGAAGTGTCCAGTTTACCGTACAGTTCTATGCCCAGTTTATCGTAAAGTTCAATGCCCAGTTTACCGTACAGTTCAATGCCCAGTTTATCGTACAGTTCAATGCCCAGTTTACCGTACAGTTCTATGCCCAGTTTACCGTACAGTTCTAGGCCCAGTTTACCGTAAAGTTCTATGCCCAGTTTATCGTAAAGCTCATCAACCTAGTGTTCAAGACAAGTTCAAGATTTACGTACACTTTTTCTCTAGTCTCTACCACTATCTAGAATTAACCATTCTTCATAAAACTTTTTGAATTTTTATAAAATTGCTAATTTTGAGTTTCCGAGTAAAGAATTGAAGCTAAAAGTTGAAAATAAGTAAAAAAAAAGAAGGAAAAAAAAAACCAACTAATTGTTTTTTTTGTAATTCCGTTATAAACCCCATTTTTTATTCTCTTCACCCTTTCTATTGATACCAAAAGAATAAGTAAGTAGTAAATTTTAGCAATTTTTATGGGGTAACGGGAAACTCTAGGCGTAGGTAGGGAGTAGAGAAAAAAAAGAGAAAAATGTGCGTAATTCTTAAAAACCCTATCCAGTAGACCATATACCCCCCTCATCTATATTTTTTTTCCCCCCTTATTTTTTTCTGGTGGGGGGGGGGGGAAAAAAAAAAAGAGCGCCCAAAAATTAGAGAGAATACGGTAGTTAGAGTGACGAGGTTCTAAGTTAAGATTTTGAAGTACTAATTCTTGAATACCCTGTAGAAAATTGCTAAATTGCTAAATTGCTAAATTTTAAAAGGGAAAATTGAAAGTTTTAGATCGAAAAACTGTGCCCAATCATTTTGCGTTTCTTTCATTTTCCAGATTTTTTTTTCTTTGTTGTTTTTTCAATTTTTCCATTTGTCAGAAAAAGAAACGAGCTCGTTTACTGAAGAAATTGGATCCACTAAACTCGATGGGGTGGCTGAATATCTCACCAAGAAATCGACAATTGCTTGATGCTGTGAAAACCGGTTTGCTTGCTTACTGTAGCTTACTGTAGCTTACTGTAAATG
This sequence comes from Mesorhabditis belari, assembly GCA_958450365.1. Taxonomy (NCBI): domain Eukaryota; kingdom Metazoa; phylum Nematoda; class Chromadorea; order Rhabditida; family Rhabditidae; genus Mesorhabditis; species Mesorhabditis belari. The sequence continues at coordinate 333,174 of CAUEEP010000758.1, read as the reverse complement.
TCTGGATTACGGTAAAGAGTTTGCTTGTTCATTTGGCTTTACAGCAAGCTACAGTAAACCCCCGGCTTACTGTAGCTTATTCATTTGGCTTTACAGCAAGCTACAGTAATCCCCCGGCTTACTGTAACTTTCTGTAGCTTTCCTATTTGATGACCCTAAGCCTACTGTGGCTTACTGTAAAGCTAGAACTGTCTGGATTACGGTAATGACCACCGGCTTACGGTAGCTTTCTGTACAATTTGCTGCTTTCCAAATTGTCAATCAAAATCACTTTCCCAATTTCATTTTATAGTCAGACAAGCTACCGTAATCCAAGCTCGTTTTCTAAGCATTACCCTAACCTACCGTATCCCTTTATCTATCCTTTTATTTATCCCTTTTCTCTAGATCTACCCACTCTGTTCGACGCTGTCCGAAGGGAATCTTCCGCTTCGGCTGCATCGTCCGTTGTGCTAGTGAGCCCGCAAAATGTGAGCTATGCTTTTGTGCTATGTAGCTTTTAAATGTGAATGCTATTTCTTGGAGAAAGAGTGAAAAAAAAGGAAAAAAGAATCTGCGCAGGCCGGGAATCGATAATCGATTTAATTGATCGAGTCTAATCGTTCTTGAAAACCTACCCTTCTTCATTCAACAAAATAGGCTTCTTTATAGAGCACCTTTTAGAAAACAGCTCTATTTCAAGCCGGAATGGCAGGCCAGGTGTAAAGCCAAAAAAGCAAAACAATTTGCGCAGGCCGGGAATCGAACCCGGGTCGCCCGCGTGGCAGGCGAGCATTCTACCACTGAACCACCTGCGCTCGAGAGGGCGTCAGGGGAAATGGGCGTTATGAATGGGTGGATTGAAAAAGGAGCGCTTGGAAGCTTGGAAGCTTTCAATGCTTTCAATTTATTGTTTTATCGGTATAAACTTTTTAGCCGATTGGGTTGGCCTGTATGGAAGAATGGGATTCATACATCCGAATGTTAGACGAAAGCAGTCGACCCTTCACGCGGTTAGTTTAAAAATCCAATAGAATTCATGTCAAAATCAAATTTTCTAACTCTTCTTTCCGCGTACTTTGCGCTCTCAGCTAAACGTTGGCTTTCTGGCACACGGAACTCCACATTTTGTTCTAGAAAAATAGGGTTCTAGAAAAATGAGGATTTCCGTGCGCTAGAAAGGTGGCGTTTAGCTGGGAGGGGAAAGTACGCACAAAGAACGAATCTTTTAAGGAAAACGAATCCGCGTACTTTGAGCTCTCAGCTAAACGCCGGCTTTCTGGCACACGGAACTCTTCATTTTCTGGGGTTCTAGAAAAATGAGGATTTCCGTGCGCTAGAAAGGTGGCGTTTAGCTGGGAGCGTACGCACAAAGTACGCACAAAGAACGAATCTTTTAATGAATAATCTAGAGTTTAAATCAATTGAAAATCACTAGAAAATCTATAAAATCTATAAAATCGATGTAAATCTATAATCTGAATGTTTGCATGATATTAATGTCATCCTTTAGATGCCTTTTCGAGTTTCATTTTTGATTATTTTACATTTAAAAAAAAAAACCCTCATTTTTGCTTGTCATTTTGCTAGGAATCAATTGCATGAAAATTCATGTTATATGCAAATTTTTAGGCGAAATTTAGAGATAAAGGTGTACGGTAAAGTCTAGAAAGTCTAAAGTCAACAAAATCTCTATTCTATCTACCGTAGCTTGAATCAAATTCTCATCACTTTCTATAAACCACCGTAAACTATAGATTTTCCAAGTTTTCCCATAGTTTTACCATAGTTTAGGAGGCCCCAAAACCTCGAGAAATCCTCTAGAATCTATTGTTAGCGATTTAAAAGTGCATTTTATTCTATCTACCGTCGTTTGAATCAAATTCGTAGATCAGTTTCTATAAACTACCGTAAACTATAGATTTTCCAAGTTTTCCCATATTTTTACGCCTCCTATACATCCAGAAATCCTCTAGAATCTATTGTTAGCGATTTAAAAGTGCATTTTCGAAAGCATTTTGAAATTTGGCTTTACCGGAATTAGAATAACCTTGTCGAAAATCTGACAAGGGATCGAACTTGAGCAAAAAGATCGATCAATCGTTTTCTATGCAAGCCCTTTATCCACTACACCACGGAGGCGCCTTGGGGATCCTTAAGAAAACTGCCATAAAGCCAGTCAGCTCGAAATTCAGCTCGAAATTCCTCACAAAATTCGACTCAAAATTTTCGCATTTTTCCCCTAAAACTTTAAACACATAACTTTTTATAGAAAACGATTTTGAAAAAACGCAAAACAGATTCGGAATCAGCGTGAAATTCTGCGTCGGATGGGCTTTCAAATCTTAAAACATTTCCCTCAAAGTTACCGTAAATTAAACGCTTTCATTCTCAAAAACACTGTGCCCAATCTACCGTACTTGGCTTTTAAAACGGCTTTAAAACATCTTACCGTAACTTTAACCGATTAGAAAATAGATACATTTACCGTACTCTAAAGCCACCTTTTTTAAATCCCCAAAGACTTTACCGTACTCTGAAGCGATCTTTTTAAAATCCCCAAAGACTTTGCCGTACTCTGAAGCCATCTTTTAAAATCCCCAAAGACTTTGCCGTACCTGGCCACTAAACCCCAAAGACTGCCGTACCGGCCATCACCCCAAAGCTTGCCGTCCTGGCCATCTTTTAAAATCCCCAAAGACTTTGCCGCACTCTGAAGCCATCTTTTAAAATCCCCAAAGACTTTACCGTACCCTTCTTCTCATTTTGCAGAAAAGTCGATGGGAACACGATAATCGAAAAACGTCTCTTTCAACTTTTTCAACAACAAAAAGAACTGAAATCGGAAATAATCAACGAAATTGTTCAAATCGATCCACCGGAAACATCAAAAATTCGCATGAAAATCGAGAAATCGAATCTAAAATCACCGCCAAAAGTCAAAATCACATTAGAATGTGAAGAGGTTCAACTCATGCATCCCAATTTCTCAATTGCGAAACCCGAAAAGCTACCCGATGCAGAGTTTACATATAATGAGGTCAGAGTGATCAGTCCTGAGAAAATTCTGGAGTTGGAGACTTTGGAAGAAGAGGAAGAAGAAGAGGAAGAAGAGGAAGAAGAGGAAGAAGAAGAAGAGGATGAGCGTGAGAATAGCCTCCATGGGGTAAATGAGGTGAGAGAGGCGATGTGCGATGTGGAGCTGTCGACACCCGATGATCCCACGCCTAGGTACAGCTTTTCAATCACCCCTAAGCGTTTTCTAAAAGGTGCCCGACTACCGTAAACTTCCTAACGTTTTCTCTACCGTCGCCCGAATGTCAGAAATCTTTTAATCGATTTAATTGATCGAGTCTAATCGTTCTTGAAAACCTACCCGTCTTCATTCAACAAAATAGGCTTCTTTATAGAGCACCTTTTAGAAAGCAGCTCTATTTCAAACCAGAATGGCAGGCCAGGTCTAAAGCCAAAAAAGGAAAAAAATTTGCGCAGGCCGGGAATCGAACCCGGGTCGCCCGCGTGGCAGGCGAGCATTCTACCACTGAACCACCTGCGCTCGAGAGAGGGTTAGGGAAATGGGCCTTATGAATGAGGGATTGAAAAAGGAGCGCTTGTTGAGAAGCCTATTGTTGAGAAGCCTAAAATCCAAAACGTTAAAAAACAATGGCCTCAAGATTTGACCATTGTTCAAGCCTAAGTCCCTTAAAGCTGGCCTCAAGATTTGGCCATTGTGCAAGCCTAAGTCCCTTCAAGCTGGCCTCAAGATTTGGCCATTGTTCAAGCCTAAGTCCCTTAAAACTGGCCTGGTCTGGTATCTTGTTTGATCGAAAATCCCATCATGTAGATCGCTTGTCGGTTCCCCGATCATCCTCAGTCCCGAGCTTGCCCAAAGCACGAGCTACGAGGAAACCCGTTTGGAGACACCGCCACCAATAGAACCGATTCCGAAGCTATTCACGGTTTCAACAATTCCCGAAGAGGATGAAGATGAAGAAGAACAAGAACAAGAGGAGTTACGAGAGGAAATGAGGAGGTAAATCGAGTGATTCACAATCCGGATGGCTTACAGTACAGTCCCCAGGCCTCATCCTTTCCTGAAATGAAGTGTGCTTATTTGGGAAGCTTTTCTTTGCATGGTTTGGCTTTTTTTGCATGAAAAATACTAATTTCAAAGATCTTATAGTCATAGTTAGACTTCTATATGGCAGGCTATGGGCCACCAAGCAAATACTATACGGATTATAGTTAGACTTAGGCTTATAGTTATGCTTAGACTTCTATAAGTACTTATAGTTATAATTAAGTAATTTGAAACATTTTCGACCTGATTTACTTTTATCTAAGGCAAATTATGGGCCAGCAAGCAAATAGTATACTATACGACTTAGAGCTAGACTTCTATAAGTACTTTTAATCTATAGCTAGACTTCTATAAGTACTTTTAATCTATAGCTAGACTTCTATAAGTACTTTTAGTTAAAATTAGACTTCTAGTCTTCTAAACTAACTATAACTTATAGTTAAACTAGAAGAAAAACGCTACCACAGTTCTACGTAACTATTTTTTTACTTGATAACTCCGTAACTACTTTACAAAGTCTAATTGGTAAGTACAAATACAGTAGCAAACAAACTATTGTCTACATTATAATAAATGGTATGCTAAGGTGCCATTTAACAGCTATAAATACGATTTTTGGACTTGATGATACGGTAAATACGGTTACGGTTTTACGGTAAATTTTTGTTTGTACAGTCTCAGCTAAATAAAAATCTCAGAAAATCGAAAATTGTGTCAAGTAAAAGTGTCAAGAGTACTAACAAAATTAACCCTCAAAAAAATAAATGCACTGCCTGGTCAAGCAAAAAAAAAAAGCACTAAACTTTTGCAATCTCGCGTACAAGATTGCCGATTTCAGTGCGCTAGATCGTGAAAGTTTACGAGAATTTCAAGCAAAAACAAAGCAAAAGTTTTCCTTTCGTTTCGCGTTTTTTTCACTTTTTTTTTTTTTTTTTTTTAATTCTGTCCTGTCAATAGTTTTGTTTCGTTTTCGTTTTTGCTTTTTTCGTTTTTTTTTTTTTTCATTTTCTAACACTTTTCTGTTCTGTGTTTTGCTATTTAATAGTTTTTTTTTCTTTTTTTTTTGGGGGTGGGACAAATGCGACCTTTTTTTGCGCACCTGGACATTTGCGCACCTTTTTTTTTGCTGGAAAAGGCCTTAGGAAAGGCCGTAGAGCTTCGAAAATATTTCCATATAAGGGAATCGTATGCGTAGATTTCGAATTTCGACAAATCACACCTCGCTGACACGTCAAATTTGGGTTAAAAGGCAAAAACTGCGGAAAAGCGTTAAGTTGCGTAGTTTTTGCCTTTTAACCCAAATTTGACGTGTCAGCGAGGTCTGATTTGTCGAAATTCGGAATCTACGCATACGATTCCCTTCTATAAAAACATTTTTGAAGCTCTACGACCTTTCCTAAGGCCTTTTCCAGCAAAAAAAAGGTCGCATTTGTCCCACCCCCTTTTTTTTCACTTTTACTGTCCTGTCGTGTTTTGTCTCGGTTTCTAATCGAATCCCAATTTTTCTAACATGCGAATTTGTCGCTCACAACTGTCGCTGTTATCTGTTTTGTTTTTTTTCAAAAAACAATTAATTTCCTTATGGAAAATCTTTAGTAGAGCTGAATCCTCGTCATCTTCCGAAGGCCCACCCCAATTCGATATCGATTTGGGCGCTTTTGAACTGGTTGACACGGGATTGACAGCCGAAACGATCCTGTCCAACGAGGATCCCGTCATATTTCATAAGGTTTGCAATTTTTGAATCATAAAGTTGAAAAATTTTAGTTGTTTCATTGGAAAGTTGTAGCGAAACACTCACTATTGTTGTTTCGCTAACACTAACACTATCGTTCTTTTGCAAGAATTTCTGCGTTTTGTTTACGACTTTTCAAATCTGGTAGATGTTCTTGGATTCCCAAGAATCAGGACTCCTTGCATCAGCCTTACTTGACCTAGATCTGTTCTAGTCAAATCCATAGCTAAACCTAGAGTTTGTCCAGACATAGACCTTCTTCTGCCTGGCCTGAGCCTGACCTGAGCCTGACCTGAGCCTAGCCTGAGCCTGGCCTGAGCCTGGCCTGAGCCTGGCCTGAGCCTGACCTGAGCCTGACCTGAGCCTAGCCTGAGCCTGGCCTGAGCCTGGCCTGAGCCTGACCTGAGCCTAGCCTGAGCCTGGCCTGAGCCTGGCTTGTGGGTTTTTTTTTGAATAAAGTCCTCAAACTGTCACATATGACAATAGCCGGCAGTTTTCAATTCACCAACCCAATACAATCAAAAACTGCTAACTAAATTTGAATCTTTTGCTACCAAAATGGCTTTTAACGTCTCGTAGTGTTGCCTTAAACGAATAGAATTCAAGTTTTCAGGCAGTTTTCAATTCACCAACCCAATAGAATAAAAATTGGCACTTAGAATTCCCTAGTTCTATATAAAACACAATCTAGATTATCTAAAGATAAAGATTTTATAATTCTTTAAATAAAAAAAAACCCATTTCTTTACCATTCTACAGTTCGTAGCGAAGCGGAATCTCAGAGTGGTAATGTTTTAATTTTTTAAAAGGCGTGATACTTGAAATTTTTCAAATTAGCTTTATACTAGAGTTGATTTTCTTAAGAATGAAAATAAATGTGTTTAGGATATGCCTGTGCATTCAGTGCATCACGATACGGTGCAAACAGAGGCAGCTCTCGAGAATCTCATGGCGGCGCCCGAGCGAATGCTCAGGTTTGTGTGTAGATTGAGAGCTTTGAGAGCGAAATTTGAGCTTTGAGAGCTTTGAGAGCGAAACACACCTCTCTGGTGCACTGAAAATCTTTGAGTTTGCTAGAATGAATGTGTTTTGAAGTGAAAAACAAAACACAGAAATCAACTTGTACCACCATTTCAGCAATGTAATCCCGCCAACAATGGTCGATGACAATTATTGTTTTGTTGTTGATGGGGATAAGGTGAGTCTATTGATCTTTCATAACAGTCTATTGATCTTTCTAAACAGTTTAAATCATTTCCCAACTACCGTAACCCTTAGCTCAGTGGGGGTTAAAGGAATTCAAGTTTTAAGCTTGCTTTTTCATCAAGAGATAAAGCCATGGTGATGCTAGAATTATGACAACTCGTTTTCAGAAAAGCAGCTGACAAATGCCTAACTGATTTCAAAACTATCAAGTGTTATATAGAGAATTGTAGCTCTTAAACTTTGCTTTATTTATCTACTAGAAAACAAACAAAGAAAACTCCACAATCCAAGTTATACAACTCATTTTGACAAGTTTTCGAATGAGCTCTAATCGACTTCTGGAGAGTAGTCGATTAGAGCAAATAGCACTTCATTGGAGCACTTCATTGGAGAATGAAGTACTATTATTGATACTTTTCTTTATAGTACTTCTTTATAATACTCTTAGATCTTCTTTATAATACTTCTTTATACGCTTAGATCTTCTTTATAATACTTCTTTATACGCTTAAATCTTCTTTATAATACTTCTTTATACGCTTAGATCTTCTTTATAATACTTCTTTATAATACTCTTAGATCTTCTTTATAATACTTCTTTATAATACTCTTAGATCTTCTTTATAATACTTCTTTATACGCTTAGATCTTCTTTATAATACTTCTTTATACGCTTAGATCTTCTTTATAATACTTCTTTATAATACTTCTTTATAATACTCTTAGATCTTCTTTATAATACTTCTTTATACTCTTAGATCTTCCATGGTGATGCTAGAATTATGACAACTTGTTTTCAGTAAAGCAACTGACAAATGCCTAACTGATTTCAAAAGTATCAAGTGTTATATAGAGAATTGTAGCTCTTAAACTTTGCTTTATTTATCTACTAGAAAACAAACTCCACAATCCAAGTTATACAACTCATTTTGACAAGTTTTCGACAAGACAAGAATGAGCTTTAATCGACTTCTCTCCAATGAAGTCCTATTTTTGATACTTTTCTTTATAATTCACTTTATAATAGATTTCCACTATCGATCAGAGTTTTAATTTTTTTAGAAAAATGACTCTTTTCTCTCAGTAATCTCTTAAATAATATTAATTTAATGTAAAAAAAAAAAGTCCTATCGTAAGCCATCAATTGAAAATTTACATATTACGTTGGAAAGAAAGTTCGTAGAAAAAGTTTGCACGGTGATTTCTCAAAAGCCAAGTCGGCAATTCTTCACAGATTTTCTCGTTTTTAAGAAATTCCAGTCAAAACTTTTTCCGAGAACTTTCTTTCCAACCTAATACATTACGTAAAAATACATTTTTGCATAAACAAAGACCTATTCAATTATCTACAAATATCAAAGATCTAAAGATCTAGACTGGGTTACTTACAGTAGCTGGGGTAGCTGGAAAGTTGAGGTAACTGGGGTAGCTGGAAGTTAAGGTAACTGGGGTAGCTGGAAAGTTACGGTAGCTGGGGTAGCTGGGGTAGCTGGAAAGTTACGGTAGCTGGGGTAGCTGGAAAGTGACGGTAGCTGGGGTAGCTGGGGTAGCTGGAAAGTTACGGTAGCTGGGGTAGCTGGGATAGCTGGAAAGTTACGGTAGCTGGGGTAGCTGGAAAGTTACGGTAGCTGGGGTAGCTGGGGTAGCTGGAAAGTTACGGTAGCTGGGGTAGCTGGAAAGTTACGGTAGCTGGGGTAGCTGGAAAGTTACGGTAGCTGGGGTAGCTGGAAAGTTACGGTAGCTGGGGTAGCTGGGATAGCTGGAAAGTTACGGTAGCTGGGGTAGCTGGAAAGTTACGGTAGCTGGGGTAGCTGGAAAGTTACGGTAGCTGGGGTAGCTGGAAAGTTACGGTAGCTGGGGTAGCTGGGGTAGCTGGAAAGTTACGGTAGCTGGGGTAGCTGGGATAGCTGGAAAGTTACGGTAGCTGGGGTAGCTGGAAAGTTACGGTAGCTGGGGTAGCTGGAAAGTTACGGTAGCTGGGGTAGCTGGAAAGTTACGGTAGCTGGGGTAGCTGGGATAGCTGGAAAGTTACGGTAGCTGGGGTAGCTGGAAAGTTACGGTAGCTGGGGTAGCTGGAAAGTTACGGTAGCTGGGGTAGCTGGAAAGTTACGGTAGCTGGGGTAGCTGGGATAGCTGGAAAGTTACGGTAGCTGGGGTAGCTGGAAAGTTACGGTAGCTGGGGTAGCTGGAAAGTTACGGTAGCTGGGGTAGCTGGAAAGTTACGGTAGCTGGGGTAGCTGGGATAGCTGGAAAGTTACGGTAGCTGGGGTAGCTGGAAAGTTACGGTAGCTGGGGTAGCTGGGGTAGCTGGAAAGTTACGGTAGCTGGGGTAGCTGGAAAGTTACGGTAGCTGGGGTAGCTGGAAAGTTACGGTAGCTGGGGTAGCTGGGGTAGCTGGAAAGTTACGGTAGCTGGGGTAGCTGGAAAGTTACGGTAGCTGGGGTAGCTGGAAAGTTACGGTAGCTGGGGTAGCTGGAAAGTTACGGTAGCTGGGGTAGCTGGGGTAGCTGGAAAGTTACGGTAGCTGGGGTAGCTGGAAAGTTACGGTAGCTGGGGTAGCTGGAAAGTTACGGTAGCTGGGGTAGCTGGGGTAGCTGGAAAGTTACGGTAGCTGGGGTAGCTGGGATAGCTGGAAAGTTACGGTAGCTGGGGTAGCTGGAAAGTTACGGTAGCTGGGGTAGCTGGAAAGTTACGGTAGCTGGGGTAGCTGGGATAGCTGGAAAGTTACGGTAGCTGGGGTAGCTGGAAAGTTACGGTAGCTGGGGTAGCTGGGATAGCTGGAAAGTTACGGTAGCTGGGGTAGCTGGAAAGTTACGGTAGCTGGGGTAGCTGGGATAGCTGGAAAGTTACGGTAGCTGGGGTAGCTGGAAAGTTACGGTAGCTGGGGTAGCTGGGGTAGCTGGAAAGTTACGGTAGCTGGGGTAGCTGGAAAGTTACGGTAGCTGGGGTAGCTGGAAAGTTACGGTAGCTGGGGTAGCTGGGGTAGCTGGAAAGTTACGGTAGCTGGGGTAGCTGGAAAGTTACGGTAGCTGGGGTAGCTGGGGTAGCTGGAAAGTTACGGTAGCTGGGGTAGCTGGGGTAGCTGGAAAGTTACGGTAGCTGGGGTAGCTGGGGTAGCTGGAAAGTTACGGTAGCTGGGGTAGCTGGAAAGTTACGGTAGCTGGGGTAGCTGGGGTAGCTGGAAAGTTACGGTAGCTGGGGTAGCTGGAAAGTTACGGTAGCTGGGGTAGCTGGGGTAGCTGGAAAGTTACGGTAGCTGGGGTAGCTGGAAAGTTACGGTAGCTGGGGTAGCTGGAAAGTTACGGTAGCTGGGGTAGCTGGAAAGTTACGGTAGCTGGGGTAGCTGGAAAGTTACGGTAGCTGGGGTAGCTGGGGTAGCTGGAAAGTTACGGTAGCTGGGGTAGCTGGAAAGTTACGGTAGCTGGGGTAGCTGGAAAGTTACGGTAGCTGGGGTAGCTGGGGTAGCTGGAAAGTTACGGTAGCTGGGGTAGCTGGAAAGTTACGGTAGCTGGGGTAGCTGGAAAGTTACGGTAGCTGGGGTAGCTGGGGTAGCTGGAAAGTTACGGTAGCTGGGGTAGCTGGAAAGTTACGGTAGCTGGGGTAGCTGGGGTAGCTGGAAAGTTACGGTAGCTGGGGTAGCTGGGGTAGCTGGAAAGTTACGGTAGCTGGGGTAGCTGGGGTAGCTGGAAAGTTACGGTAGCTGGGGTAGCTGGAAAGTTACGGTAGCTGGGGTAGCTGGGGTAGCTGGAAAGTTACGGTAGCTGGGGTAGCTGGGGTAGCTGGAAAGTTACGGTAGCTGGGGTAGCTGGGGTAGCTGGGGTAGCTGGAAAGTTACGGTAGCTGGGGTAGCTGGGGTAGCTGGAAAGTTACGGTAGCTGGGGTAGCTGGAAAGTTACGGTAGCTGGGGTAGCTGGGGTAGCTGGAAAGTTACGGTAGCTGGGGTAGCTGGGATAGCTGGAAAGTTACGGTAGCTGGGGTAGCTGGAAAGTTACGGTAGCTGGGGTAGCTGGGGTAGCTGGAAAGTTACGGTAGCTGGGGTAGCTGGAAAGTTACGGTAGCTGGGGTAGCTGGAAAGTTACGGTAGCTGGGGTAGCTGGGGTAGCTGGAAAGTTACGGTAGCTGGGGTAGCTGGGGTAGCTGGAAAGTTACGGTAGCTGGGGTAGCTGGGGTAGCTGGAAAGTTACGGTAGCTGGGGTAGCTGGAAAGTTACGGTAGCTGGGGTAGCTGGGGTAGCTGGAAAGTTACGGTAGCTGGGGTAGCTGGAAAGTTACGGTAGCTGGGGTAGCTGGAAAGTTACGGTAGCTGGGGTAGCTGGGGTAGCTGGAAAGTTACGGTAGCTGGGGTAGCTGGAGAGTTACGGTAGCTGGGGTAGCTGGAAAGTTACGGTAGCTGGGGTAGCTGGAAAGTTACGGTAGCTGGGGTAGCTGGGGTAGCTGGAAAGTTACGGTAGCTGGGGTAGCTGGAAAGTTACGGTAGCTGGGGTAGCTGGAAAGTTACGGTAGCTGGGGTAGCTGGGGTAGCTGGAAAGTTACGGTAGCTGGGGTAGCTGGAAAGTTACGGTAGCTGGGGTAGCTGGAAAGTTACGGTAGCTGGGGTAGCTGGAAAGTTACGGTAGCTGGGGTAGCTGGAAAGTTACGGTAGCTGGGGTAGCTGGGGTAGCTGGAAAGTTACGGTAGCTGGGGTAGCTGGGGTAGCTGGAAAGTTACGGTAGCTGGGGTAGCTGGGGTAGCTGGAAAGTTACGGTAGCTGGGGTAGCTGGAAAGTTACGGTAGCTGGGGTAGCTGGGGTAGCTGGAAAGTTACGGTAGCTGGGGTAGCTGGGGTAGCTGGAAAGTTACGGTAGCTGGGGTAGCTGGGGTAGCTGGGGTAGCTGGAAAGTTACGGTAGCTGGGGTAGCTGGGGTAGCTGGGGTAGCTGGAAAGTTACGGTAGCTGGGGTAGCTGGGGTAGCTGGAAAGTTACGGTAGCTGGGGTAGCTGGGATAGCTGGAAAGTTACGGTAACTGGCGCAGGGTTGTTAATAAGGCTTGCTACAGATCATTTACCTTTCGCTTTTCCTTTTAGATTCGTATGGGTGACATTATGGGCGATGACCAATGGTGGAGACACACTTCTAGACCAACAAAATATTTCTACTCGGACGATTTGAAGAAATTTCATCGAGTCAACTGTATCACAGCAAAGGGAAAGGTGGGTGCGGGATCGTCTACTGTAAGCCACAGTGTACAGTAATGCACTGTAGTCAGCAGTTCAAGTAGGCACAGTATTTTGTACAGTATTTGCACTCGAAAATGGAAAGGATTCGATTTTTTTTTGCCGCGGAAAGGCTCGTACGTCGAATCTTCTTGTGATTAGATTACAGAAAAAAATCCTCATCCTTTTAGGTAATCTCAGCCGTTCTTGCTTCGGGTAGCATGTCTTTGGATCGAGCAATTCAAAGTCCATCCATTTCATCGACTCCCCGCTCGTCAATGAGCGGCGCCAGCTCACGCACAACCGGACACTCGCGAGCTGATCAGGTACCCAAGAAAAAAAAAAAGAGAAATTCAACCTTATAACCTTTACAAATGTTTCCCCTAAGATCACTCTTTTGTATTAGTTTTATTTTCGACTTTTTACTTTTTAAACCATTGAAACCTTGTCTGAAAATTAGCTCTTCCGTCGTCGGTACTCGATGTCCGCTCGTGAAAGAAATAAGGTTTGAAAAGAGGGCTTTCAACAAACAAAAATCCAATGCATGAGGTTGAAACGATACTAATATCTATGCAAATCTTATATGGAGAATGGTTACGTTAGATTTTGAGTCAAGAAAAAGAGGCAAAGAGCTAAAGAGGACTTTTTCTCACCTTTTAAACAAAAGGAAACGTTTTGCGTAGGTAAAGTACTCTTCTAGTACTCTCCAGTACTCTCCAGTACTCTCCAGTACTCTCCAGTACTCTTCTAGTACTCTCTAGTACTCTCTAGTACTCTCTAGTACTCTCTAGTACTCTCTAGTACTCTCTAGTACTCTCTAGTACTCTTCTAGTACTCTTCTAGTCCTCTCTAGTCCTCTTCCAGTACTCTTCCAGTACTCTTCTAGTACTCTTCTAGTACTCTTCTAGTACTCTTCTAGTACTCTTCTAGTACTCTTCTAGTACTCTCTAGCACTCTACTAGTACTCTCTAGTACTCTCTAGTACTCTCTAGTACTCTTCTAGTACTCTCTACTAGTTTCTATCATTACAATCCTTTCCACAGTTACTAATCATTTATGATTCTAAAACGCATCCATTCTACCATAAATCTCCGCTCATATTCCCCTTTAAAAAGCATGGATTTTGCTGTGAAACTAAACGCTTTAAACCCTGTGCTCTCTTGAAAACTATTATTAGATAATTTCGCTATGATTTCTTTATAATTTCATTTATAATTTCATTAATCAAATCAGTCGATCGAGGTGCAAAAAGTGGCAATGGTAAGGAGTGTTATTTTCTCGAAAACCCTAAAACTTTCTTTTCTTCAAAATTCTTTTCGTTTGGCTTTTTTATCAAAAAAAAATCGCAGAGTGAATTTTGAACAAATTTTTCTTTATTCTTTATTTTTAAAGTTTTTTCTTTTTTTAGGTGGCTACTGAACACGTTTACAAAGTGATTCGGTTTTACTCCTTTTGGAAAACTTGTACATCTTTTCATCGAATAGTCACAATGATTGATAAGGTTTGTTTTCGACTATTTTGTGATAACATTTAGAAGTGAGAAGTAAAGCAGAGAAGCTGATCTGATTAAAAGCTGGTTAAAGTCTGATTAAAGCAAAGTTTAGGTTTAAATTCAACTAATTTGACTTTGATTTTGCTAGTAGAATTGGGGCAATGATGGGCTTCGATCGTCTGGAGATAAGCTCTGAAAGCTGAGCGCTAGGCTGAGCTTAGGCTTAGGCTTAGGCTTAGGCTTGGACTTAGTACGAAGGCTAGCGGCTAGCGCCTAGCACTAAGTCTATTTGGGTTTGGGCTGAACCCCCATTTTCTGGATCTCAGACAGTTCTCGGAGCTAAGGGGCACCCGCTTGGCGATGCTCATCCCCCCCATAGGCAAAAATCCTGGCAAATTTTCAGGTAGTTGACGTGTCTGGAAGTTGAGATTTAGGCTTAGGCTTAGGTTTAGGCTTAGGCTTAGGCTTAGGTTTAGGCTGAGCCGGCCAGCGCTAGACTTAGCCAAATCCAATCCAAGCCAATCTAGCGAGACTTTCTGAACAGAAACAAGAAAGCAGTAAACGAGCTAAACTATCAACGAGCTAGAGTAGCCTGCTAGCTACTCTAGCTCGTTTATAGTTTAGCTTCTTCTCTGTTTTCTTATGGCTCGGATTTAACCCAGAAGTTACACCAATCCAGATTTGATTCTGATTCGGCAAAGCCATAATGAATTCACCATACTGTTCAGAATTTTATTCTAGCTTAAAAACAAAAAAAAACCCAGCGCTGTGATGAAAAAGATTTGATTGGAAATATCAAGAATTTGGGGGTAATAACTTAGAAATGCACTAAAACTGCATAAATGACGATCTGCCAAACTATAAACGCTTCTATTTTTTCTTCAAATCTATCAGATCGATATGATCTATAACTCAAAAAATAGAGAATTTCAAGAGCTTTCGATTTCACTAAAGCACATCAAAAAATATCAATTTTAAAGAAAGTTACAGTTTTTTAAAGTGTCTGACTACGCGCGAGTACGGTTTGTTTCGAGTCAAGACTTTAAACAACTGTAACTTTCTTTAAAATTGATATTTTTTGATTTGCTTTAGTCCATTCGAAAGCTCTTGAAATTCTCTATTTTTTGAGTTATAGCTCATATGAATCCGGTAGATTTGAAGAAAAAAAATAGAAGCGTTTGAAGTGTAAGTTGTAGTTTCTAGTGGCCTGACATTGACTCAAGATCTTCTGCTACTGGATAATCGAACGTGAATTTGTTAAATAGTAAGATATAAGGTTCTTTCCTGGCAATGGGGCACGTGTTGGTGTAGCTGTAAAGCGTTCGTCTGGTAGGCGAGCGTGTCCTTCAAGAGGTGGCGGGATCGAACCCCGGTGCCGATCAGCTCCAAAAAAAGAATCGACTTACGCTACTATCACTATTTATTAGTAAATCTATTAGGTGCAAGCTGAAGGCGCTTCGCATCCCGAGTTCAAGAAGCGACTCTTTGTGCAATATTTGTGGCGAAATGCGAAAGCCGTTGATAAGGCGAGAGTTCAACGAGAATTCGACCCACGAAGGCAACGATTACTTCGTTTTGTCACCGATCCACAACAAAAGAGACAAATAATCAATCAGTGAAAGAGAGAAGCTATCAAGAAAAGAAACTAGGATATTAAGAAAGCTATTCAGCTTGGGGATTTCTTGCAAACGTCAACCACTTGGTACACTGGATTTTTATAAATTGGTGTACTTTGAGCTCTCTCTCAAGCCACCTAGTGCACTAAATTTTGCAAAAAACGGTAGACTTTGAGTTTTCGTGACTTCTGGCACATGAAAATTTAGAACTTTCGACGTACTTTGTGCTCTTTTGTAAACGCAAGGCATCTAGTGTACACTGA
This sequence comes from Mesorhabditis belari, assembly GCA_958450365.1. Taxonomy (NCBI): domain Eukaryota; kingdom Metazoa; phylum Nematoda; class Chromadorea; order Rhabditida; family Rhabditidae; genus Mesorhabditis; species Mesorhabditis belari. Next base: position 317,612 of record CAUEEP010000758.1, on the reverse strand, counting down.
ATTTGGTGTACTTTGAGCTTTTCTTGAACGCTAACCATCTGGGGCACGTTTGGCAACTGGTGCATTTGGCGCAAATTTTCGTGTACTTTGAGCTCTCCTCAAACTTTAGACTTGCACGACGTGGGGTGTCGGCCCGCATAAACGACACGAATCTGCACATAAGGCTGTGCGTTCATTTTCGTGTACTCTGAGCTCTTCTCAAACTTTAGACATCTGACGCACTGGGACTAGGTATGATTGACGGGGTGTACTTTGTGTTCCCGCATAAACGACACGAATCTAGCACATAAGACTGTGCGTTCATTTTCGTGTACTCTGAGCTCTCCTCAAACTTTAGACGTCTAGCGCACTGAACTAGGTATGATTGGCGGGGTGTACTTTGTGTTCCCGCATAAACGACACGAATCTAGCACATAAGACTGTGCGTTATTTTCGTGTACTCTGAGCTCTTCTCAAACTTTAGACATCTGACGCACTGGGACTAGGTATGATTGACGGGGTGTACTTTGTGTTCCCGCATAAACGACACGAATCTAGCACATAAGACTGTGCGTTCATTTTCGTGTACTCTGAGCTCTTCTCAAACTTTAGACATCTGACGCACTGGGACTAGGTGTGATTGACGGGGTGTACTTTGTGTTCCCGCATAAACGACACGAATCTAGCACATAAGACTGTGCGTTCATTTTCGTGTACTTTGAGCTTTTCCCTAAACGCTAACCATCTGGCGTGCGAATTCCTTGCAAAAATCCCCTTGCTTGAATATCTTTAAAGAAATTTTTAAAGAAATTTTTAAAGAAATTTAAAAAGAAATTTTTTTTCAAATTTCCCTCGACAAATGAGCATATCTTTTCCCCCATTTAGCTTCCCTATTTTGTGCTTTCAATCTACCGTAATCCTTATTTTCAATGCAAATTTACATATGAGCCGATTATCTAGGCGATTTTTATATGCAAATTTTCATTGTTTTTTTTATTTTTTATTTTTTTACTCAGGGAATTTTTTCGGTGACACATTTTTTTCGCATTTTTTTTTTTCACACACACGCCATTGCATTCTCTCGATTTTGTGATATATGCTAATTTTTCATTTTTCTTCTTTTTTTTTCGATTTTTTGAAATTTCTAATCTTCGAGCTTTTCGAGTTCATTGTTTTAAAATGAAAAAAAAAGATACAAATAAGAATAAAGTTTTATATCATTTAGAGAAAAAAATATAAAAATAGAAACCCTCTTTTAACGAGGGTTACGGCAGCTAAAAGTATCCTTTTCTTAAACGTTTTCTTTTCTTTTCAACTTCCTCCGATTGGCTACCGTAATTTTGTCGCTATTTTTTGGATCGAATTTTGTGAGGATTGAAAAAGAATATCGAAAGGTATAAAAAGTGGATAGATTAGATAAAAATAGAGGAAAGAGAAAGAGAAAGGAGCGTGTTTTAGAAAATGGAAGCTATTAGAGCTTCCAGAGCTACCAGAGCTTCCAGAGCTTCCAGAGCTTCCAGAGTTGAGATTTATTGTGTTTGTGGGTTTCGATAGAAAAATCAGTCTTCAAAAACATTTGACCAGGCAGTGCATTGAAGAGTTCGACAGTGAAGGTGGGCTGTGTTTGACTAGTTAAAAATATCACCATTTACCGTACACTTACATTAGAGAATGTGCTACAGACGAAAAAATCTGTAGCTTCTTTTTTCCCATTGACAATTCAAGGTTTTTCGTGTTTTTCTCAGCACCAACCATTTGAATTTCACTATTTTAATTACCATTCGATGCAGAATAAAATCGCGCGTCGAATGATACCAAAATCAACTCAAAATGTAATATCCACGTAAAGCTGTTGGCTAAAAACCTAAATCCCGCCCATAATAGGCAGAGCTGATTCTTTTGCCTCATAACTTTGCGTAGATATGATATTTTGAGTTGATTTTGGTATCATTCGACGCGCGATTTTATTCTGCATCGAATGGTGATTAAAATATTGAAACTCGAATGGTTGGTGCTGAGAAAAACACGAAAAACCGTAAATTGCCGTTGGCAAAAGGTTAAGTCCCGCCCATAATGGAGGGTTTAGGTTTTTAGCCAACAGCTTTACGTGGATATTACATTTTGAGTTGATTTTGGTATCATTCGACGCGCAATTTTATTCTGCATCGAATGGTAATTAAAATAGTGAAACTCAAATGGTTGGTGCTGAGAAAAACACGAAAAACCTTGAATTGTCAATGGGAAAAAAGAAGCGACAGATTTTTTTTGTTACAAGTCTACTAGAGACCTTGAAAAATTGAAAATTTCGTTTTAAAACTTTTAAATGTTCCAAAATTCAGCCGTGTTGAAGAGATCACTGATTCGTCGACGTCCGAGCTGCCGACAAGAACAAATTCAATGTCAAGTACGAAAAACATCAAATTTTCTTTTCTAAAATCTAAACTCTTTCATATTTTAGCAATTGAAGAGGAAGAAGAACTCGTTTTTCATATAAATGGAGACAATCTTGAACCGATCCCCGTTTTCACGAAAGATCAACCGCCAATGGATGGAGCGGCTACATTAGAGAACACGCTCACTTGTCCGGTTAAATATTTGTGCAAGGTGAGCCTATAAATCAGTTTAATTCAACAAATTCAACCTTCAGATCAATCCGACAATGGTTGTTGACAATTTTTGTTTCATTCTTGATGGAGATGCTGTGCCGGTAGAGCCGATTGTCGCCGATCACACGTTCGTTTTCAGATTTCACTGATTTTAAGATCAAAAATTGAGCAAAACTTGTTTTTAATAGTTAAGATAAAGCTGAATTTCTATTGTGATACGATTAGCGTGCTTACCGGCACTGATTTCTCCAGTTACTTAGAGTTAGAGCTTTAAAATGGTGTTCACAAGGAATCGGTTGGAGTTCTCGATATGTGTTAGAGCACATATCGAGCTCTTGTAGAGCTTGAAAAGACGAGTCGAATGATATAAAAATTAGCTACTTTTGAGTATTGTAAACACACTAAAACTGGTTTACAAGTTTTTACAAGCCCTTTTAAAGATTTGAGGGGCGTTTTAGTCTTAGTGAGTTTTTAAAGACGGGCCAGAGGTCGCTTGGCGGTCTAGTGGTTAGTGCAATGGTTTATCGAATTCAATTCAGATTCTGGAAGCAAACCAGCTCGTCTTCACGCTTTTTTTTCTCCGAGACACTGCGCACTTATCATCAGGTGATCATAAAATAGATCTTGAGCATAAAATGATTGTCAATAATTTCGTCAATTACTGTCAATAGTTTTGCTTATTTTTAGGTGACCCTTCTTTCATGGAAAGGCTCAGCAAAAGGAGCGTATCGACGAAAGAAAATTAAAGGCGGTGGTTTGATGAGAGTCGATTTGGAGAGAGTATTCAAAGTGACCAGGTTGGGGGATGTGAAAGTCGAATCTTTCAATCGAATCGTCGAATATAAAAAGCTTAGGGTCTGATTGTGAGTACTGTGACCTAGAAGGGTTTTTCTTCAGCGGCATCGTTCAGAAAGCCAAAAGCCATGGCTTTGGCTTGTCTTTGAGCTGAATTTTTTGGAATTTCTCTAGTTCATACTGTACTATGGGCGGTATATAGTTTAAAATGCTAAGGCGTAAGCAAAGAACAGTAATAGAACAAATTTTCGTGTGCTTTGAGCTCTCCTCAAACTTTAGACGCCTGGCGCACGTTTTGTGTACTTTGTGTTCCCGCATAAACGACACGAGTCTGGCGCATAAGACTGCGCGTTCATTTTCGTGTACTTTGAGCTCTCCTCAAACTTTAGACGCCTGGCGCACGTTTTGTGTACTTTGTGTTCCCGCATAAACGACACGAGTCTGGCGCATAAGACTGCGCGTTCATTTTCGTGTACTTTGAGCTCTCCTCAAAAATTTAGACGTCTAGCACACTGAACTAGGTGTGATTGATGGGGTGTACCTTGTGTTCCCGCATAATCGAGCTGATTTCTGATCTCTTTGCAACTCTTTTCAACTCTTTTCAACTCTTTTCAGACACTTCAGCTATTGGCGTAGTTGCAAGGGTTTTCATCGAATCATCAGCGTTGTTGTGCCGTTGAATAAAGGTTTTTTAAAAAATATTCAATCAATACTTACTTTTGATTTGAAAAAAATTCCCAATCAAAGCTTTTCCAGAAGGCGAACAATGGTGCGGCTTTCAATCACGCGTTTTTGTGCAATACTTTTGGAGGAGTGATAAGGTTATTCAAAAACAATATTACAGTCTCAAAAGAAGAACAAAAGAAGAACAAAAGAATAATAAAAGAACAATAAAAGAAGAATAAAAGAAGAATAAAAGAAGAATAAAAGAAGAATAAAAGAAGAATAAAAGAGGAATAAAAGAAGAATAAAAGAAGAATAAAAGAACGATAAAAGAACAATAAAAGAAGAATAAAAGAACAATATTACAGTAATTCTTAAATTATTTCTAGAAAAGTGATAAGGATCGAGTGCTGAAAGAGTACCTTTCACATTATGGTCGACGGGAAACGGGAATTGGAGGATCGATGAGTCCGAATGGGATCACGAGTGCAGAGAATAGTGCTGGGTAAGTGCAAAAAAAAGCTTTGTTTGATTGTGGCTTAGGCTTAGGCTTAGGGCTTTCAAATCATTTTTTAACATGCTCTACATTACTCAACAATGAACTAAAAACAATGAACAATGGGTGGGGGTTTGGTCTTTTTTGGAGGAATTACGCCTTTCCGTTGTGATATTCGTGATCAGCACACGAAAGTGCCTAGGAAAACGAATTTCCAGGTACCTCCCCCACGCGTCCCCACCCATCTCCCGCACGGGCCCGAGAGGCGGCCCGGGCGATCCCTTTCACACATTTTAAAACTTTGTCATAATAATGAGAGTTGTTTAACTAATCGAGATGCCTAGGCTTCTGCAAAAAAAAAAAACTTACCGCCGGGGGAGGGCGGTGCGGTGGCTTTTGCACTCTACCAAGAACTGGGTTTCGACTGGCCTTTAGATTTCTGAACAGACTTGTTTATTGCTTAAACTTACGGTAGAGAAATCCCGACAATCTTTCGTTTTCTATCTTCCTTTCTATTTGACACTAGATTAACCGATAATGAGCCTAGTTCTAATGTAGATTGGCTCTCAGGCTTCAAAAGTCTCAAGCTTCAAAAGTCTCAAGCTTCAAAAAAGAAAACGATAACTCTTGGTGTACTTTATGCTCAAAACGCACCTCTTCTAATGCACTAGATTTCTCAATTACAAAGCTAATTGTTCAATAAAAATCGAAAAAAGCGTTCCAGTCCATCCGTCAATCAATCCGCTCGCAATTCGGTCCAATTACCCCGACCCAGCAACTTCCCGTCAATGTCAAAACGATCAACAAGTACCATTTTAAAATTTAAATCGAGATTTTTCTTATCGTCAATACTGTTACAGTATAGTACAGTCGCGTAGTCGCAAAAGTTACGCGTAGTCGTAGTCGCAGTGACGCGTAGTCGCACAAGTACTCGTACTTTCAAAAAAACATTTGATTTTTGATTTGATATTTTGATATCGATTTGATTTAATTTGATAATTTGATATCAAAAGATTTACTCGTACTCGTACTCATACTCGTACTCATAACGTACTGTAATAGTACCCCACCGCCCATAATGACGGTGCGGAGTGTTGCTTAGTCTAGCTTTGAACGAGTTTTTCTCGACACTGGTTTATGCTACAATGCGCGCTTTTGTATCAAAAAATAGCTGAAATTCGGGGCTATTTTTTTGATACCTAATCGCACATTATAGCTTAAACGAGTGTCGAGAAAAACTCGTTTAAAGCTAGACTACACAACACTCCGCACATTATTGAGCTTCTATTACAGTATTTCAATCATTTCATATCATTGATATCATTTTTTTTTTCAGTTGTCCGTCCCACTTTCCATCCAGAAACCCCAGCGGATTTGTCGAAAAAACGAAAAACTTTAGCTCATCTTTAAAATTTTTTTTTTTTGGAAAATTATTGTTCAAACGATTTCACGGGTAAATAAATTTAAATAAAAATAAACAGAAAAGAAAAAAAGAATTCAGTGCGCTAGAAAGGATAGATTTCTACGCTAATAAGAGCACAAAGTACACTCAAAAGAACAACTTTGAAAGCTATTTCCTTGTTAGAGAAACAAATTTTCTCTTTTTGCTTTCGAAAACGTGCAAACGCACCCCGTCTAGCGCACTCATTTCTTCATCTTTCTTGTCTCGTCGACTCGCAGGAAAATGAAGAAAGCGTTTGTGTTGCGAGAAGGGTTTCGTTTGCGCAAATTCCACAAAGTACACGTTCTTTTCCCATGTTTTCCATGAATCATCCCGAGGTTTTTCTTTTTTCGATCCATCTCGAAACCGATGTGAATAAATCATTCCAAAATGTGTTTATCTCGACGTCGAAAAAGCTAGTAATTATCGCCAAAAAAAAAACCCCTAAACTTGTTGACTCTTGCAAAAGATTTCAAAAAATTTTTCTCAAAGTTCTCTAAAAATTTCTGAACTTTATTCAACTTAAAATATTTGATTTATATCTATTTCTTATGACCTCAGAAAATTGCTGAATTTCCGTTGTACACCTATAGACGAAGGGAATGAAAATAGAGATGTCAAAATTTGATGTTTCTCGTACTTGACATTGAATTTGTTCTTGTCGGCAGCTCGGACGTCGACGAATCAATTTTGCTCAGAAAATGGAAAGGTTTTTGCAAAAAAAATCAAAAGGAAGAGGAGGAACTGAAAAAAGCGAAAGATGCGCAGCACTGATCCTGTTCAATCTCTGATTCTCGGTCAGGGTATGGTTTATTCAGCTCCTCAATTTCAATGTAAACTCAAGGGCTTTTAGATGTCTGACTACCGTTGATTGGTCAACCTTTAAGTGCTCTTCTAATTTGTAGGAAGCCGGTTGTCGTTCGGAAGTAGTACCAGAAGATCAGCACCTTTTGACATCACAGCTTTTAACAGCACCTTACCTCGGATCTGCCACGTTTCTCGTCTTCGGGAGAATAATCACCAGATCACTTTTGCAATGGTTCAGAAGATAAGCCTTGCTTTCGTTGTTTCCATTCAACTCCACAAACCATCTCACAGTTGGTTTTGGCCTTCATTGTGGTCTGGTTAAAGTTCCGGATTCTCCACTCGGCTCTCAAATTGAAATTGATTTCTTTCTCATTTCAACATAAAATTTATCGCATAAAAGAATAATTTCAATAAAAAAAGAATAAAACTTTCAAATTCACAAAGATAAATGATTTGAAAATGAAAAAGAAATGAAAAAGAAAAGACAGAAAATGAAAGTTTGCATTGTGGTCCGGCTAAAGTTTCGGATTCTCCACTCGGCTCTCAAATGGAAATACCGTATTTACTCTATTAGTGGGGTCCTCTCTAATAGTGGGGTCCTCTCTAATAGTGGGGTCGTCTGGAGGGGGGTTGAAAAAATAGTGGGGTCCTCTCTAATATTGGTAACGAAAGTGATACATCAATTGTTGATCTCTTGGATTAGTTCTTTTACTGTTTGTTAATGTTTTGTTACGGTTAAAGCTAAATAAATAATGAAGCCAAACTTGTTTTTTCAAGAATTTCGGAGAAAAATTGATATCTTTTCAATTTAAAACTTTGGTTTTATGTTCTTTTAAATTTCTCTAATAGTGGGGTCGTCTGGAAGGGGATTGAAAAAATAGTGGGGGACCCCACTAATAGAGTAAATACGGTAGATTTCTTTCTCATTTCAACATAAAATTTATTGCGTAAAACAATAATTTCAATAAAAAAGGAATAAAAAATAAAAAAAAAAGAATAAAAAATAAAAAAAAGAACAAAACTTTCAAATTCACAAACATAAATGATTTGAAAATGAAAAAGAAACGACGACGCGGCGCACAACGGCGCGAAATAAGGCTAAAAAATATTTTTCTAGTCAAAATTCAAGTTTGACACACCATTCAACGTGAAAAATTGCGCTGATTCCGAATCTGAAACTTTTTTTTAAAATCGGTTCGACAGTTTTTCTTAAAAATGAGATTTACCCAAAGATCCCATTATGGGTTTTCTAAAAAGCACTCGAAAAAACGCGTATTTCAGGATGGATCAAAAATGCCCGGCGAATTTTGAAAGATATTTTCTTTCTGGTCATTTGAAGACCAAAAACGTCAAAAACCATTGATTTTGAGGTCAGATAAATCGTTTTTAAAATCACAATGGATAACCTACCGTAACCCGCGCAAAATAGCTTAAGGGTCGAATTCTAAAATGCAACCAAAATCAAAATTTGCGTTCGAATTTTTTAAAAACTTATTTTTTGCTTTTTTTAACTTTTTTTTAACGTTAATTGGAATGCCACGTTGGAATGACAGAAATTCAAATTTAACATCAAAAAACATCTCGAAAAACACTTTTTTTTCTATTCTATACCAGGAAGTTTTGTCAGGAAGCGAGTGATTACGTAGCCGCACAAAGAACACCTCGCCAGTCACTTTATAGAGGCTTTTTTTTCCTTTATAATACAAATATACAAGATACAAAAAGATATTGAGCAAAGATAAAGGTAAAGAAGATATTGAGCTGTGAATTTGTAGCCGATGGTTTTCAAAGTCGGCCAAGGTCAAAGGTGTTTCTTTTCGAATTTGTAGAGAGCGAAAATGATCGACTGAATCGTTTTTTACCGTTGTTTTTGATTCTGCTATGCTTCAACGTTAAAATGATGCTTGTTGATCGTTTTGACATTGACGGGAAGTTGCTGGGTCGGGGTAATTGGACCGAATTGCGAGCGGATTGATTGACGGATGGACTGGAACGCTTTTTTCGATTTTTATTGAACAATTAGCTTTGTAATTGAGAAATCTAGTGCATTAAAAGAATCTTTTCGAATTTGTAGAGAGCGAAAAAGGGATAAGCAACTGAATCGTCTTTTTACCGTTGTTTTTGATTCTGCTATGCTTCAACGTTTGAAACAATTTTTCCCCTAGATTTTTTCCCTGGAATTTGTCGAGAAAAACTGAATCGTTTGGAATGCCACGTTGCGCGACAAATTCCTATTTTTATTTTTTCTCTACGACAAATTCCTATTTTTATTTTTCTTCCAGCAAAGTCCAGCTGGTCAAAAGTTCCCTGAGTCTCCTGAATCGTTTTCTTTTTCTTTTCAAGTCATTTTGTAATTGAATAGAGCCAATTCCGCTTTTTGATAAGGCAGAAATGACATTTTTCAACCCAATTACTTCAATTTCAATTCTTTTTCGATTACCGTAGTTTTTTTTTGCCTCTGACTGTTGTTTATTAGACGATCATCGGGAAATTCTTTTGATGGATTGTGTTTTCGAAAGAAAATGACAGCTTCGGGAATACTTTGGAATTGAATTTTTGAGATTAATAATCTAGGAGGCTTGGAGAATTGGCTCGTTTTTTTTGATTGTGTTTTCTAAAACGTTTCCTGGTTTCAAGCTATCGTAACCTCACTAGTTGCAACGCAAATTTATCAATGATTTTTTGATAAACAATGAAATCGTAATCGTTTAGTTAGTTAAAGTCTAGCGGCTTGTCGATGTTGAAAGGCTGCGTTCAACTCGTGATTCAATTGTTTCAATCGTTCTAAAATTTGTCCAGAAAGCTGTTTTACTCGTTTTTTTGAACCTTGTAACTTAAAATGGTCGTCATTGAGAGCTAGGTCTTCCTAGGTCTAGGCTAAGTCTTCCTAGGTCTAGGCTAAGTCTTCCTAGGTCTAGGCTAGGTCTTCATAGGTCTAGGCTAGGTCTTCCTAAGTCTAGGCTAGGTCTTCCTAGGTCTAGGCTAGGTCTTCCTAGGTCTAGGCTAGGTCTTCCTAAGTCTAGGCTAGGTCTTCCTAGGTCTAGGCTAGGTCTTCATAGGTCTAGGATCTTCAACGAGATTCACTCGGCGCCCAAACTACCCTACATCCTAGTCCTTACAACTAGAGGTAGAGTTTTACTGCAAGTGTAGTTGAAATGGTTACAAGTTAGATCATTTTCTAACTTGTAACCATTTCAAGGTTCATTTCAAAACGTGTACCGGAAATCGTAAGACAGGTACAATACCGAGGAAAAGTCTTGAAAAATCACTTTTTCAAAAAAAATCGATGCAATTTTTTTTTATAGAAAATGCCACCCCGTTGGCCTTTTTTTTGTTTTTAATTAGAATAATACATATAAATAAATTGTATTTACAAAAAAAAAAGACAAATTTAAAGTTCAGCGTAAAACAAAAAAGTAAATGACAAAATCATGACAAAATTTTTTATTTTTCTATTATTGAGTATTCGAAACAAATCTTCAGTTATAGTGAGTTGCGTTGCGCAAAAAATTTTCGCACAAAGCAGCCACCCCCGCGTTAAAATAAAGCTAGTAAATGATTCGATTTTCCAACTAAATTTTCCAAGATTCTGTAGCTGATTTTAACAAATATTTACCACTCTAAAGTTGTTATTGACTTTCACAATTGACTTTTCATTGCTATTACACGACTTTTGACGTAAACGATCGTTTCTCTAGCGTGTTCTCCATTCATTTCTCATTTCCCATTTTTGTATGCCATTTTTTTTCTCATTTTACAAGCTCTACGTAAAGCAATTAGCATTTAATGCCCTAGTTATTGAAAGAAAATTCAATTCGAAAAGGTTGCTGGTTGATCCGGGCAAAAATCGTAAATTGATCCGATTTTTATAAGCCAAAAATCGTCGAGATGTAAAGCAAAGGGCAATCCTACGTCACCTAAAACAGATTCTACTTTTCTATAGTTAAATTTGATAAAGATTCTAATAAAACCAATCGTAAGTCGATTCGATGCTTTTACGTCGAGATATAAGCCGTCAAAGTTAACCGGCTTTTGCAGGTTTTTTTGTCCTAAGAAGCCGCTCAACTTTGACGCCGTTTTTCTCTATTTTCTTACAGATGAGTATGCAAAACAAACTTCACTTTTCTCTAGCCAAATTTCATGAGGATTCTTTTGAAATTAACTGTAAGTCGATCCGATCGCTGGAAGTCGATCTGGAAGTCGATCTGGAAGTCGAGATATAGAGTTTAATAGAAACATGCAATAAAGTGCCATTCTGGCTCACAAAAATGGCACTTTAGCGCATTAAATTAGACCTGGTTTTTCTCTATTTTTCTTAAAGGTGAGTATCTCGAAACAAATCTTTAGTTATAGTGAGTTGTGTTGCGCAAAAAGTTTTGCACAAAGCAGCCATCCCCACTTAGCTAGCAAATGATTAAATGACTAAATTTTCCAAGATTCTGTAGCTGATTTTAACTAATATTTACCACTCTGAAGTCGTTATTGACTTTCACAATTGACTTTTCATTGCTATTGCACAACTTTTGACGTAAACGATCGTTTCTCTAGCGTGTTCTCCATTCATTTCCCATTTCCCATTTTCGTATGCCATTTTTTTTGGGCTCAGAACTTGTTTTTTTACATTTTGTACATGTACAATATTACATCTATTACTGTTCTTTGCTTTTCCCTTAGCATTTTAAACTAGATACCGTCCATCTCTCATTTTTTTTCTTGTTCTCTCATTTTAAACTTTTCTTTTTCAACTTGTTCTCTCATTTTACAAGTTCTACGTAAAGCAATAAGCATTTAATGCTCTAGTTATTGAAAGAAAATTCAATTCGAAATGGTAAGCTGTTTTTTTTCTTTTGAAAATCATCTCTTTTCCATTTTTTGATGACTTTTCTCCTGGATTACCGAAGAAAAAAGAAAGCTTAAGCACTACAGAATGATATTTATTTCTGAAAGCTAGATATTTCACAAAGATCAATGGGGAATTGTAAGGAAATAGTGATTTTCCGAGCGATTTCTTGGAAATTTTCAAATTCTATCGCTTTCCTATGAGCTGCGAATCGGCTTTAAGCGAATTTCAGCGAATTTCATTTTCCCTTTCCTTTTTGTAGACAAAATTTCAAAATATTTAATCAATTGTATGACGGTGGTGAGCTCTGAGCACGTCTAATGTAAGTAATTCTAATTATAAGCATTCACTCACTATATTTCTCTGATTGAGAGCTCATCAAAACAGCGCTAGCCAAAATAATACACTTGCGGTTAAGTTCATTCTTAAGAATAAGAATAAGAAACGCATAGAAACGTAACCGTGGAGCGGCTATTTTTGCCGTGGCGCTGTTTGTAAGCGGCGCTGTTTGTAAGCTCGAATCTAAAATTCGAATCTACTAAGCCTCACTGAAAATCTTTTTCCTTAAGTACCTCTATCAGTGACACAGTCTCGAAATAGTTGTTGGAATAAACTTTGATGCTTTGAGGCTTTGATTTCAACAATCCTGCCGCATCCTGTAGTCAAACGAAATCCAATCCACGTTCTGTACTTTGGTCTTTCGTTCGTTCTTTCGTCCTTTCGTTCTTTCGTTCTTTCGTTCTTTCGCTCTTTTCGTTTCATTTCAATTTCCCCAATACCTTTTTAAGATAGATGAGCTCAATCGGATGTAGCTTAATCGGTAAAACGTCAATTTTCAATTCAAATGCTCCCGGTTCGGCCGAAATTTCGTTTTTATTTCTTTTTTTTCTCATTCCCATCCACTCCTCATTCATAATTGAGCATTTTTCCCAGCGCTAATCACTCTAAAATACTCTCTCATTGTGGATTCCAATTTAAATTCGTCAAAAAAAAAAGAGAATTTAGAAAGAGATAATTGGGGTACTTTTCTGAATCCAATTTCTGAATTCTAAGTTGCCTATTTTTTTGGACTTTAATATCTAAAATTTAGCTAATTTCAATAAATCTTTCTGTAGATATTTAATAGCTACAGAAATTTTCGTTAATTTTCGTTTAAAATTTCACATTTCATAAGGTTATCTTAAAATAATTGGTCATGAAAAGAGAAAAAATAAGAAATGTATATGTAAAGTTGATGCCGAATAGGGGAAAAAATCCTCAAGGGAGCTCAGTGACGAGGTAAACAAGTGGAAAAATGGCCTATTCTTCGAAAAAAAGCTGCTCATTTTTGTGAGTCACTAGAAATTTTTATTTCGCGTCCGTTCCCTTCCTATTTATGTTCCAATTTGCATTTAAATTTGCGTCGCATTTTCGTCTCAAATTCTTCCCCAATTTGCTTTTTTGGTTTTTCGTCCAGAGAGGAGGGAAGCGAGGGCTTAACTCCCTCTTGGGCGAGCGCGACAAGCTGCGTCGTGGTGTAATGGTTAGCACGGTTGCCTGGTAATTGAAAGGTCGCGGGTTCGACTCCCGGCGGCGGACAAGTTTTCCTACCCTGGACTTAACTCCCTCTTGAGCGAGGGCGATAAGCTGCGTTGTAGTGTAGTGGTTAGCACGGTTGCCTGGTAAGCGAAAGGTCGCGGGTTCGACTCCCGGCGGCGCACAGTTTTTGCTCTACCCTAGTTCTAAATTAGTAATGTTTTTGATTTTTCCTCATAGTTAGTTTTAGATGTAAAGTATATGTAAAAGTAAATGTGAATGCTTTTCGCTATATGCCTTTTCAAGTTTTCCTTTAAAAACGACAACCACGCACTTAGCATTGGGTCAAAGTTTGCATTTGATTTGCGTCCCATTTTCGTCTCAATATCTTTCCCAAATTGTTTTTCAATCTCTCGCTGAAAACTTTCCGGTTTAATTACGCAATTTACGCAGAAATTCTTATCATATTCAATGCTTGCAACAAAAAAAAAGAGAAATTCTTTTCAGAGAACTTGCATAATCTAACAAAAATCTAACAAAAATCTAACAAAAAAAAGCTAACACTCATTTTCTCAAGTACTAATTGAAAGAGTTTTCAGACTAGATTCTATTGTTAAAACTTTCCGGTTCAGTTACACAATTTATTGTCTGCTTTGGCCTTGTTGCCGTTTCGAGCATTCCTGATAGCATTCAAAGATTTCAAGCTTTTGTATTCTAAAATAATCGACTCTGAAAGGTGAATGGGCAAAGGAAAAAAATCGAGACAATATCTAGATGAGTTTAAAATTTCATTTTAAACTGTTTAAACGATGTTCAAACGATGTTTAAACTGTTTAAACGATATTTAAACTGTTTAAACGATGTTTAGACGATGTTTAAACTGTTTAAACGATGTTCAAACGATGTTTAAACTGTTTAAACGATATTTAAACTGTTCAAACGATATTTAAACTGTTCAAACGATGTTCAAACGATGTTTAAACTGTTTAAACGATATTTAAACTGTTTAAACGATGTTCAAACGATGTTCAAACGATGTTTAAACTGTTTAAACGATGTTCAAACGATGTTTAAACTGTTTAAACGATATTTAAACTGTTCAAACGATATTTAAACTGTTCAAACGATGTTCAAACGATGTTTAAACTGTTTAAACGATATTTAAACTGTTTAAACGATGTTCAAACGATGTTCAAACGATGTTTAAACTGTTTAAACGATGTTCAAACGATGTTTAAACTGTTTAAACGATATTTAAACTGTTTAAACGATGTTCAAACGATGTTCAAACGATGTTTAAACTGTTTAAACAATGTTTAAACTCGAGTTTCAAAATAAGGCTGAGCAAGTGGACCTATTTTTCTTCATTTTAAAAGAATAAAAATCTTTACTCTCCTTTCTACTTTAAGAACTTGAAATTGGTAATTCGAACAGATTTGAAAACTTTTTTTTTTTTTTTTTTTTTTTTTTTTTTTTTTTTTTTTTTTTTTTTTTTTTTTTTTTTTTTTTTTTTTGAGATTTAATAATGCATATTCTCTAGTTCATCAGGCTTCAAGTAGTCGATTTTAAATGAATCCAGAAATCCTATTGGAATTAGAATTTTTGCCTATTTTTGCTTATTTTTGCTTATTTTTCCTTCTCCCAGCTTTCTTTTGAACAAATTTTTCAATGTACTTTCATTACTTCATTACTTTCTTTTTCACTTTTCCTTTTATGTGTCTATTAATCAACATTTGAGATGAGAAGTGAAATTCTTTGTGAAAATGAGAAAATATAGAGGAATGGGCGGGGCTATTTCTCTCATCCATAAGCTTTCTTTCTTTCTTTCTTTCTTTTGAAGAAATTTAGCTTGCAATCTAACCATTTCACTCTTCATTCAGTTTTCTATAAATCCATCAAATCTTTTAGTCGCTTAGCTCAATCCATTCATTCATTTTCTTTCATTTTCTTTCATTTATCATCCATTTTCATCCATTTTCTTTCATTTTCATTCATTTTCATTCATTTTCATCAAATAATTTGTCTAATCACTTCCGGAATGTCATTTAAACCCGAAAACATTATCTTTAACTTGTTAAAGTTGTCAAAAAGTGAATATCGAACACTGGTTTCTCTACTGAGTTTTTAAATGGATTAGCTAATTCTTAAAATCAAATTTATAATCAAATCAAATCAAATCAAATCAAATTTTTTCCTAAATCTATCCTTTTCACTTCTTTGCGATAAGTTTTATCCAAAACTTTTCAAATAACACTTTTGATTTCTTTTGATTTTCAAATAACCAATTTAAAATCAATCCTATAGCACTAAAAAAAATGCACAAGTTCTCTTTGTAAACGCTCACCATTTGGCAGAGTGGTAAGCCGCACAGTCAGCTGGTTCCTGTGATTCCTGTGATTAGTACTAATCAATAATAATCCTGTGATTCCTGTGATTAATACAGACAGACGCTCAAATACTCAAGCCAATCAAGCCAGCTCAACTCAGCAAAAGAACAAAAAGAACTCAGCAATCAAGCAAATGAACGTTCGATTCATTTGCTTTTTTGTTTCTCTTTATCAAAAACAAAACGAAAATCACCACCTGGCACACAGAAAAGCCATATAAAAGTCGATTGAATTACCCAATTGCCTCAAAAAAAACAAAACGAAAAAGTCCTTTGTCCAAAAGAGTGCAAAGTAAACGGCCATCTTAACGCTTAAAATCTAGCAAAATGCTTTCACATTTCACTCCTCGATCTCCACATTTCATTTACCCAACCCCAACCTTTTACCAACACCTTTAACCAGTTTAAAGTAGAGAATCCAACTCTTTCTCCAGTTTAAAGTAGAGAATCCAACTCTTTCTCTAGTTTAAAGTAGAGAATCCAACTCTTTCTCTAGTTTAAAGTAGAGAATCCAACTCTTTCTCCAGTTTAAACTAGAAAAATCCAACGCTTTCTCCAGTTTAAACTAGAAAAATCCAACTTAATCTCTAAATTTATGATTTTAATCTCTTTCCCCAAAAAAAACATTAATTTCAGTAATTGTTAGTTAAAAAATAAAGGAAATTTCTTTTATTATTTCCAAATTTAAAAAGATATTCAATTAAAGAAGCTGAATATCTTAAGTCGGCTCAAATACTCAAGCCAATCAAGCCAGCTCAACTCAGCGAAAGAACAAAAGTACTCAGCAATCAAGCAAATGAACGTTCGATTTATTATTTTCAAATTTAAAAAGATATTCAATTAAAGGAGCTGAATATCTGAAAAATTGTAGTTAAAAACTTGAAAAACTCTCATCTCAAAAGGATTTTTTCTTGAGTTCATTAATTTTTTATAGAATTTTGATAGAATTTCTTCCTTGATTTCACGCAAACACTGAATTATTTTGACTTTACTCTTTCAAAAAATCGCTCTTTAACTTCTTTTGATCTTTTGATCCTTTGTTATTCAGTTAACAGTTGAAATGTTGACCGGAACGGACGGACGGACGGACCGGACGAGTCTGTGGATCCCGACTGAATTATTTTGACTTTATTCTTTCAAAAACTGTTCTTTAACTTCTTTTGATCTTTTTACCTTTTGTTATTCAGTTAACAGTTGAAATATTGACCGGAACGAGTCATTGTGGATCCTGACTGAATTATTTTGACTTTACTCTTTCAAAAAATCGCTCTTTAACTTCTTTTGATCTTTTGATCCTTTGTTATTCAGTTAACAGTTGAAATGTTGACCGGAACGGACGGACGGACGGACCGGACGAGTCATTGTGGATCCCGACTGAATTATTTTGACTTTATTCTTTCAAAAAACTGTTCTTTAACTTCTTTTGATCTTTTTACCTTTTGTTATTCAGTTAACAGTTGAAATATTGACCGGAACGAGTCATTGTGGATCCCGACTGAATTATTTTGACTTTATTCTTTCAAAAAATTGCTCTTTAACTTCTTTTGATCTTTCGATATTCAGTTAACAGTTAGTTGACCGGAACGAGGCATTGTGGATCCCGACTGAATTATTTTGACTTTACTCTTTCAAAAGTTGCTCTTTAACTTCTTTTGATCTTTTGATCTTTTGTTATTCAGTTAATAGTTGAAATGTTGACCGGAACGGACGGACGGACGGACCGGACGAGTCATTGTGGATCCTGACTGAATTCTTTTGACTTTACTCTTTCAAAAGTTGCTCTTTAACTTCTTTTGATCTTTTTATCTTTTGTTATTCAGTTTACAGTTGAAATGTTGACCGGAACGAGTCATTGTGGATCCCGACGAGTCTCCTTGCCCGTCATTCATGCGATCCCCATTCGACCGCACTACCGCGGACGTGGCGGATCACCTCAATCCCCGTTTTTGGTGAGTGTTTTTACTGAACTTGTTTTCTTTTTCTGTTCTTCATCACTGTTTCTTTCTCTTACTCTTACTTACTCTTTCACTAGCTCATTTCAATATCCTTTAATCTAATTAAGGTCTTTACTCAAAAAAAAGTTCTTTTTTCTCTCTCTCATTCATTCAAAACGCTCAACTCTTTTCATGAAAACACGAAAATGGCTCATTGTAGAGTTTCCGGCTTTAAATTTGCCTAATCTACGAAGTAAAAGGGATGAGGAAGTTCCTCTATTCGTTAAAATTTTCAAGAATGTGAAAAAACAAATGGATTTTTTTGTACATTTTATCTTTTATCAAAGAAATTGTAGCTTTTCTTTAAAAAAAGATTTACAAATATCAAAAGCAAGATTGGGAATCGAATGAAATCTGAAAAGGCGCCAAGCCACAATTTCTTCCCTTTACCTCCCGACCAACATACCCGACGCTTAGCCAATCGGCCATAGCCCCAAAGAGGCTCCCGGATCGAATTAGCTCTTTTAATCTCTCCCCTTCACCTTTTAGCTCTAAAGAATGCACTTATTCACATGAAAAATGTGATACAAACAAAATACAAGCACAACCCTCAAAAAAACACTAAAAAACACAAATAATCTAGCCGGCGGGATTGGGCTTTTTGGGACAAAGAACTGAATTCATTCTTTTTTTTTAAGCTTTCCCAGTGAATTTTTATAAAACCTTTATTTTGAAAAAGGTAATTTAAAATTTTATATTTTTTTTTATGGAAAAGGGGTGTTTTTTTTTTTTGTAACCAGGAAAAAAGAGATTTTTCTGGGGAAAATAAGGATTAGCATTGACTTGTTAGTGAAGAAAAACTAGAAATTGAATTTAATCTGGAAGATTTGAACTTAAAAACATATTCAGTTGAATCCCGAGAGAATTTTGGGTGAAAAATGTTAAAACTGTTAATTGATGTTAAAGCTAAAAGGTGAAGGGGAGAGATTAAAAGGGCTAATTCGATGCGAGATCCTCGTTGGGGCTATGGCCGTTTTGTTCGTATCACATTCATAAGCGTCGGGTATCATGGTCGGGAGGTCGAGGGTTCAATCCCGCCGGCTAGATTATTTATAGGTTTTTTCTCTACATTTAGTGTTTTAAGGGTTATGTTTTGTTTGTATCACATTTTTCATTTGAATAAGTCCATTCTTTAAAGCTAAAAAGTGAAGGGGAGAGATTAAAAGGGCTAATTCGATGGGAGATCGTCCTCGGGGCTATGGCCGATTGGCTAAGCGCCTGGTATCTTAGCCAGGAGGTGGAGGGTTCAATCCCGCCGGCTAGATTATTTGTTTTTTTTATTCTAAATATAGGTTTTTCTCTACATTCAGAGTTTAGTGTATCGTTTGTATCACATTTTTCAGGTGAATAAGTGTATTCTTGAAAGCTAAAGCTCAAAATGAAGATTAAAAGAGTGAATTCGATCGGTGGTGGGATGAGGAAGTTCCTCGTTGGGGCTATGGCCGATTGGCTAAGCGTCGGGTATGTTGGTCGGGAGGTAGAGGGAAGAAATTGTGGCTTGGCGCCTTTTCAGGTGAATTCGATTCCCAATCTTGCTTTTGATATTTGTAAATCTTTTTTTAAAGAAAAGCTACAATTTCTTTGATAAAAGATAAACTGTACAAAATAATCCATTTGTTTTTTACATTCTTGAAAAGTTTAACGAATAGAGGAACTTCCCCATTCCTTTTACTTCGTAGATTAGGCAGGAAAGCTTAAAAAAAAAGAATGAATTCAGTTCTTTGTCCCAAAAAGAAGTCAAAATAAGTAAGCCGGAAGTGAATTTTGAATTTTGGCTTATTATATTTAAAAAATGATAAAATGATGAGGGGAATTGATGGGGAAAAAGCTATAAAAGTGAAGCTGACGTTTTTTTTGGGGTGAATTTTGATGGGTAATTACCGTAGGAATGGAATAATTTTAAGAAAAAAAAATTGGCATTTAGTTGATGAAGAAAATGGTCAATGAAAAATGGAAAATGAAATTCTTACGCAAATTTTGATAAGGCTTTTAAAGGAAAGGGTTTTCCTAGCTTCTCTGTGCATTGTTCGATAGAAAAATGAATGAAACTATAAGCTGCAGCATAAGCAAAATATCAATCAGCAAAATAAATAAGCCTAGATGTTTTTAAGTTCGAAAATTTTTGTTTTCTTTTTTGTTTTCTTTTTTTTCAAACTTTCTTTTCAAAGTTCAAAAGAGGTGTCTTTTCAGGGAAAACTGAGGATTAATCTTTTGTTATTATGCTAATATTAGGTTGATGCAAAAGTCTTTTTCATTTTTTCGTACTTCTTTTGAAAAATAACAAAGTCATGAATTAACCTATGGTTTGCTCTAAATGAAAAGTGTTTATTGTTCAATTTCCCATCTTTTTAAGTCAATTTGGGTTCACTTTCAAGCAAATTCGAGAGTGAAAACGGGTTTTTCATAAAAATCTATAAAAACCTCTATAAAGAAATTGGCTGAATCAATTTCTCTGAAAATCTGAAAAAATATCAAACTTTTTGTGCTCTATCTTTTATTTATTAACATCAAGATTGGTTTCCTTAGCTAAAGCGTCTAAAATGCATCATCGAGCCGTCGCCTTTTTTGACTACCCGACTTCAGGCTCTCAAAAAAATCTAGACATAAGACATTTTAAACTCGTTTTAATGTCATTTTGCAGAAAAATAATTGGCCTTTCGAATGCAATAAACCGTTGTTCAATTGGTGCATTTGTTACTTTTTAACGGAAGTACGAAAAAAATGAAAAAGACTTTTGCATCAACCTAATATATATGCTTTATTCAGCGAGCGAATAGAAACAAATCCGATAATCATAAACGCATCTAATATATTGTTATAATAATTTCCTAAAAAGAGAAAAGAAAAGAAAAAACTGAAAATAGTACAGGAAACAATTGGTAGAAAAAGCTTTAAAGATAGAGCAGATTTGAAATTTGCAATCACATCTAATTCATTTACAGATACAGTCGAACCTCTCTATAACGTAACTCACGGGACGGCTATAGCTTACGTTATATAGAGGTTTACGTTATATAGAGTGCCGTTTTATATAGCGTATAACGTCGGCCGGGACCGGTCACGCCTTACGTTATAGAGAGGTTTACGTTATATCGAGGTTCGTTATAGAGAGGTTCGACTGTACTTTAAATTTTCCTATAAACCGGAAGATCCCACGGGAACTGATTTCAAATCCTTATTAATTATTCCTTTCTCTAGTTTATCGCTAGTTTTAGCTTCTTGGAAGAAAAAGAAGGAAAAAGGAAGAAAAGGTACTTCAAAACATGTTTTTTTTTCTCGAATTCAAACTCAAACAGCTAATTGTTTACAGTTAAATGGGGTAAATAGCGTCACGAGTACACTATTACATGTAAAAACTCTATTGGCAGTATAATTTTTTTTGATCTGTTTTCGCACTCAGGTGTTCCTATTTGCGCAGATCACAACCTGCTTTCACATTTCTCTATCCCTTGCTATTGTCATCCAGTGTTTCCCATCTTGGTTGTTCGTGGTTCGAAGTCTTCGACTTGCTGGTGCTGGTGCTGGTTGCACTCTAGCCATCCTTTCTCTGACCTTTCTCTGCCACTCTTGTGCTCCACCTCGTTGCTGGTCTTCCGATGGGCCTCTTCTGGTCTCGTGGTAGCCACTCTGTGATCCGTATCGTCCATCTGTCGTCTGTTCTTCTGGCTACGTGGCCGGCCCATCTGAGTCTTTTTCTCTCAATCACTTCCACTGGATCTCTGAGTTCCGAGAGCTGGCGCATATCCGTACTTTGGCAGTATAATATAATATAATTAATATAATATAAATTCAAAGTATCTGTAAACGAATTAGATCTAATTGCCATGTCAAATCTGCCTTATATTTAATCTTTTTTTTGTACCTGTTTTTCCTGACTATCGTCTTACTGTATCTCTAGGTTTCTTTCTTTTTTTTGTGAAAGTATTGTAGCAATTATATGCGGTTATGATTATCTGATTCGCTTCTATTCGCCCTCCTGAATAAAGCATATATATATATATATAATTAACATAATTAATATAATTAACATAATTAATATAATATAATTAATAGAATATAATATAATCCGTATAATTATCCGTCTTGTTCTTAAATTTCACTCATAGAGAACCCAGTCAATTGCAGGTAGTCAATTTCTTTTTAAAAAACCCCGCATTTGAGTTCCCTTTATGAATTATTGATTTTAATGAATTAAGCAAAAAAGACTAAAGAATAAATCTTGTGAAAAATAATAAAATTTCACTTTTACTTTCAAAATAGAATTGTTTAAGTTGTTAAAAGTTTAATTGTTAATGTTAAAAGTTTAATTTTAGACTTTAAACCTTTCTTTTATGATCTTTTTTACCCAAGGGAAATGAGAAAATGCATTTTTTTTCCTCACCCAATTTCAACTAAAGCAAAGATAATTGAAAAATTCGAAAAAAATGATTGAAAATTTTCCTCGCCGTGATTGCCTGTATTAGTTATTTTCAGTTTTAAACCTATTTTAGTTACAATTTAAAAAACGACTTCAGAAAAAGAGTTTTTCAGCTATTTCTTGAGCTTTTCAACTTTTAAGTGATGACTTTTAAACTAAAAAATACTTTTTTTTTTGAATACCGTATTCTTTCTAATAGTACTGGACCCAGCCGAGCCGAGTTGATGACTATTTTACAGTTACCAAGCTTTTGCAGAAGCTCAACACTCTAATCCCTCACTAGATCTCATCGTCAGCTACATTTTTCGACCTCACATCGATAGGTTCTGATAAGCGGTTTTCGAGATTTCGAGGGATTTAGGCAGAGCTTACGGTGCACGAATATTAGAGAGAATACGGTAATTTGGCCAAATATAACGTTCACGTCATATCCCGTATTCTCTCTAATAGTATTGGACCCAGTCGATCCGAGTTAATGACTATTTTACAGTTACCAAGCTTTTGCAGAAGCTCAACACTCTAATCCCTCACTAGATCTCATCGTCAGCTACATTTTTCGACCCCAGATCGATAGGTTCTGATAAGCGTTTCTCGAGATTTCGAGGAATTTAGGCAGAGCTTAGGGCGCACGAATATTAGAGAGAATACGGGACTTGGCCAGCTGGCCGATTGGTTAACGAGTTTTGTCTCTTAAGCGGAAGGTCGAGGGTTCAATCACGCTGGCAAGAGAAGGCAAGATCACAAGATCACTTTAGCAACCAACTAGATCTTATCGTCAGCTACATTTTCTGACCCCACTTCCATCTCAATTCTGTTGATTCAATGCATATACCGTATTCCCTCTAATAGTAGTGCACCCAGCCGAGTTAATGACTATTTTACAGTTTTCAAGTTTTCCCAGAAGCTCAACACTCTAATCCCTCACTAGATCTCATCGTCAGCTACATTTTTCGACCCCAAATCGATAGGTTCTGATAAGCGGTTCTCGAGATTTCGAGGAATTTAGCTAAAGCTCAGGGTGCACTACTATTAAAGAGAATACGGTAATTTGGTCAAATATAATAATAAAATATTGCATTACATAGTCTAAATATGTTTTTTGTAGTTTAACATCATCATTCTTAGTATTTGTGACTTTTTTTCCAAGCAAATTTCCATACAGCTGTCAATTTCCATACAATTAAAGTAAGTGGATAAAAATGACAAGAATTTGATTGATTCTTGTGACTTTTGTTCTGGCAAATTTACATATCTGAAATGGAAACTGTTTTTTGAAAGTTCATATATCTAAATGTAGTAAAAGATAGGGAAATTTGCTTGGGAAAATGTGACAAATACTCGACTCTTCAGCACACACCTCCATCGATGGACCTCCAACCGAGATCCCCGTCATTGCTAACTCCAAACCGCTCACCAACCGATTCACCATTTCCCGGAAGACGGTTTGTTTTAATGAAAGCTAACTTTACGACTTTTTACTCTACTATTTTTGAATTGCTAGTAATACATAATTTATTAGAATCTGGCTTTGGGATTTATGCACAGTGGCCGCGAATTATAGCGACAACTTTTTGAAAAAGTATCTGACAAATGCTTAACTTATTTTAGAAGTGTCAAGTGTTATATAGGGAATTGTAGCCCTCAATCTTAGCTACATTTATCTACCAAAAACTTGCTGATTGGCTTCATAAAACTCATTTAACGAGGGTTTGAATGAAATACAAAGCTTTTTTGGGTTTTTTTTGGGAGCCTGATGTCGGATAGTCAAAACGAGCGACGGCTCGACAATGCGGTTTCGACACTTTAGCTAAGGAAACCTATCTTGGTATCAATAGATAAAAGGAAGAGTATAAAAAGTTAGGTACGTAGCCAAATTTTCAAAGAAATTGATTTACCCAATTTCTTCGTAGAGGTTTTCAAGAGGTTTTTTTTTTTGCGAAAAACACGCGTCTTCACTCGCGAATTTGCGTTGAAAGTGGACCGAAATTGACTTCAAAAAGATGGGAAATTGAAACAATAGACATTTAGGCAAAGCAAAGCATAGGGTAATTGATGAATTTTTCTTTAATTTTTTGTTATTTCCACAACCTAAGTGTGAAAAGGAATGAAAAGGAATTAAAAGACTTATTTAAAAACCCATTAGTTCCCCATAAAACCCACCAACATATGTTTTGTTTTTGCTTTTTTTTAAGTTTGACTTTTACTTTCAAATCGGGATGACTAGAAAAATGTGTAGAAACAAGTGCGCGAGGAAAGGTGCGCGAGGAAACAAGTGCGCGAGGAAACAAGTGCGCGAGGAAACAAGCGCGCGAGGAAACAAGCGCGCGAGGAAACAAGCGCGCGAGGAAAGGTGTGTTTTCAAATTCACCGTTTTGTAGTGTGTTATGATATCAGATTTTTGATTCGAATCTACCAGAAGTTTTCATTTTTTCAATCAATAAATTATGACTTTTATATACAGTAGATTTGTTGCTTTTTTTTCGAAAGCAACTTCCGATTGTCGAGATGAAATTAGGGATCAAAATCCATCAAAAACCTAGCAACTAAACCGCTTAAACGGCCTTTTTTTTGCGAGGATTTAGTGGATTTTCACAAAGCCAGAAAGAAAGTTGGAATGTGAGAAGTTGGAAAATGAAAGTTTTTTTTTGCAGAAATGATGAATGAATGCAGAAATGAGTTCAGTAATTTGCAGATCACTCCCTCAAACGCCCACGCAACGACTCAGGAGATCTCTACCTTCAACGCCAAGGTGAAAACGAGAAAAAACAAAAAACAAAAATCGGATCAATTGCAAAAGTTGAAAAGTGATTCAGAAACGGTAATGGCACAAGGTTTAGAGTTTTTTTTGGACGCTTTTTCTTACCAGGGAATATTTCAGATGCGATCTGATTTTGAGGTTAAGGATCTGTTTAAGGGAAACCCGAACCTGCTTTCAAATTCTATCATAAGCCATTCTTATCATAAGCCATTTTCACAGTTTATAGATCTTTAAAGTTCAAAGTCGCTAAACAGCAAGCTAGCGTACTTAAGGCCTTCACGCGAGCTTGTCAGGGTTCCTTGAGAGCCTAGTGGTTAATGTGTTGGCGCGAGCGGGTCTTCGGATTCTGGTTGGGATTCTGGTTGGGATTCTGGTTGGGATCCTGGTTGGGATCCTGGTTGGGATCCTGGTTGGGATCCTGGTTGGGATCCTGGTTGGGATCCTGGTTGGGATCCTGGTTCCCCCTGGGGGTGGTCGGTGCGGTGGCCGGTGGGCGGTGGGGTTTTTCTTTTTTTCTTCCTTTTTTTTTTTTTTGTTTTTTTTTTTTTTTTTTTTTTTTCTTTTTCTTTTTTTTTTTTTTTTTTTTTTTTTTTTTTTTTTTTTTTTTTTTTTTTTTTTTTTTTTTTTTTTTTTTTGTCCGGATCCACTATCGGTGAATTTTGTTTTTGTTTTTAGAAAAACACTTGAAAACTACTTTTTTGATTAGCTACTGATGCACAATGATTGAATATTTTAGACTCGATTGTAGACTTATCTAAGCTAGCTTGCTGTTTAGTGAAATTGGCAAAACTTTGTCTTATATCTAGAAAATGGAAAAATTAGACAGATCTCTTTTATGTCAATTTATGTGAACATAACTATGTAAATTAGTTAACTCATGGCTTTCATAACCTCTTTTTTACATCTAAATAATGTTATTTAAGAGATTACTGAGAAAAAAAAGTCATTTTCAAGTGTTTTTCTAAAAAACTGATCGATCTGGATCGTGGACAGTGGAACGAAACAACGAAACAACGAAAACGACGTACTAAACCACTATTCACTAAGCTATCCACGCACAATGATTGGCTTGCGGCAAAGCTTTAAGTAAGCTAGCTTGCTGTTGAGTGAAATTGGTTAAAACATTGAATTTGTCTAATGATATGCTTTGAATTGAAAGCATTTGAATAGGATTTGAAAGCAGCTTCGAGATGTTTTTCGGTGAATCTCCGAATCAGATCTTTTCTGGAATGTAACTTTAGAAATCTGATCTGATTTGGGGTTAGATTTTATAAATTATCTCCTTTAGAAGCGCGTCTCCCCGTCCGATCCCCGCACAGTTGGCCCATTTGGACGGAGTCTTCCCGCCAGCGTCAAGTAGTGGAGCATCGAGTAAAGCGTCGAGGTTTGCTCAATAAAGTTTACTAATTAAACGTTTATCAAATTGATTATTGTGTTGTAAAGACAATAAAAATAATTCAAAAAAGATTTTGAGTCATTTTGTCAAAGTATTTTTGAGTCGAAATCGGTCCTAGTTTTAAGGCGTATTCCCAGCGAAATTCGATTTTTGTTTTGAACGCTTATAAGCCATTCTCAGCGCTCGCTACCGGTTTGACCGCTTGACGGTTTGACGCTACCGGTTAGTGTTCTTGACTAAGTGACCAACCGTCGAGGTTTCGGATCCTACTCTTTCTCATCTGGCCTTCGCTTTTTTTTCTTTTTTTATTAGATTTTTGAAGAAGCTTGAAGTTAAGGTCTTTTTTTGAAGTTAAGTTAATAAGCCATTCTCAGCGCTCGCTACCGGTTTGACCAAGTGGTTAGTGTTCTTGACTAAGTGACCAACCGTCGAGGTTTCGGATCCTACTCTTTCTCATCTGGCCTTCGCTTTTTTCTTTTTTATTAGATTTTTAAAGAAGCTTGAAGTTAAGGTCTTTTTTTGAAGTTAAGGTCCTTACCGATATGTCCAATTATTACCCTTTCATTAACGAAAGCTAACGAAAAAAAAGCAAATCATTTGATTAATACCTTCTCATCGTTCTACGTTTTTAGAAATCGTTGAAAATTGCAAAACTGATAGTATAATTTTCGTAATACTTTTTAAAGAACTTGTTGATCTATAGATATAGAACATTGAAATCAAAAAAACTATTTTCTTAAATATCTTTCAAGCACAATAAACCGTCAACTAGAAGCTTTTTTCTTCGGAATTCATTATTATGTATGCTAGAGAGGTTTAAAAGCAAAAAAAAGGATATAAAGAAGGGGTAGAAAAGACGAAAAACTTAATAAAAGGTGACAAAGGTGAGAAAAGAAAGAAAGAAAGAAAAAACTCCATAAATACCCGAAAACAAAACCGTTAATGAACTTTGCATAGCTGAAGCTGCATAGCTGAAGCTGCATAGCTGAAGCTGCATAGCTGAAGCTGCATAGCTGAAGTTACATAGCTGAAGATCTTTACTGATTGTTATCGAGCGAGAGATTGTTATTCTAGTCTAGACAAAAACTACGGTAGAATTCTGATCGATATTCTGTTCTATGGTAATTCTGATCGATAAAAACGTTCCATCATATTGCATTTTTGACTCTCAAACGTATTTTTTGACAATTTTGCATAGTTTTTCTTCCTTCTTCCTTCTTCATTTCTTCTTTTTTCTTCTATTTTCTTCCTTTTTCCCTTTTCTTCCTAGTTCCCTTTTCTTCCTTCTTCTCAATCCTTGTACAGGAGACTGAAACGCGTCGATTGATCTACAAATAGTTGTGGTTCTAGGAAATCACTTTTGTGATTCTGACCCGAATGCCCCTTTAAATGATAAGCCATTTCTTGAGCTAGTTAAACAAATTACTCTCTAATATTAGGTTGATGCATAAGTCTTTTCGTTTTTTTCGTACTTCTGTTAAAAAGTAACAAATTCACCAATTAATCTATAGCTTGCTCTATAAAAAAAGTGTTTTTTTGTTCAATTTGCATCTTTTTAAATGAATTTCGGTTCACTTTCAAGCAAATTCGAGAGTGAAAAACGCCTTTTTCGTAAAAATCTATAAAAAACTCTACGGAAAAATTGGCTGAATGAATTTCTCTGAAATTTTGGCGAAATATCAAACGTTTTTTTCTCTATCTTTTTATCTATTGACACGAAGATAGGTTTTCTTTAGCTAAGGTGTCTAAACCGCATCATCGAGTTAGCCCTTTTTGACTACCCGACTTCATTTTGACTTTTTGACTACCCGACTCGTTGGGTGAATCCTAGCGAGTTGCCAAAGCCGGATCACTTCGGTTTCTCGAGGGCGCAAGATCACTTGCATACGACTTGATCGCTGGTCAAGGTGTTGTACTCAGTAGAGCAGTATAGCTGCGATCTGTTGAGACTCTGCCTATGATTGGTTGGTTTGTTTAGTCGTTAGCTGTTTCAACGTTTCGCGTTCTTCGCTTCTCTCACGGGTGCTTCGCGTTCTTCGCGCCACGCAAAATCACGCGGAACGTACTAGCCTTACGTACTAGCCCGTACTAGCCAAACTTTTTTTTCTCTATCTTTTATCTATTGACACGAAGATAGGTTTTCTTTAGCTAAGGTGTCTAAACCGCATCATCGAGTTAGCCCTTTTTGACTACCCGACTTCATACTCTCAAGAAAATCCAGGCATAAAATATTTTTAAACCCGTTTTAATGTTATTTTGCAGAAAAATAATTGCTTTTTCTAATGAAATCAACCGTAGTTTAATTGGTGCATTTGTTGGCTTGAAACGGCAGACGAAAAGGAACAAAAACACTTATGCATCAACCTATTATATTTACGGTATCATTTGTCTAACCCCAAACAGTTTTCTTTCAAGATTTCTCAAAATTTCTTAAAAGTTTCAATTCTTTTCTCTTCAAAATCTTCAAAATCAAAATCAAAATCGAATTCCATTGAACAAATGATCTTTATTCTTTTCTTAAAAAGAAAATTCAATTAATTTATGAAAAGTGATAGATTTTCCCTAAATTTCCCCAACAAACACCTGGGAATTTAAGTTTTTTTTTCAGATTTTCAACGATCTCAGGTGAATTGGCTTAATTAACTCCAAAAAAAAACAAATTTAACTAAGTTTTCTCAAATATTACTTCAAAATTAGCTGTCATTCACAGAGTTTTCCACTTAGAAATTAGAAAAACGGCTTTTTTAGAAAAACAGCTTTTTCATCTTTCTTTTTCAATTTTTTAACTCTTTTTTTCAAAAATTTCCCCACAGAAATTAGAGAAAAGTAGTTCAAAAATAAAATTTTTTTGACTTTTACTGATTTTTTGAGAAACCGACTTATAAAAACCCTTTTTTTTCGCACCTAACCACTTGTCATCTTGGCTCAACCGGGTAGCCGCTCGTCTCTCATGTGAGACCTAGAGGTTTCGACCCCTGCCACTGCTTTTCAGTTTTGAATTTTTGCAAATTACACAGATACTCCGTAAATTCTCCTTCAAGTTTAAGTTGAGCTTCTCTTTCAAGTTTAGTTCAAGGGAAATCGGGTTTTTGATCCCAAATCCTCTCTAGACTTAAATAAACAAGAAAATGTCACCATTTTCCCTCAAATAACGCATGAATACTCAAAGATTTCTTTGAAAAGACAAGGAGATCATGTGTTGGATAAAAAGGGCATCAATGAGTCTCTTGGGGATTGGGAGGAGACAAAGGACAATGGGAAATGGGTACCCAACTCATCCACCAGCCCATTTGACACCAAATTTAGGAGACTTTTTCGTCTTTTCAATGTTCTGCTTCTTGATTTGAAGAGCTTTTGAGAACAAAAGCTCACAATTAGATTAGAAAACTAAATCTTGATTTAGTTTTCAAATTCTTGTGCTCAATGGTGCTTTGCGTTTAAGGAAGATTTTAAAGCTTCAAAAAACTATGACTAATCTAAAACTAGCTAAAAAAACTAGCTATGACTGAATCTTTCCAGACTTGACACTAACATTGAAATGATATCAGTTTTAACATTTTTTTTTTAAACAAATTCACGACCATACCATTCTAATGACGTTTTTTCTTGTGTTAACTCAACTTTTGATCGACTTTTGTTTATAAATTTTGCAGAAATTTCTCGATAATTTTATATTAGTTTTCAAGAGGAGATTCAGGGCTATCAAATGATTGTAATCGTTTAGTTTTTCTTTAAATCATCATTAACTTATGAGTAAAATAGTTATCGACTACGTGACTGTACGCTCAAATAGGATTGCGTGGTTAAAACTCGAATAGGTTAAAAGAAGAAGTTTAGTTTATCTTGATTAAACTTAAATTCATAGTTAAGAACAGGTTATGAAAGGAAAGTGCAAGTGAAAATTGATCTGAAGTAAAGTAAAGTAAAGTAAAGTAAAGTAAAGTAAAGTAAAGTAAAGTAAAGTAAAGTAAAGTAAAGTAAAGTAAAGTAAAGTAAAGTAAAGTAAAGTAAAGTAAAGTAAAGTAAAGTAAAGTAAAGTAAAGTAAAGTAAAGTAAAGTAAAGTAAAGTAAAGTAAAGTAAAGTAAAGTAAAGTAAAGAAGTAAAGTAAAGAAAATAAAGTAAAGTAAAGTAAAGTAAAGTAAAGTAAAGTAAAGTAAAGTAAAGTAAAGTAAAGTAAAGTAAAGTAAGTAAAGTAAAGTAAAGTAAGTAAAGTAGTAAAGTAGTAAAGTAAAGTAAAGTAAAGTAAAGTAAAGTAAAGAGTAAAGTAAAGTAAAGTAAGTAAAGTAAGTAAAGTAAAGTAAGTAAAGTAAAGTAAAGTAAGTAAAGTAAAGTAAGTAAAGTAAGTAAGTAAAGTAAAGTAAAGTAAAGTAAAGTAAAGTAAAGTAAGTAAGTAAAGTAAGTAGTGTAAAGTAAAGTAAGTAAGTAAAGTAAAGTAAAGTAAAGTAAGTAAAGTAAAGTAGTAGTAAGTAAAGTAAGTAGTAAAGTAAAGTAGTAAGTAAGTAAGTAGTAGTAAGTAAAGTAAGTAGTAAGTAAAGTAAAGTAAAGTAAAGTAAGTAGTAAGTAAAGTAAAGTAAAGTAAAGAAGTAAGTAAAGTAAGTAAAGTAAGTAAAGTAAAGTAAAGTAAAGTAAAGTAAAGTACAGTAAAGTAAAGTAAAGTAAGTAAAGTAAAGTAAAGTAAGTAAAGTAAAGTAAAGTAAAGTAAGTAAAGTAAAGTAAGTAAAGTAAGTAAGTAGTAGTAAAGTAAAGTAAGTAAAGTAAGTAGTAAGTAAAGTAAGTAAGTAGTAGTAAAGTAAGTAAAGTAAGTAAGTAGTAGTAAGTAATAAGTAAGTAATAAGTAGTAAGTAAGTAAAGTAAAGTAAAGTAAAGTAAAGTAAAGTAAAGTAAAGTAAAGTAAAGTAAAGTAAAGTAAAGTAAAGTAAAGTAAAGTAAAGTAAAGTAAAGTAAAGTAAAGTACAGTAAAGTAAAGTACAGTAAAGTAAAGTAAAGTAAAGTACAGTAAAGTAAAGTAAAGTAAAGTAAAGTAAAGTAAAGTAAAGTAAGAAATGGAAAAGATTTCCAGAGACGGGATTGAACCCTCGTCCTTTTTTTTCTCGTTCCGGCCAGATCCTCTAACCACTAAGCCTTCCAGTACTTGCTAAAGAAGAAAAACAAAATACAAAAGGGAAGAGAAAGAAAGTAAGTACTTGAGTTGAACTTTCACTCTTCAAAAACTCATAATAATGCTGTGAAAATGATTTGGGACAGAAAAACTTGGAAAAACTTGGCTTTAAACGGCTTTAAACGACTTTAACCTGCTTCTTTTCGCATATAAACTATCTTTTTTAAATCCAATCACTTGAATTCTTATAAAATTTAAACATTTAAACCAAAAATTTAGCTGATTTCATGCATTTGCAAGGCTTGTAATTTAATCGTAAGCCTTGTAAGGCTTGTAATTTAATCGTAAACCTTGCAAAGCTTGTAATTTAATCGTAAGCCTTGCAAGGCTTGTAATTTAATCGTAAGCCTTGTAAAGCTTGTAATTTAATCGTAAGCCTAAGCCAGTGTATGTAAAAAAATCTACATGAAGTGATAAGCCAAATAAACTTGTTTTCCCAGAAATTCAATACTTTTCTTCATCCTATCAACAAAATCATTTCTTTTTCTTCTAAATCGTCATCGATTTCACATGGATATCCGATAACTTTCTCTTTCAAATTACCCTGTTCTCTTTGTTAGTTCTCCTTTTTCTCTCACACCCACCCCGATTCTTTCGCTTTTGTTTAACGAACTTTGCTAGATTCTATCGAAAACATATTCTTGTACTTAAAATTTGATCTTTTTTTTCTTATTCTACAATCGAGCTAAAGTACTGTGGTTCTTCTAATTCAAAGAATTTTCTTGAAAACGGTATGCAGGACTAAATTAAGAAGTTAAATAAGCTAATAGAAGCTAATAAAAGCTAAATAAAGCTAAATGAAGCGAATAGAAGCTAAATGAAGCTAATAGAAGCTAGTAGAAGCAAATAGAAGTTAGATGATGCTAAATGAAGTTAATAGAAGCGAATAGGAGTTAAATGAAGCTAAATGAAGCTATAATAAAGCTAATAGAAGCTAGTAGAAGCGAATAGAAGCTAAAGAAGCTAAATGAAGCTAATAGAAGCTAGTAGAAGCAAATAGAAGTTAGATGATGCTAAATGAAGCTAAATGAAGCTAAATGAAGCTATAAGAAAGCTAATAGAAGCTAGTAGAAGCGAATAGAAGCTAAAGAAGCTAAATGAAGCTATAATAAACCTAATAGAAGCTAGTAGAAGCGAATAGAAGTTAGATGAAGCTAATAGAAGCTAATAAAAGCTAAATGAAGCTAGTAGAAGCGAATAGAAGTTAGATGAAGCTCAATGAAGCTAATAGAAGCGAATAGAAGCTAAATAAAGCTAATAAAAGCAAATAAAAGCGAATAGAAGCTAAATAAAGCTAATAAAAGCGAATAGACGCCAAATGAAGCTCTAATAAAGCTAAATGAAGCTAAATGAAGCTAATAGAAGCTAGTAGAAGCAAATAGAAGTTAGATGATGCTAAATGAAGCTAAATGAAGCTAAATGAAGCTATAAGAAACCTAATAGAAGCTAGTAGAAGCGAATAGAAGTTAGATGAAGCTCAATGAAGCTAATAGAAGCGAATAGAAGCTAAATAAAGCTAATAAAAGCAAATAAAAGCGAATAGAAGATAAATAAAGCTAATAAAAGCGAATAGACGCCAAATGAAGCTCTAATAAAGCTAATAGAAGCTGAAAAAAGCTAAATAAAGCTTGTAAGCTAAATGAACATTTCAAAAGTGAACATTTTCTATTAGCAATTCACATTATCACGTTCGTTTTGCACTTCTGAAATTTTCAGCTGTGAGGCCTCACCCCGTCAGCGTTCCCCAAGGCGACGACAGTTAGCCTCGTGAGTTTTTGGACAGTTACATTAGATTTTAGCTTTAATTTCCCATTGTGGTGCAAGTGTTTAGAACAATATTATTTCGCAGAAAGCTAAATTTTCCTTTATTGACATTGAAAAATCGAAAAAAATCGATTCAAAGCCCCGAAAATTCTCTTCTTTTTGCTTTCCAATTCTTCCCGAAATTGGATAAGAACATTATTCGATTTCCGAACGCAATTTTAGGTAAAATTTCAAAAAAACGAAATCAATCAGCATTCTGAATATTTTCTCTGAAATTTCGTCTGAAAATCATTTTTTTAAAAACTTTAAAAATGAAGTATGCAGTGATTAATTTTCCGTGGCTTTCTCTGAGTGCTAGTTCTCCGTCACTAGTTAGTACTAGTGACGAGGATTGTTTACAATCCTAGGCCTTGTCCCGATTCAAGGCCTAGAGTGTGTTCCTCTAGTAAAGCGCTTTCAAAGTTTTGAGAAAACTAGTAGTTTTACGTAAAAATTAGACTAATCTGATAAAAAAAGTGATAAATTTTCCGTGGCTTTCTTGAATTATTCAAGCTTAAAATTGACTTTTACATAAGAAATTAGGACTTAGAAATGTTTTTAAAAATGCAACTAATGATAGAATTTAGTCGAAGAGCTCCGGTGGCGATGCGCGATAGCGGTTTCGTCGAATCGTCGTCAACTCAGGACGCCGAAGAAGAGGATACAATGGGACAATTGAGGAGTTTTGATATGACTAAAGGTGAGTCGTTAGAAGATATTGTGATGCTAAGGCCTATAGTTAGCACTAGTGACGAGGATTGTTTACAATACTAGGCCTTGTCCCGATTCAAGGCTAAAGTGTGTTCCTCTAGTAAAGCGCTTTGAAAATTTTGAGAAAACTAGTAGTTTTACGTAAAAATTAGACTAATCTGATAAAAAAATAACGGTTTGACTACGGTACTTTTCTTAAATAGATGCATTTTTTGAATAGAATCGAGTTGAAAAGATTCGATTTGGGTCCAAAAACGAGATCTAATACCGTATTCTCTCTAATAGTAGTGCAACCAGCCGAGCCAACTTGATGACTATTTTACGGTTTCTAAGTTTTTGCAGAAGCTCAACCCTCAAATCCCCCACAAGATCTCATCGTCAGCTACATTTTCCGACCCCACATCGATAGGTTCTGATAAGCGCTTTTCGAGATTTCGAGGAGTTTAGGCAGAGCTTAAGATGCACTATATTATTCTCATACGGCGATTTGGTCAAATATAACGTTCACTTCATATACCGTATTCTCTCTAATGTGCACTACTATTAGAGAAAATACGGTAGATGACGAAGATATTTAATGGACACGGAAAGGTTCTGATATCCTGATTTAATGGACAAGGGAAGGTTGAGCCGGTCAAATGTTAGGCAACCTATACTATTCGACGCAGAATCTTATGCTCATTACCGTAATATACCGTATTTGCTCTAATAGTAGTGCACCCAGGCGAGGCGAGTTGGTGACTATTTTATGGCTTCCAAAGTTTTCACAGAAGCTCTACACTCTAATCCACCACTAGATCTCATCGTCAGCTACATTTTCCGACCCCACATCGATAGGTTCTGATAAGCGCTTTTCGAGATTTCGAGGAGTTTAGGCAAAGCGCAATACAACTAGGCCATTTTACACTTCACGATTATCGTTTATCTTTTCGAATGTCGTATTGACCTTCTTTATTAAATTGTTGAACTTTTTCTCATAGCCAAATTTCAAGCCAATTTTTTAGGTGGCCTCATTGATCGCGGTTTTCAAACGCGTCCCCCGCAACCAATTGTGCCAAATTTGTTGGCAAGACGAGGTTTGAAATCAAAAAAACAGCTGAATAATTTATTTTTTATAAAATTAGCAAAAAATTTGTTTCTTTCAGCGGAATCTCGACGCGCCACTTGCCCCGAAATTTGGCTTTTCCCTGAAACGTCGAAACCTTTGAAGAGAGTGGTTTTGAGGTAAGAATTTTTCTAATTTCTTATAAATCAATTGAATGCACTAGGTGGTGTGCGTTCACTGGTGATCACAAAGTACACCAAAAATCTATTACAGAGTTTATGGAAGTGTTTGTGTGGGGAAAAAGACTCTGTGCTCACAAATTCATCATCATGCGGCGAATGCCACGCCGGAGTCGGTCAATATTTTGTGTCAGTTTTCTACAATATAAAGGAACTATATAGGAACCAAATAGGAACTAAATAGGAACTATTATAAAGTTCCAAAAAGGAACTTTAAAGGAACTTTAAAGGAACTATGTAGGATCCAAAGAGGAACTAAATAGGAACTATACAGGGTGCGTCATAATTATTGCAACAAGGGTTCAAAGACCGTTTTCCAAACAGCTTTCTTATTTTTTTTGCCTCCTTTTTTGTTGTGTTGCATTCTATCTTCTTTATTCTTGCCTAATTGCCTCCCGCTCACACGAAGAAGACGGTTGAGGACTGGTGTGTGGACAACTTTCCCTCAGTGATCACCAAGGATGAATGGCCTCCAAACTCACCGGATCTCAATGTGATGGACTTTTCCATTTGGGCAATCTTAGAGGCTAATGTCTGCTCTTTGACCTTGAAGAAGTCTTTGACCTTGAAGAAGTCTTTGACCTTGAAGAAGTCTTTGACCTTGAAGAAGTCTTTGACCAAAGGATGGAAGGCGACTCCTCAAGATGACATTCGGACCGGAGTGGAGGCATATCCGAACCGATTAAGGGCTGTTATCAAGGCAAAAGGCGGTCATATCGAATGATCTCTTGTTTCCTTATTCGTTACTGTTAAATAAAGCTATTTCTGTTTAAAAATCTTCTTCCAGTGAAACTTCTTGGTGTGCAATGCCTTGAGTATCTTGTTGCAATAATTATGACGCACCCTGTACAGTAACCAAAAAGGAACTTTAAAGGAACTATATAGGAACAAGAGATCATTCGATATAGGATCCAAATAGGAACTAAATAAGAACTATAGGGCAACCAAATGGGGATTAAATAGGAACTATAAAGTAACTAAATAGTAACTACTATAAACGATTTGTTTAATGATTTCAAAACCTTTAAAAGCTTTCTTTTAGCCACTGAATGCGAAGAAAGCGGGCAATCAAGAAGTATAAATTTTCTGCTGAATGGAGAGGAAGTTCAGCTAGAGATTCTCTTGGAATCAGCGTTAGAGGTGCGTTTGGAAATCAAATTTTGATTCAATGTAGGGAATTTGTGGGAAAAATAGATCCAAATTCATTTAAGGCAGAATTTCGGCAAAGTTTTTCGCAGAATTTCCGCTATATTACCCAAAATTGAGTGAATGATCGTTCTAATTTTTCTGGAGGGAAATTTTGCAGACAGTCCGTCTCGCTCTTGCTTTGTCTTCGATTTTTTGACTACTCAAAGCTTTTTCGAGCATGAAAACTAGTTCCTCCGCAAGCCCTGATTTTAGGCTTTATTTTGATACTAAACATGGCTAGATTCTTTTTTATCATTCTTTAGATTTCGATCAATCTTTCGCCGGATTCGTTCGGGTCCAGGAAAAATTTTTGATTTAAAATGAAGTCGAAATCTAAAGAATGATAAAAAAGAATCTAGCCATGTTTAGTATAAAAATGAAGCCGAAAATCAGGGCTTGCGGAGGAACTAGTTTTCATGCTCGAAAAAGCTTTGAGTAGTCAAAAAATCGAAGACAAAGCAAGAGCGAGACGGACTGTCTGCAAAATTTCCCTCCAGAAAAATTAGAACGATCATTCACTCAATTTTGGGTAATATAGCGGAAATTCTGCGAAAAACTTTGCCGAAATTCTGCCTTAAATGAATTTGGATCTATTTTTCCCACAAATTCCCTATTGTCGCCCCTAAAATTTCGCCCGAACCCGTAAAACAGCTCTAGTATCAATTATCTAATCGATTCAAGCGTTCAACTTTTTAAATATTTAAATGATTTTCAAATATTTATAAATTACTTATCAATAATTACATTACTTATGAGATTTAAAAGTGATAAACCTTTAAAAAAAGATTCTCTTTTTCTTTAGCGGCTTTCCCGAATGCTCAAGTGAAAACAGATGAGTTTTAGTGACATTTCTTAAGAATTTTTGCAAATCCAACTACGCAAAGCATGTGAAATTTCGTTTTTTTTTTAGTGAAATCAATTTTTAACGAGTTTTTGACAAGATTTCTCTTGAAAATCCCCATAAAAATCTCTAAAATCGAGAAAAACTCAGCTCTCAACTTTTGAAAGTTATAGAAAAAGAACAAAAAGTTTAATCGATTAGATAATTGGCAATTTTTTAGGAGATATACTTAAGATTTATCCGTCAAAAAATCAGAAGGATTGATGAAATTTTGGCTGAATTAGGCCCTCTGAAGTGCTGGTCAATCGCCGGCCATCTGGAGGGGAAACTGGTTGAAAATCGGTTTGAAAACTTGGATTTAAAACCTCGAAAAACCTACAATCATCTCTGTTTCTTAAAGCTTAAACCCTTCTCTAAAAGAAGAATATTTTATACTAATAGTTTCGATATACCGTAAATACTGTAATAGTACCCCAGCCCCCATGATGACGGTGCGGAGTGTTGCGTAGTCTAGCTTTGAACGAGTTTTTCTCGACACTGGTTTATGCTACAATGTTCGTTTAGGTATCAAAAAATAGCTGAAATTCAGGGCTATTTTTTGATACCAAAGACGCATTTTTTGAAAGTACGGGTGCTTTGAAAAAAATGAAATACTAAAAAACTTTTGCGAAAAACAGTACTGGACAATGAAATATGATATTTGAAAAAAGATCGTCACTTTCGCACATCTGTAACTCCCTTGTCTTTGCGTTTAAACTATTAGTGTTATACATTTTCTGAAAACTCTTTTCAAGGGCTACACAATGGTAATATTAATATTTAGAAATACGGTAAAGATAAGGGAGTTACAGACGCGCGAAAGTGCGATCGTTTTTTATATATGATATTTCATTGTCCAGGAGTGTACCTACCGTAATACTTTAATAGTACTCCACCGCCCATAATGACGGTGCGGAGTGTTGCGTAGTCTAGCTTTGAACGAGTTTTTCTCGACACTGGTTTATGCTACAATGTTCGTTTAGGTATCAAAAAATAGCTGAAATTCAGGGCTATTTTTTGATACCAAAGACGCATTTTTTGAAAGTACGGGCGCTTTGAAAAAAATGAATTACTAACTTTGCGACTGTACGAAAAACTTTTGCGACTACGCGACTGTACGAGGGGGGTGCGGTACTATTACAGTATTTACGGTAATAGTTTAAACATTACCATATCTGTTTCCTTTTCCAGACTTCCCCCTTCTCTCCTCATATCACGATGTTCATGGTTGTTTACTCGGTAACTTCTCGTGAAAGTTTCACAACAGCCGCTAATTTATTATATCGAATATTTCAGGTTATCTAAATAGATAAGATTTTCTTTTAAAATCCAAGTTTAGCATCGAAAAAATACGCCCGTTCCTGTGATTTTAGTTGGGAATAAAATGGATTTGAAACGAAAGAAACTCGTTGGAACGATTGGTAAAATTTTTAGAAAATATCTAGTATTTACTTGTGTTTAAAAAGCTTAAAAGCTTGAAAGCTTGAAAGCTTCAGGCTTAAAATCTAAAAGCTTAAAAGCTTGAAAGCTTAAAAGCTTCAGGCTTAAAAGCTAAAAGCTTGAAAGCTTAAAAGCTAAAAGCTTAAAAGCTTAAAAGCTAAAAAGCTAAAAGCTTAAAAGCTTGAAAGCTAAAAAGCTAAAAGCTTAAAAGCTTAAAAGCTTAAAAGCTAAAAGCAGAAAGCTTGAAAGCTTAAAATCTAAAAGCTTATTTCTCAAATCAATTTTTCAGAAGGTCGAATGCTTGCCAAGATCTACAAGTGCGCTTTTGTGGAATTGTCGGCGCTAATGGCGATGAATGTGGACACGATGTGGAAAGAGATTCTCACACAGGTTTCGCATCCGATATTTTGATAGGATTTCAATAGGATTTTGATAGAATTTCGATAGGATTACTGTATAAAGGATAAACTTTAGAAAGCGAATAGAACTGCTTAGCTGTAGAAAAATTTATAAAGAAATCCTTTTGGAGTCAAGACTTTAATCCATCGTTGACTTTAATCTCGCTTCAACTCGGCTTGAATCTGCTTGAATCAACGTGCTCAGTCATTCTTTTTAATTTTTAACTCCCCAAGTTCAACTCTAATTTGTTAAATGTTAAATAAAATATTAAAGCTGATGAAAGGTCAACCACTAGAAGAAGTCACCCCCTACACCTACCTCGGAAGAAGCATCAACATGGAGGGAGACCTAAGACCAGAAGTTGCCAGAAGAAGACGAGCTGCCTGGACAGCACTAGGAAGCATCAAAGAAGTCATAAAGATGCTCAAGAATCACCAGAGAACTCGGGCACACCTCTTCGACAGCATCGTCCTCCCGGCACTCTGCTACGGGACAGAGACCTGGGCCACGACACAGACCACTGAACGAGCCCTGAGAATGACGCATCGAGCCCTTGAAAGGAACTTCCTCGGGTACAATAGGAAGACGCAGCTCGATCAAGACCTAAGAAGTACGGATATGCGCCAGCTCTCGGGACTCAGAGATCCAGTGGAAGTGATTGAGAGAAAAAGACTCAGATGGGCCGGCCACGTAGCCAGAAGAACAGACGACAGATGGACGATACGGATCACAGAGTGGCTACCACGAGACCAGAAGAGGCTCATCGGAAGACCAGCAACGAGGTGGAGCACAATAGTGGCAGAGGCGGTCAGAGAAAGGATGGCTAGAGTGCAACCAGCACCAGCACCAGCAAGTCGAAAACTTCGAACCACGAACAACCAAGATGGGAAACACTGGATGACAATAGCAAGGGATCGAGAAATGTGGAAGCAGGTTGTGATCTGCGCAAATAGGAACACCTGAGTGCGAAAAAAGATAAAAAAAAATATTAAAGCTGATAATCCTGGCTACACTTATCTCTTAAAAGTTTCCCCATTTCAGATGTACAAATCATTTTACAAGGTTCTGAATTGAACTAGTGCGTCATAATTGTCACAACAAGAGAAATTTTTGCTTTTCAAGCAGACACGAGCCAAAAAAAAAAAGACAAATTTTTAACTGAACTTAACTGACTAACATTTCAAAAAATTCGACTTAAACTTGTGAAGCTAATCTACTAAAAAGGAAATGAACGAGCTAATCTACTAAAAAGAAGTCGCCCGAGAAAACGAAACACCTTTTTTTTGTGTCAGTAAATGTCAACCCGTTAAACTTGATCATTTACAGATTCGCGGTGTTGAGGCTGATAGCCGGAGTCTTCTTGAACGACTCGTTGATCGGGGTCGATCAATTGCGCGGAGTTGCGAGGAGATCGTTCATCGCATTCGTCGCGGTGGCGATGGGCTGAGTGATTTGAGGGAAA
The DNA here is from genome assembly GCA_958450365.1 of Mesorhabditis belari. NCBI lineage: Eukaryota > Metazoa > Nematoda > Chromadorea > Rhabditida > Rhabditidae > Mesorhabditis > Mesorhabditis belari. The sequence goes on along the minus strand of CAUEEP010000758.1, from coordinate 277,193 downwards.
TGAACGAGCCAAAAGAGGAGGATGGCCAAGAGAAACAAGTGAACGAGTGAAAAGACTTTTCATTTAAACGATTTTTGATTTAATTCAACTCAATTCGATCGACTCTTTCACATTTCAAACTTTACGAAATTCTGTTTTTATTGGGTTGTTCAGTTATGAATGCGCGTTTTTTACTATTTTGTAAATTTCTCAAGATAGCGAAATCAAGAAAAAGATATATATGAGTATTATTCGAAAGCTGAAGATCTCCTCTACATTTTGATATAGAGTTTTTCAATTTGTTCAGCTTTTGGGCAAATTGACTGAGGTGGCCAAAAAATGGATGGGTGCCTTTGGATCAAGACCTTTTCTCTACAATTTGGTTCCTTTTCTATAAAGATTTGGTTCCTTTTCTCTACAATTTGGTTCTTTTTCTCTACAGATTTGGTTCTTTTTCTATAAAGATTTGGTTCCTTTTCTCTACAGATTTGGTTCCTTTTCTATAAAATTTGGTTCCTTTTCTCTACAATTCGGTTCCTTTTCTCTACAAAATGGAAGGGTGCCTTTGGATCAAGACCTTTTCTCTACAATTCGGTTCCTTTTCTCTACAGATTTGGTTCCTTTTCTCTACAATTCGGTTCCTTTTCTCTACAAAATGGAAGGGTGCCTTTGGATCAAGTTTTGGCTCCGCTCAAATTGAGTTAACCGTTTGATGTTTGGCCAATAGATATATCAATACAACTTTTTAAAAAATATAACAATTTCAGAGCATCTTTGCTTTTCTTTTCTTTTCTGAGCGGTTATTTTACACCATAAAACTTGGGGAATAGCTAAGCTGGAAATTTTTTTTTTTCGAAAACCACCTCTCCCTTTGTGCAGTCAATTTCCCAAAAAGTTCAATGAATTCAAAAACTTTTTTATTCCAAAATATAGAGGAGATTTTCAGCTTTCGAATGATATATAACACTCATAAACATCTGTTCGATATCTTGAGAAATTTACAAAATAGTAAAAACGAGTTTGAATCCTCGTTTTTCTTTTGCATCTTTTTTTTGTCTTTTACGGCTTTTATCGGGTTCTAAAAAACTTTTCTTCTTTTTAAAAATGTCTTTTTGAATTGCTTTATCTTCTTTTTTTTGTATAAAGATTATTCTTTTTTAACAGAAAATATTTAAAATCAGTTAAGCCTAGGTTTTTGCAGATCTCCTTTACCTTTTAGTGTACTTTATACTCGAGTATACTTGTTATTTAGTCTACTTTATGCTCAACTAAACGCATTCCATTTGGCACACTTCTTAATTCTTTGTTTTCTCATTTTTTCTTACTAAATATAGAGAAGCAAGATGATTTTGTAAATTTTTCAGAAAATAAAATAATCGATCGATTGATTACGATAGTTTATTAGCATTTGGATAAGATTTGCATTTGGATAATAAGTTAGCATTCCGAGTTCCGATGCAAATTTGACAACAACTCGTGCATACGGTAAAGAAGCAGTGCAGCGAGAGCACGAGTCTCGATTCGTTCGGCTTCAACAGCAGGCAAATGCCGTGAATCCTATCAAATTGAGCAACGGATTTCATGATCATTCGCATGTTTTCCATGTCATAAACCACGCCGCGAGTGTCGCCGATCCCGGGTGTGTCGATGACGTTGAAAGCTACCGAATCAGTAACAAAACGATAGACTTTCGGCGATTGTGTGCACAATGAGAAATTAGTTTTAGCATTTCGATAAGATTTAGGATAAGATTTGTATTTGGATAATGAGTTAGCGTTTGGATAATAAGTTTTTTAATTTAATAACAATGAGAAATTAGTTTTATTTGCATGAAACAAGAGAAAAATTGAAACAAAAAAACAATCAGAATACAAGTGTTTCACAAGTGAAGCGAAAAGATCACAAAGTGTCGGACTTTTTCTTTCCAAAAAACTAAATGCCATATTCTCTCTAATAGTAGTGGACTTGGTCGAGTTGATGACTATTTTACAGTTACCAAGCTTTTGCAGAAGCTCAACACTCTAATCCCCCACAAGATCTCATCGTCAGCTACATTTTCCGACCCCAAATCGATAGGTTCTGATAAGCGGTTCTCGAGATTTCGAGGAATTTAGGCAGAGCTTAAGATGCACTATACTATTCTCATACGGCGATTTGGTCAAATATAACGTTCACTTCATATACCGTATTCTCTCTAATGTGCACTACTATTAGAGAAAATACGGTAGATGACGAAGATATTTAATGGACACGGAAAGGTTCTGATATCCTGATTTAATGGACAAGGGAAGGTTGAGCCGGTCAAATGTTAGGCAACCTATACTATTCGACGCAGAATCTTATGCTCATTACCGTAATATACCGTATTTGCTCTAATAGTAGTGCACCCAGGCGAGGCGAGTTGGTGACTATTTTATGGCTTCCAAAGTTTTCACAGAAGCTCTACACTCTAATCCACCACTAGATCTCATCGTCAGCTACATTTTCCGACCCCACATCGATAGGTTCTGATAAGCGCTTTTCGAGATTTCGAGGAGTTTAGGCAAAGCGTAATGCAACTAGCAACTAGGCCATTTTACACTTCACGATTATCGTTTATCTTTTCGACAGTCGTATTGACCTTCTTTATTAAATTGTTGAACTTTTTCTCATTCGGTTGACAAGGGAAGGTTGAGCCGGTCAAATGTTAGGCAACCTATACTATTCGACGCAGAATCTTATGCTCATTCTAAATATACCGTATTTGCTCTAATAGTAATGCATCCAGCCGAGTTGATGACTATTTTACAGTTTCCAATTTTTCCCAGAAACACAACACTCTAATCTCCCACTAGATCTCATCGTCAGCTATATTTTCCGACCCCATTTTCGAATAGGTTCTGATAAGCGGTTCTCGAGATCTCGAGGAATTCAGGCAAAGCTTAAGATGCACTATTAGAGAGAATATCTAAATCAAAATACAGCAAAATAAATCACAAAGAATTTGCAGAAAATTTGCACTTAGCATATGTCAAAAAACAAAGCGATTATTGTTAGAATTTATAAAAATTTGCAAAAACCTTTTTACAATGATGCCTCGATGAGAAGCCAGTGCTTTCCGACGGGAAAATCGGGCTGAAAATGGGCAACTTGAAAAGTGCAAAATGCAAAAACTCAACCAAAGCCCGAATCGGGTACTGATTTTGTCTAAATGATGGTAAATTTAGATTCTAGATTAAATGTAAATTTGCTAGCATTTCCCGCGCATCTATGGTACTGATTTTTCCCTCAAAATTCCTCTCAACTTTTCCTGTTGACCATCACCATTTAGAGGGAAATTCCTTGCGATAAACGTTTCCCGTGGGAAATGTGATAATGCGCGGGAAATGCTAGCAAATGCTAGCAAATTTGCATTTAATCTAGAATTTAAATTTTCATTTTCTACAAGGTGCTCAAAACTTACAGGGAAAATACTGAAAGCTAAAAGAATTTGGCAGAAATTGTTTTAGCTTTTAGAAAGAATTACCCCACGAATGTCAGCATTAAATTAGGTTTCCCTTGCTTTCCTTCCTTACTTACTTTCCTTCCTTACTTACTTTCCTTCCTTACTTACTTTCCTTCCTTCCTTACTTACTTTCCTTCCTTACTTACTTTCCTTCCTTCCTTACTTACCTTCCTTACTTACTTTCCTTCCTTACTTACTTTCCTTCCTTACTTACTTTCCTTCCTTACTTACTTTCCTTCCCTTACTTTCCTTCCTTACTTTCCTTCCTTACTTACTTTCCTTCCTTACTTACTTTCCTTCCTTACTTACTTTCCTTCCTTACTTACTTTCCTTCCTTACTTACTTTCCTTCCTTACTTACTTTCCTTCCTTACTTACTTTCCTTCCTTACTTACTTTCCTTCCTTACTTACTTTCCTTACTTACTTTCCTTCCTTACTTACTTTCCTTCCTTCCTTACTTACTTTCCTTACTTACTTACTTTCCTTCCTTACTTACTTTCCTTCCTTCCTTACTTACTTTCCTTCCTTACTTACTTTCCTTCCTTACTTACTTTCCGTTTCCCAGAAAATAAGCTTTTCTAATCAAAAAAAAGCGTAGTTTTATTGATTGATTTGTTGATTTTAAATTGATAATACGAAAAGAAGTGAAAAGAGTTTTTTTTAAAAGAAAGCATCGAAAACTGAAGATTGTATGCTTTTTTTTTCTATCGTAATCCATTTTTCTCATTAACTTTAACCAATAAAAAACTTTGTTTGAAACTCCAAAAGTTCTTGGTTTCTCAAAAAAAATTTGATTCTCAGTTTAAAAAGAAACGAAAAGACTTTCTCAAGCCAAAGATTTTAAGCGTAATTTCAGCGATAAGATTCAGTGAATCGTATAGCAAAGTCTAGACCATTTAATCATTTATATTTTTACTTTATTACTATTATTTATTGTTTTTCTTGTTAAATAAAAGCATTTTTTTTAAATTCCCACCTTTTCGTGTACTTTCAGATACTCGGATTGTGCTTCGTGCGCCTCTTTTGTCACCTCTTTGATTGAAATGTTCTTGAAGCCAGCATCGGTAAGCGTCTAGAAATCATTGAGTTATTCTATGCCCATATTAGGACTCAATATTATTTGATCAGGTTTGACAAGGCTGGAGGCAGAGGTCGAGCTTAGCTTTACTACAAGTCTAAAGGCTAAAGCCTGAAGGCTGAAGGCTAAAGCCTGAAGTCTGAAGTCTGAAGTCTGAAGGCAGAAGGCTGAAGCCTGAAGTCTGAAGCCAGAAGACTGAAGCCTGAAGTCTGAAGCCTGAAGGTTGAAGCCTGAAGGTTGAAGCCTGAAGTCTGAAGCCTGAAGTCTGAAGCCTGAAGTTTGAAGCCTGAAGGTTGAAGCCTGAAGCCTAAAGTCTGAAGGTTGAAGCCTGAAGGCTAAAGTCTGAAGTCTGATGACTGAAGCCTGAAGCCTGAAGCCTGAAGGCTAAAGCTACAACTCTGACTCCATACCTGAAGCTGCTAGAAGCCAGTCGAAAAAGCCTGACCAGAGTACCCTGCCTTGTCTGGGTCAATATCTTTACTTTCATTTTCACTCACCTTTCTCACACTCTTCTCATCAACCTCTTCAACCGGCTCCAAGAGAACGGCGCGCGCCTCGGGGTGCAGGATTGACTGAAAATTTCTCATACAATCTTTAGTGGGATACTATAATTTTTGCTAAACTTACCGTCAGCTCTTTGATCTCTTCGACAGAGTTGGTCGCGAGCAGCTCGGTGGCGACAAGACTGTTGAATTCACCCTGTCGTTGCCTCCAATAATCCACCGACGATGAGAGGGTCTCGTTCCAGCCAAAACGGACTCTAAAGCAACTTTTTGTATATCACTGAGACTTTCAGTAGCTCGAAATTCACTGAAACTAAAGCTCATAGTGCTTCTTGAAAACTTTAGCTGCAACTGTAGACTCAGCTGCAGACTGTAGACTCAGCTTACCTCTGGTCTCTCAAGGTGTTGGCCTTGGTGATTGAGGTGCGATAGAACCAGGGGTTCACCTCAACATTCCACACATTGCAGGTGAATTTCTGAAAAGCTTTAGATTTCGGTTAAAGCAAATTTTCAAACCTCTGCCAGAAGATGACTGTTGACATGGGTGAATGGGCTGATCTTTCGTGGAGTGTAGACGAAAACCGTTGATTGTTGAGCGACAACAGTTGGATTGATGGCCGGGGCGAGGATCTGGAAAAACGAAATATTGCTTAAAATCGTTCACCCAAAAAAGAGTAATTCTTTGCTTTGCTTGCTTTTTGTCAATAGATAGCTCTATCTTCATTCATTTTCTAAGGCCTTAGACACCTTTGATTGCTTTTTGTCAATAGATAGCTTTATCTTCATCCATTTTCTAAGGACTTAGACACCTTTGATTGCTTTTTGCCAATAGATAGCTCTATCTTCATCCATTTTCTAAAGCCTTAGCTTAGCTTAGCTAAATTCAGTCAGAAATCAGCTATTTTCAGTCAGAATTTGCTAAACAGCCAATGAAATCTCGTGCAAAAGTTCGTAGATTGAGCTAAATTCTTTTTTTTTCTTCTTTCGTACGCCTATATTTGCATGTCTTTCTATTAAAGCCTAAACAAATTTAAGTGCAAAATACTCAGCGAAAAGCTTTTGAACAAAAAGTCGTACGGAGCTAAATGCTCAATTGGCGTTTTTTGTTTTTGGTGGGGGCCCAGACCCGGGCTTTTGAAACCGGGGCCCAGATCTGGCTTTTGATCGGGCTTGGCTTTATCCTGGGTCATTATAGAAGCTGACTTTCAGCTTACGATTAGCTTAGTTTACTGTTGGATAGGTTTAAAAAGACAGAAAAAAGACAGGATCATTTCAATATCATTTAGTGCTTACAGCTTTACAGTTTTATTCTCAGCTTGGTTTGTAAGCTCTAGTTAAAGCTATTGATCTGCTCTAACTGGCCTAAATCTTCAAAAAACATAATCAAGCTAATTCTTCGATCTTTACTTAGTATCTTTTCTACTCACCCTGTCCGTCCACATCGATTTCTCTCCATCCAACTGCGCGTCCCAGCCGAGTTGCTCTTGTTTCCACGTGTTGGAGAAGAGCTCAAGGTACTCCTCGAATGGTTTCACCTAGAAAAACGTCAGTAAATAAATCTTTAGATGTATCTAGATCTTTATCTAGATCTTTATCTAGATCTTTATCTAGACCTTTATCTAGATCTTTATCTAGATCTTTATCTAGATCTTTATCTAGACCTTTATCTAGATCTTTATCTAGATCTTTATCTAGATCTATATCTAGATCTTGATCTAGACCTTTATCTAGATCTTTATCTAGATCTTTATCTAGATCTTTATCTAATCTTTATCTAGATCTTTATCTAGACCTTTATCTAGATAATCCCAGCTATATTTTATTTAGTTTTTTTCATCTATTCACTCACCTCATCCCCGTCAGCTGGAACCTTCTTCGTCAACCAGTGAATCTGGCGCCAGTTCTGCATCCGCTAAAAAGATTTGAATTTAAAGCAAATATATCTAGACTCAGCTATCTAAATGGTGATTTTTCGATAATTTTATTTACCTTAATATACGTTGGAACTGAGCACGACCATTGAACGTCAAAGCGCCACACTTTACCCTCGGGATCGCTGAAATTTTTCAAATTCTTTAAACACTAGATAATTTTAAATCTAAATTTGTATTTTTTAGATATTTAGATATATTTTCTATCTAGATTTTTACCGATATCTGAGCTCTTTGAGCAGTTTGATGTAAAGTGATGAGAAACGGTAATGCGTGGGGTTTGAGTCGGCATTGCTGTGCATTGTGTTGGACTTGGCACGGCCTGGAAACGAAAAGGATTACGGTAACAAGAGAAACAACAGTAGGGAGTACGGTACTTCCCTAGGGGATACGGCAGGGTCGGCTCAGGGGCTACGAGACTAAGCCTAAGCCGCCTGCCAGCCGCCAAGCCTGCCAAGCCTAGCCAAGCCTAGCCAAGCCTGCCGCCCAAGCCAAGCCTAGCCAAGCCGCCCAAGCCAAGCCTGCCAGCCTAAGCCAAGCCTGCCAGCCTAGCCAAGCCTAGCCTAGCCAAGCCTAAGCCAAGCCTGCCAAGCCTAGCCAAGCCTAAGCCAAGCCTAAGCCAAGCCTAAGCCAAGCCTAAGCCAAGCCTAAGCCAAGCCTAAGCCAAGCCTAAGCCAGCCCAAGCCTAGGCCTAAGTTTATTAAAATAAACATCATAGAAATCACAAAATCTCTCTCACCAGTGCTCGGCTCAGAGCAGCTTTCTCTTAAATGAATATAGCCATTCGGGCGAAGCCATCGCATGGCGCTCATCAAGAATTGCACGACTTCTTTATCACTCAAATACATCATCAACCAATTCGTGAACACAAGATCGACACTAGAATTGATGAAAGGGTTTTATTCAGGTTTTATTCAGGTTTTATTCAAGGTTACGGTATCTTTAAGGACTACGATAGCTTTACTGATTACGATAAAGCTCACCTCCCGTTCTTCATCTTTAAATTAACGGCATCACCGACTTGGTAATGAATGTTTCCGTGATGGGCGTTTCGCTCCTAAAATTACGGATTAAAGAAGAAAAAAAGAAGCAAAAAAAAGCAGCAATTACTATTTCCTAGATGTAAATACCGTCACCCCTCGTTTTCTGTATCTTTACCTGATTTTTCTTGATGAACGACTCGATGAAATCCGTGGACAACACCCAGCGAGCCGTTTCCGCCAAAACAGTCGTGAAGCGGCCGATCCCAGCGCCCACATCGACGGCATCTTTATCCTTGAGATTGGGCAACGATTGCAAAATGTCAGCACGATCAGCTGCCTCAAGATCCTCGGCGTTGTGACTGGAAATTTGGACTCAATTTTCCAAGTCTTCAGCCTCGAATTCATTAGCGTCTTTTTTGGAGAAAGCTTTCCGAAATTTCAGACTATATTATTGATATACTGAACAATTAAATGATTTAGGGAATTTCATAGAAAAGAGATGAACAGTTCAAAGATCATGAATTAGCCTGAATGAATCCGAATGAATCGAATGAAATCGATCGAATCGATTCTATTGGAGCCCTTATATTGGAATGATTTTTTTTTCTTTTATGGTTTTTCAAAGCGTGCCAAACCACTTGCACTTGCAACCGCATCCCCGCTACACCGGAGTACGGTAATTTCTGGAGTGGGTTAGTAGACAGCTTAGGTAGCTCTACGCTTGCTTTTGACGGTGAAGCGTTGACTGTTAAGCTAGCTTTTAGGCTTTAGTTAGTGATGGGTAGACAGCCGGGAGTCGAACCCGGGGTCAGGGCTCTTGTGAGCTGTAGACAAGCGCGCTGCCGACTGGGCCACAGCTCACGAATGTGCGATGGGTTATTCGGCTTATATAAACTCGTAGACAGCTAGAGCTGGGTTCTCTGGATCTCTGAGTTGTAGATTGAAGCCAGTTTTTTTGGCAGAGGATAGGATTGGCTATAGCTAACGAAACAGTAAATCTTCTAAAGATACTGCACTAGCCGTTTTCGAAAACACTAGTTTCGAAAGCATGAACCAGTTTACTAGTCTACAAAACTCCTCTTTCAAGCTACAGTAGGTGTTGGAGTCTATGCTGGCTACAATAGGTGCTAGAGTCTTGAAGTCTTGAAGTCTTGAAGTCTTGAAGTCCATCACGACGAAGTCTATGCAATGAACGCCTTTACATTACTCACTTTAACATCATAGCCGCATTATCGGGTTTATCCGAGTACTTGTCCCAGAATAAAAACCGTCAAAAAGACCGTTTTCCGTCTTAAAAATCTGTGGAATGGAACGGAAAAGACAGTTTTCTGGACGATACCCCATCCTTTTCATGGGGTATCCTTTTCAAGCTACAATAGGTGTTAGAATCTATGCAATGAACACCTTTACATCACTCACTTCAACATCATAGCCGCATTATCGGGTTTATCCGAGTACTTGTCCCAGAAAGATTTGAAATTGTCGCGTTTCACCTCAGTCAACATGATGCTGAAAATTTGTAAAATTAACATAGAAAGCTAACATAGAAATTAACATAGAAAGCTTAAACATGAAAAGAATTTATACAATTGGGTACCCTACAATAGGGTATCCTACAATAGGGTATCCTACAATAGGGTATCCTACAATAGGGTATCCTACAATAGGGTATCCTACAATAGGGTATCCTACAATAGGGTATCCTACAATAGGGTACCCTACAATAGGGTATCCTACAATAGGGTGTCCTACAAGAGGTACAATTGAAATTAGAATTTTAAAATGACCAAATTCTTTTTGTACATTTGATAAATTCTCTCTTTTAAACAAAATTTTTTTTGTTTAAACAGCTTTGATGGAAAAATTTCGAAAATTCTAGAAATTCCTAGAATTTTCCAACAATAATCACTGACAAAATTCGCAATTTTTTACGAAAAATAAATAGATTTAAGAGATAGATATGAGAATGATTTTTTTTTATGATTTCTTGCCAACAATTCATGTTTTTTTGGGAGAAAAGGGTGATGAAAATTAAATGGAAATGACGTGAGATGAGAAAAAGTGAGAAATGAATGTGAGAAAACAAAAAAAAAAATGGCTCTTTCGAATAAGAATTTTTGAGAAAATCTATCTCTTTTATCCCTTTCTGTAGCCTTTTCTCTTTTCTATTTACTGTAATCTTTCTAGACACAAAGATAGAGCTGCTCTGGTCAGCTTTGAGCTGCTTTTAACTGGATTGACTTGAAGCCAGAGCCTTTCTCTTGACTTGGTTAGAACCGATCGAGCTTTAGTTAGGTTTAAAAAGCACTAAACTAGTACAGATCTGGGTCTAGCTTGATCTGGACCTAGATTACAGGATTACATTAAGCATTATAGCATTGGATTAAGAATTATAGCATTGGATTAAGAATTATAGCATTAGATTAAGCTTTAAAGCATTAGATTAAGCATTAAAGCATTACATTAAGCATTATAGCATTACATTAAGCTTTAAAGCATTAGATTACAGCATTATAGCATTACATTAAGCATTAAAGCATTAGATTACAGCATTACAGCATTACATTAAGCATTATAGCAGTAGATTAAGCATTATAGCCTTAGATTAAGCTTTACAGCATTACATTAAGCATTATAGCATTAGATTAAGCATTACAGCATTACATTAAGCATTATAGCAGTAGATTACAGCATTACAGCATTACATTAAGCATTATAGCATTAGATTAAGCATTATAGCATTACATTAAGCTTTACAGCATTACATTAAGCATTATAGCAGTAGATTACAGCATTAAGCTATTGCATATGCTTAGATTAAGCATTATAGCATTATTGCTTCAGCTTCATTGCATTTAGATTAAGCATTACAGCAATGGATTAAGCATTATAGCATTACATTACAATACAATTGCCTAGCTAGAACATCATTATTCACAAAAGTATTCAAAGTAAATAGATTTCTTAAAAGATTAGCTGTAGCTTTTCTGCGTCCCTTGAAAAAGCTTTGATCCAAATCAAAGATCAGCCCTCAATCTAGCTTCTAGACTGATTTAGTCCTTTCTCAAGCTAACAATAAAGCCGAGTCCAAGCCAGGAGAAAGGTTCTCGCTTAGGCTTAGATCAGGTCAATCCAGTCAAATCAGGGACAGGCTAAAGTTTGGTCTATCTTCGTGAATGCATCTGGAATTCAGAATTCACCCAATTCAAATTCTTAAACAAAACTAGATAAAAAGATTACTATAAAATAAAAAAGCTAAATAAAAGTGTGATCGTGATTTTCAAAAGTGAATGAAATCTTTCTTTTAATCTCTATCATTCACCTCCCCAAATTTCCGATTAGACGATATCAATGGGGAAAAAAATGGAAAAGAGAAGGGTCAAATTGGGGGGAGAGAACAGCTCTCTCTACAGCTCTCTCCGATCGCTTTTTGCCCTTTTCTTTTTCTTTTTTTCTGATTCTTTTGTTTCTCTTTTCTTGATGGTGGTCTGATGTTTGGGAGAGAAAAAAAAACGGGTCAGACAATATAGACAAAACGAAAAAATTGACAAAAATTGACAAATTGACAAATATTTTGGGGGAAACAAGAGAGAGAACGGGAATCGAACCGGCAAAATGTTTGATTAGATCTTTTGTACCAGAGAGACTGGTTTGATGAATCGTTGTACTTTGTGCAAGCGAACGAATCTAGCAGAATGGATTCGTAAATAAAGTAAAGAACGGAAGAGATTAGTCAAGAAGTAATGAGCTTTTTTTATGAAAAAGGTAACCATAACCATAATCAATCCAAAGCTCTCCAGTTATTTGATAATCTAAAGAAAACGACAACTGTTATGGGCTACAATAGAAGTTAAATAAGTAATTTATTAGTATTAGGATCTAATCAAACATTGTGCCGGTTTGATTTTCGTTCTCTCTCTCTTGTAATGGACCAATCAATAACTAATAAGCCTTTCTTTTTCTACAATTTTCTAGCCAAACCATAGATCTACTAATATTTCCGATATTTTACAAGAAGCAATGAGCTTCTTTTATGGAAAAGGTAACAGATCTTTCAGACAATATAGATAAACAAAAAAATTGATAAATATTGGGGGAAACAAGAGAGAAAACGGGAATCAAACCGGCACAATGTTTGATTAGGTCTTGTGTACCAGAGAGACTGGTTTAAGGCTGCTTTAAGGCTGCTTTAAGGCTGCTTTAAGGCTGCTTTAAGGCTGCTTTAAGGGATCGCTGTATTTATTTACGAAATATTTTTTATTTACGAATCCATTCTGCTAGATAGCGTGCGTTCGCTTGCACAAAGTACAGCGGTTCCTTAAACCAGTCTCTCTGGTACACAAGACCTAATCAAACATTGTGCCGGTTTGATTCCCGTTTTCTCTCTTGTTTCCCCCAATATTTATCAATTTTTTTTGTTTATCTATATTGTCTGAAAGATCTGTTACCTTTTCCATAAAAGAAGCTCATTGCTTCTTGTAAAATATCGGAAATATTAGTAGAGCTATGGTTTGGCTAGAAAATTGTAGAAAAAGAGAGGTTTATTAGTTATTAATTCATTACTAATTACTTATTCATTACTTATTCATTACTTATTCATTACTTATTTAGCTTCTATTGTTTTTTTGATTTAAGGTAAGCTCAGACGAGGATCAGACTCTTGACTTGACGGTGGTTAGACAGGTATTTACTTTTTTTTAAAAATCAAATCCATGCCTTAAATCGGATTCAGATTAGCTTTTTGAAAAGGATTTAAAAGTCAGTTATGACCTAACTAGGAAGCGCTTAAATAGCAATGACAATGAGACAATGAGGCATTGAAAGTGATAGGCTTTGTTTTGAGCACTCTGATTTATTGAGAGTAACTCTCGCCGGAGAACCGACGAATTTAACCCCGGATCCAGTATCACACAGAGGTGAACCGTATCCAAAGGCTCAGATCCAACTACGAGCTTTTTAACCGCAGCAATAATGACATACACGTTGAGAGCTGGAATTACCGCGGCTGCTGGCACCAGACTTGCCCTCTCATTGATCCTCGTTAAAGGGTTTAAATTGTACCCATTTCGATGATAGTAATAATAGGTTGATGCATAAGTCTTTTCGTTTTTTTCGTACTTCTGTTAAAAAGTAACAAATTCACCAATTAATCTATAGTTTGCTCTATAAAAAAAGTGTTTTTTTGTTCAATTTGCATCTTTTTAAATGAATTTCGGTTCACTTTGAAGCAAATTCGAGAGTGAAAAACGCCTTTTTCGTAAAAATCTATAAAAAACTCTACGGAAAAATTGGCTGAATGAATTTCTCTGAAATTTTGGCCAAATATGAAACGTTTTTTTTCTCTATCTTTTATCTATTGACACGAAGATAGGTTTTCTTTAGCTAAGGTGTCTAAACCGCATCATCGAGTTAGCCCTTTTTGACTACCCGACTTCATACTCTCAAGAAAATCCAGGCATTAAATATTTTTAAACCCGTTTTAATGTTATTTTGCAGAAAAATAATTGCTTTTTCTAATGAAATCAACCGTAGTTTAATTGGTGCATTTGTTGGCTTGAAACGGCAGACGAAAAGGAACAAAAACACTTATGCATAAACCTAATAGTAATATTAAGCTTACAAATACAGTAACCTTTGCAAATAAAGTAACCAAAAATAGCACTAATTCTAAGACAAAATCCATGGAAAGTAATCTAGAAAATCTAGAAAAGTAGAGAAGAGAGAAAGTAGATGATAGCTGGTGTGCGTTTGTCAGAGCAGAAAGTACAAACGTCAAGCTTCTTAGTACTTTATGTAACGTCAGTACTTTATGCTCCCCACAAAGACACGTTCTCTACGAAAATCGTTCCCATTTTATAGCCAAATTTGCCTACTGAGTCTGGTGCTTTTTTTTTTTGGCAAAAAATCATCAAACATTCATTGCAAATATTGGTCAAACATGACCAAACCATCAAAATTTCTCAATAGAAATATTGACTCAAAGAACTTTTGCAATAGAAATTCAGCTGAAAATAGAGACTTGCTTTTTGCGATTTGCGAAAGTCTCTCAAATCCTCATGTTTAACCTCGTGAAAATGCGAAATGGTAAACACAGCTGGAGTTAGAAAAAAAGAAAAGGAATTGTGCCTTAAAAATCGGAATGAATGTTGTGAAAGCTGTGTTTGAACAAAAGTTGTGATTCAGTCCTTTTTTTCACCTTTAGCTATTGAAATCAATTAAAGTTGAGTAAAGAAAATCGATTGAATTCCATTATAACAAAGTTATCAAAGTTTACTTTCCTCAGTTTTGCGCCATCAAAGCAGCTAAAAAAGGAGATGAGGCTTGAGTAAAGTTTTGTAATCAACCAGCAAAATTTTAGATCATTATTCTATTAGGTTGTTCGGATATAACCAAGCGTTGCTAAACTTATTGTTGTGAAAGAAGCTTTTAAAGAAGCTCTTAAAGCTTTTAAAGCTTTTAAACAAGCTCTTAAAGCTTTTAAAGCTTTTAAACAAGCTTTTAAAGCTTTTAAAGAAGCTTTTAAAGCTTTTAAAGCTTTTAAACAAGCTCTTAAAGCTTTTAAAGCTTTTAAACAAGCTTTTAAAGCTTTTAAAGGCTTTTAAAGCTTTAAAGCTTTTAAACAAGCTCTTAAGCTTTTAAAGAAGCTTTTAAAGAAGCTCTTAGCTTTTAAAGCTTTTAAACAAGCTCTTAAAGCTTTTAAGCTTTTAAACAAGCTTTTAAGCTTTTAAAGCTTTTAAACAAGCTTTTAAAGCTTTTAAAGCTTTTAAACAAGCTTTTAAAGCTTTTAAAGCTTTTAAACAAGCTCTTAAAGCTTTTAAAGCTTTTAAACAAGCTTTTAAAGCTTTTAGAGAAGTCTTTCTGTATTTAAAAGTACGTTATCTTGTTTCTTATCTTGTTTTTGGAATCTTTTTAATTGAAATCTTTTTAAATGGATAATTTCTTATTTTTAAGATCTTTTTTCTTGCTTTAGATGACCGACTTCAAATATATAAAGTTCGCGTCTACTTTACTTATCAATAAGCCCACTTTACGACTTCAAACTGGGCAAAACAGTAGCGGAATCCCATTGAGATTTGGTCAAAGCATTTGGGAATGATGTTTTGTCTGAAAGCCGATGCCGAGCCTGGTTCCAACGCCTTCGGAATGGTGATGAAAGTCTCGAGGATGATGAACACTCTCGTCGACCTCAAACGGTAGACAACGATACTTTGAGGGCTGCAATCGAATCTTTTTCTGCGAAGCCATATGATTTAAGAACGCCGTTAACATCTTTAGTGATTACATAACCCGTGTGTATGTGAATTCTAAGCGTTACTATTAGGGACAATTTGAAAAGTTAAACCTTGCAAATTATTTAATGCCAGGATGACATCTCACTTCTTGCCATTTGCGTCAAGAAAGTGGGCAAGAGTGATGTTGTAATTCAAAGGATTTCTTACGACTGCAAACTAGGCAAAACAGTAGCGGAATCCCATCGAGATTTGGTCAAAGCATTTGGGAATGATGTTTTGTCCGAAAGCCGATGCCGAGCCTGGTTCCAACGCCTTCGGAATGGTGATGAAAGTCTCGAGGATGATGAACACTCTCGTCGACCTCAAACGGTAGACAACGATACTTTGAGGGCTGCAATCGAACCGGATCCTTGTCAAACGACGCGTGAACTTGCTCAACAGTTTCTAATCTCAACAGCTCAAATATGTTCAAATTCTACTCCATTTCTACGCCATTGGAAAGACGATCTGGAAGACGCCATGGAAATGGCTTCCTTAACTTAGCAGTTAAGCAGTGCAAACGCTCGTTTATATCCGAACAACCTAATAGATTGATTAGCGTTCAAAAAAGTCACAAAAATTCGAACTACATCAAGTGTTTGGCAATTTTTGTGAGTAAATTTAAGTAATTAAAGCGAAAACGGAATGAAAAGCTTTAAGCAGAAAATGAAAATGATTTGATAATGATAAGAAAGATTTCTGTGCAAAATTCGAGAAAATACATGATCATGATCAAAAAAAGACAAAGATCTGTGCTTGAAATTGAGATTGGAACAAAAAAAAAAGATCTAATCTCTGGCTCAAGTCAAGAAAACAGTCAAGAAAGAGTCAAAAAATCTCAAAATGTCATAGATTTGATACTGAATTCTGAACAAATGCTGATTTGAAGTTGGGTAAATGAATCGGAGATTTAAACGCTAAGGAATTGCTTGAAGCTGAAGCTGCTTGAAGCTGAAGTTGCTTGAAGCTTAGATGAAACTTGAAGCTTAAGCGGGTTGAAGCTTCGATGAAACTTGAAGCTGAAGCTGCTTGAAGCTTCGATAGAACTTGAAGCTGAAGCTGCTTGAAGCTTAGATTAAACTTGGAGCTGAAGCTGCTTGAAGCCTCGATAGAACTTGAAGCTGAAGCTGCTTGAAGCTTAGATTAAACTTGAAGCTGAAGCTGCTTGAAGCCTCGATAGAACTTGAAGCTTAAGCTGCTTGAAGCTTAGATTAAACTTGAAGCTGAAGCTGCTTGAAGCCTCGATAGAACTTGAAGCTGAAGCTGCTTGAAGCTTAGATTAAACTTGGAGCTGAAGCTGCTTGAAGCTCAAATGAAACTGGAAGCTGAGGCTGCTTGAAGTCTTGTTAACCGTAAAGCACCGTTTTTTAAAGCAAAAAAGTCTAAAATTAATGAAAAATATAAATAAAAAGGTGATTAGTGAAAAATTGATTCTTTTAGGTGA
Source organism: Mesorhabditis belari (assembly GCA_958450365.1). Classification (NCBI taxonomy): domain Eukaryota; kingdom Metazoa; phylum Nematoda; class Chromadorea; order Rhabditida; family Rhabditidae; genus Mesorhabditis; species Mesorhabditis belari. Next base: position 260,520 of record CAUEEP010000758.1, on the reverse strand, counting down.
TACAGTTTTGTTAAGTCTAATCAAAAAAACAAGGAAAGAATGAAAATTTTTTAGATTTTAGGAATAGGATACTTTTTGAAAGATTAGCTTTGTTATGAGCTCGTATTTAAGTAAATAAAATACCGTATTTTCTCTAATAGTAGTGCACCCTGAGCGTCGCCTACATTGCTCGAAATCTCGAGAACCGCTTATCAGAACCTATCGATGTGGGGTCGGAAAATGCAGCTGACGATGAGATCTAGTGGGGGATTTGAGTGTTGAGCTTCTGTGAAAGTTTAGAAACGATAAAATAGTCATCAACTCGGCTCGCCGGGGTGCACTACTATTAGAGAAAATACGGTAGTCATATATGATGGCTAACATTGAATAATTACAAAAATAATGACAGATGCAATTAAAAATAAACAAATGAACTTTTAAAGCGATTAGAAATGAAATGAAACATGATTTGAAGAATTTTGAAGAAAAAAAGTGGGCGTTACGTGAAAATTCTCCAAATCTCTGTCATTTTTTTGATTTGTTCTATCAGTAATGGGCTGATTTGGTTTGCGGGAAATTGCTCTAAAAGAAATCAAAATAGCTTTTAACGAAAAAGAAAGCGCTTATCAATGAAAGAAAAGAAAAATCTGTCAACGACAGAAATTTTTTGAGAAAAAAGAAACTCATTAAAAGTTATTTCAAATCATTGGCAGAATTGGCAGCTAGAATTGGCAAAGTTACCGTAGATAGGATGGGTAAAGCATAAAGCTCTATCCTGGCGGCAATGGGATACGCTGGTAGCTCATTTGTAGAGTGTTCGCCCGATGAGAACGGTTGAGGGTTTGAATCCCGGCGCAGACTATGTTTTGTATTCCTAGGTTTCAACCAAAAGGATCAAATGGCCAAATTCAAATGGTTATATTACAGTAATCGAGAAAGAGAAACAATTCAAAGCATTTCCTAAAGCAGTAAAGGAGATTCAAGAGCAGAATAACTAGAAAAACTGGTTCTAGCCTGACTTCTGATTGCTCAAGAGTCAGAGTTAAAGTCGTCGGCCTGTTAAACCATGTTTACGTTCTACCGTTAGCCTGTTAAACATGGTTTAGCGAGCAATTAAACATGGTTTAACAGGCTAACGGTAGATGAAAATAAAACAAGCTTTAGAATATGACTTATTTAAAAGTAGCAAAGTATTGTTTACTATTACTATTCTGTCTAATAAGAGCTATAGAGCCAGCTTAATAAATGTCTAATAAGAGCTATAAAGCCAGCTTAATAATCTAGAGTCAAGCCAAGTCAAGTCAAGTCAAGCCAAGTCAAGTCAAGTCAAGCCAAGTCAAGTCAAGTCAAGCCAAGTCAAGTCAAGTCAAGCCAAGTCAAGTCAAGTCAAGCCAAGTCAAATCAACAGACCAGAAGGCTTACGGTAATCGGAAATGAGAAACACAGACAACGATTACGCTAAACCGAAAGATTTTAGAGTTTTATAGCCCGAGATCTAAAAAAAACAAATGAACCCGATTCTCTGCTCAGACTGATCTATTTGTCACCTATTCCTGTCTACATAAAGATATGAAATGGTCAAGAAAGCGTGGGAAATTCCCCATTCCCTATCCACTTTTATATAGCCTTTTTTTTTTATGAGAAATGAGATAAAATCAGGGTTTCCATAAATGGTCTGATCTTCCCGATTTCCTAAAAAAATTTCCGGGCAAAGGTCGGAAAGATTTTTTTTTCTCTTGGTTCGTTCAAAGGACACTTTAAGAGAAGATCTAAAACCATGTTTAACAGGCTAACGGTAGATGAAAATGAAACAAGCTTTAGAATATGACTTATTTAAAAGTAGCAAAGTATTGTTTACTATTACTATTCTGTCTAATAAGAGCTAAAGTTTTAAAACGTTTTAAAAACTTTAATCAAAAATCCTCTTGCAATTGACTTTACAAGTAAAACTTTTAAGTATTGTATAAAGTTTTGCAAAGTTCTTTCACTTTTATAGAACACTTATGAGTCAGATGGAATGAGCGGCGGCGGTTCACTGGAAACCATCAACTTTAACTACACTACTGGACAATGAAATATCATATTTTGAAAAACGATCGTCACTTTCGTGCGTTTGTAACTCCCTTGTCTTTACCGTATTTCTAAATATTAATATTACCATCGTGTAGCCCTTGAAAAGAGCTTTCAGAAAAAGTATAACACTAATAGTTTAAACTCAAAGACAAGGGAGTTACAGACGCGCGAAAGAGACGATCGTCTTTCAAATATGATATTTTATTGTCCAGTACTGTAGCTACTAGCTAGATTAACTAGCTAGATTTCGAAGTAACTATTAAGTCTATTGAAGCTAGTTTTTTGTGGACCTTTATCCGAATTGACAATCATCTTCTCATCACTTTATTAATAATTTGCTAAGCAGAGAAGTTAAAATGTAGATCAGAAAGAATGTGTTTAGATGTTTTGGAACAGAAATTATGCTAGGATTTTGCTAGGATTCGAGTAAAAACGTTGTTTTTGTCGATTGTCGATTGTCGTTTTGTCGTTTTACTCGTCGATTGTCGTTTTTACTCTTCGAGTAAAAACGACAATCGAAATCGAGCAAAACAATAGCCTATAGTGTCTCAACTGTTTTTATTTAAAAACTTTATTTATCGAACTCACTTCTCCTCTTCAATAAGAACTGCATGGTGGAGTGGCTGTTGCTCGGGGATAGTCGGTGGCATTCTCAAAAAAACATAAAAATCTTGAAGATTAGAGAAGTGATTAAAGAAAAGCTTAAAGAAAAGATTAAAGAAAAGATTAAAGAAAAGATTAAAGAAAAGATTAAAGAAAAGATTAAAGAAAAGATTAAAGAAAAGAAAAGATTAACGAAAAGAAAAGCTTAAAGAAAAGATACGAGTAAAACGTTTTTAAAGCTTAAAGCGACTATTCCAAAGCTAATTTTTCTAAGCCAGGTCGATGTTGTTCGCTTCTGACCTGGTTTAACTTGAAAAAAATTTAGCATTTCAATATTTCTACTGGGCAAAGCCAGGCAGGTTTCAGAAATAAGTTATTTTAAATCAGCAGTAACAAGTTGAACCCAGGTCAAGTCAAGAAACTAAGCTACTAGCAAGACTAGCCAGACAGACTAGCCAGACTAGCCAGACATGAGAAAATCCCAACCCCAACCTAATTCCACCATCGTTTTCTCAGCCGATTCTTGACCAATTGCTCTGGAATTTTGTCTACAGATAGAAATCAACATTTTCAGCTTGTAGACAAAATTCCAGAGCAATCGGCCAAAGAAACAGTCGAGAAAGCGACGGTGGAATTAGGTTTGGCTTGGAATTTTTCGATTTATACTAGTTACTTAAACTTGCGCGGCTTTAAAAAAAACATTTCTAGCATAGAATCGTACTGTAGAAAGCTGTGAAAAAAATAAATACAAATCTGGAGAAAGAAAAACGATAAATGCAATCACAATGCCAAAGCTCAATGAAAAATGATGTTGCTTGTTTGGTCTAATTTTCTCTCTCTCTCTCTCTTTTCTATTTTCTATTTTCTATTTTCAATCTATTTTCACTTTTCTTTGTCACTCATGTGATATTTGATATGGGAAATTCCCAAAATAGACGCATTTTTGGGGAAATCAAACCCAAATCAATCAAATCTTATGGGAAAAAAGATTGTGATTGATTGATTTAATTTGGTTCTACAGGGTTACCGCACAATTACCCGCATTCAATTCAAATTCTCTAACCTCTAGCGAAGAGCCAATCAATTCACCTAGTCAATGATAATGACCATTTCTTTTCTTCTTTTTTTTGATTATCAAATTGAATATCAAAATGTAATGTGTTTTCTCGGATTTGTCAAGAAAAGTTTTTACTTTTGCGCTTAAAGCGCTTGCAAAGTTGCGACACGCGGCTGGGTGCACTACTAAAATGAAGATTGACTTCAATTCAAAAACTAAAATGATTGAGCCCTCGACCTTCCGCTTAAGAGACAAAACTCCTTAACCAATCGGCCGGTTGGTCTCTAATAGTAGTGCACCCTAGGCTTTGCCTAAATTCCTCGAAATCTCGAGAGCCGCTTATCAGAGCCTATCGATGTGGGGTCGGAAAATGTAGTTGACGATGAGATCTTGTGGGGGATTAGAGTGTTGAGCTTCTGGGAAAACTTGGAAACCGTAAAATAGTCCTGAAATCGGTCAGGTGCACTACTAAGGAAAATACGGTATTCCTTGCGGCTGTTTGAATTTCCAAGAGTCAACGTGGAAGCTATTTCCAATCCTGGAAGCTATTTCCAATCGTGGAAGCTGTTTCCAATCGTGGAAGCTGTTTCCAATCATGGAAGCTGTTTCCAATCATGGAAGCTGTTTCCAATCCTGGAAGCTATTAGGTTGGCAACTAAATAATGGCCCTCGCCCTTTTTTGATAAAATCTTTTAATCTTTGCGTTTAATCTACCCTCGCTTGTTGTTAATTGAATATTACTGAATTTCTGGTGCATTATTATACGTTTTTTACTTTCCTTGATTTGATACTTTTCAAATAATTTTGTTTAGAAATGAAAGATCTCAAATATCGAATGCGTGTCTGTCTCTGGTACGACTACAAACAAGACAAAACAGCTGCCGAATCCCACAGAGATTTATTGCGAGTTTTTGGTGATGAAGCTCTTTCCGAAACACAATGTAAGAGATGGTATCGACGGTTCAAGGAAGGGGATGAAAGTCTTGAAGATGAGCCTCGCCAAGGGCGACCCGAACTTCTGCAGAACGATATTTTGGAAGCAGCTTTAAAGGAGGATCCAAGTCAAACATCACGCGAGCTAGGGGATCGATTGGGCTTTTCGCATACTGCAATCGAAAAGCGACTTCATGCATTGGGGAAAAGTAACCGCAGTGGAAAGTGGATTCCGCATGAATTGAGCGAAGAAAATAAGGCTACTCGTGTTATCACAGCTGGAATACTACTAAAACTTGCGAAAAAGGGAAGCTTCTTGGATTCCATTGTTACTTCTGATGAAAAATGGATCTTTTATGATAATCGAAAGCGAAAACGACAGTGGCTTAGCACAAACGAAGACCCAAAACCAACTCCGAAGCCGGATATTCACTCAAAGAAAACTCTCCTCTGTGTGTGGTGGAGTTCTCGTGCGTTGGTGCATTTCGAGGTTCTCAAAAGCCGGCAAACGGTTAATTCAGAACTCTATTCGTCTCAACTACATCGTGTAGATCAAGCAATTCGCTCTCAAGGACTCGAACCCTCTTCAATTCATTTTCTCCATGATAACGCAAAACCACACACTGCAAAACTTACAATGGAGAAAATCGAGGAGTTGGGCTGGAATGTTCTTCCTCATGCGCCATACAGCCCGGATATGGGGCCTAGTGATTACCATCTTTTTCGATCGATACAACACTTTCTAGCCGAGAAAAAGTTCAATGACCTTGACGAAGTCCGAATTTCAGTGCAGAAGTTCTTTGACGATCAACCAGAAGAATTTTTCAAGAGAGGAATCCAGTTGCTCCGTCAAAAGTGGAAAGAAGTAATAAAGAATGACGGAGAATACCTTTTGGATTGATGTTGATATTTGTTCATCTTGTTAATAAATTTTTTGTTTTTACTGAAAAGGGCCATTATTTAGTTGCCAACCTGATATTTCCAATCCTGGAAGCTATTTCCAATCATGGAAACTATTTTCAATCCTGGAAGCTATTTCCAATCCTGGAAGCGGTTTCCAATCAGGGAAGCTGTTTCCAATCCTGGAAGCTATTTCCAATCCTGGAAGCTATTTCCAATCGTGGAAGCTATTTCCAATCATGGAAGCTATTTCCAATCGTGGAAGCTATTCCAATCGTGGAAGCTATTTCCAATCGTGGAAGCTATTTCCAATCGTGGAAGCTATATCCAATCGTGGAAGCTATTTCCAATCGCTGATCGCTTTAAAAGCTGTGCTTCAACAGTCAACAATTCTGCCAAAAAAAGAAAACACTTTGAAATGATGCATTTAAATGCAAATTAAAACGATTTTTTAATTGTTTAATTACATTGGATTCTAGAATACAGATTTTTGAATAATTATAGACAAAACTAGTGGAAAGAATGAGCTTAACTTTGGATCAAGTGACACAGAAACAACAGAAATTTTTTTCATAATTTCATTCTTGAAAAGATTTTCTAAAAAGATGAGATAAGCCTCTAAACTGAATGAAAGGAAAAAAAAAACTTGAACAACTCAAAAATAATCATTTCTTTTCAGACTGTAAACAAATCAAGCGAGTGGATGTGAGAATAACAACGTTTTCTTGTGAATCTTTTCCTTTTTTTCTTGAGAGAGACTGTTTATTGAACTGTTCACTAATGTGTTTACATGAAAATTCTTTTTTTTATTTGCTGATCAATGAATATCAATGATCAAAAATGCATAGGACCAGAAAGATTGTTTGCAAATTTGTTTGAAAGATTTCATGAGCACAAAGTATCTCCTTGGGTCTATCCAATGAGCTCCTTAAGAGCTAAAGTAAGTTAGATATGATCTAAATGTTGCATATCATTTATCATATTCTCTCCAGCGTGATTGAACCCTCGACCTCGATCCGCTTAAGAGACAAAACTCCTTAACCGGTCGACCAGCTGGCCAAGTCCCGTATTCTCTCTAATAGTAGTGCACCCTGAGCGTTGCCTAAATTCCTCGAAATCTCGAAATCTCGAGAACCGCTTATCAGAACCTATCGATGTGGGGTCGGAAAATGTAGCTGACGATGAGAGCTAGTTGGTTTTTAAAGTGTTGAGCTTCTGCGAAAGCTTGGAAACCGTAAAATCGTCGCCAACTCGGCTGGGTGCACTACTATTAGAGAGAATACGGTATTTGCTCTAGATCTATCAATTCTCTCAATCAACTACCAATGTGGCTGACGCTTCTCAGAACCTATCGATGCGGAAAATGTAGCTGACGATGAGATCTTGTGGAGGAGCTGTTATTTCTAGAGTGTTGATCTTCTAGGAAAAATTGGAAACTGTAAAATAGTCATCAACTCGGCTGGGTGCACTACTATTAGAGAGAATACGGTATTAGCGTATTTTCGATGCTAAAAACACTACAACAATTGTCGAAAATTCCAGAGAAAAGCTGCTCAAAGATAAGAATTTTTTAACCAGTCTCAATCAAAAATTTGTAAAGCCACCGGATCTCCCGGGTCCACCAAAATATTTACCATTTACCATTCAGCAATTTTGCTAAACAAATTTAGCATAGAAGTTTAGCATTTACCAATGAAAAATCAATTTAACAATTTGTCATTTAACAACTTTGCTAAATGCTAAATACCAAAATAATTTTGTTAAATTTAGCAAAATTGAGTTTTGTTTCTTCTAGACTGAATTTGCTGATGCTAACATAAATTTATGTGCTCAAAATTGGCTAAACTTTGAATTGCTTTGTAGCCAGAGTATGTCGAAGTTCGACTCCGTCATTAGTTTTTTTGATATCTTTGTTCAGGGCAGAGATATGGCTTAATGAGCTGTTTTTTTTGTGTTTTTTCGGAGCTGGTGGCATTGCTAAACACTCTCGGAGGTGTTTAGCAAAAAAAAATGCTAAATTTTGCTAAATCTTGCTAAATCCAAACTTGCTAAATGGTGGTGGACTTGTTGAATTTTACAAAACAGAATTTTGCTAAGTTTAGCAGTTTGTAAATCTGGCCTTGATGAACTTGAATATTTGTGTTTTTAGCTTGCTGTCTGTGCAACTAATTGCCAGCCACTAGAGCCGAGGAAAATGGCTTTGAAATATTTTCCAAGTGATTCCAAAGTCTCATGCGCTAATGATTCAGAATTTTCAGACAATTAACCATAGATCTTTCAATGAATTGGCTTAAATGAATTGAATTTCAATGATCTCTCAATGAACGTTAGTTTAAATCTTGGCTTCTTGCCGGTTTTTCTTTGCCAAACTCGCAGTAAAACTAGTAAGGCAGGAAAGGTGTCTGGTGCAATTAATTGCCAGCCACTAGAACTGTTAGCAATCTTTTGTCAAAAGCAGTTAGATCAAAGTCGGCTTGATCGGGGACAAGTTTACAGAAAGCCAGACAAGACCAGATCTATAGTATTACACCAAGCAAAGCTAGTAATGGACTTGAACCCTGGCCTCAAAACTAGTAAATCTGGTATCTGGGTATCTGCTGGAACTAATTACCAGCCACTAGAGCCACTAGAGCTGTTAGCCACTAGAGCTGTTAGCCACTAGAGCTGTTAGCCACTAGAGCTGTTAGCCACTAGAGCTGTTAGCCACTAGAGCTGTTAGAAATCTTTCGTCAAAAGCAGTTAGATCAAAGTCGGCTTGATCGGGGACAAGTTCACAGAAAGCCAGACAAGGCCAGATCTATAGTATTACACCAAGCAAAGCTACCAAGCAAAGCTACACCAAGCTAGTAATGGACTTGAACCCTGGCCTCAACATCAACAACAACATCAACACGAAAATTTTCCATTTTTTAACAAAACCCAGGCTACAGTAGAACCAATTTTCTAATGAATTTTGTAAAAAGCCTTTCCAATCTACTTTTTTTGAAAGCCCCATTGCCGACCAAAAATCACTAGTCGATTTTTGAGCTCTTGGTGTGTTTAATTTCAATTTCTCACTCGGAAAAGCCAATTTTCAAGCGTCCTGTCTCATTTTTTCTTTGGTGTCAAAATCTTTCAAGTGTTGAGTTGATTTGTGTGTGTGTGTGTTTTTTTTTTGAATCGAATCTGGCGGGGTTTTTATTTTGAAAAGTGACAAGGTGACAAGGTTGGACACGAAGGGGAAAAAGGGAAAAAGAGGCGATGATTGAAATGGATCGCTGCTTTCTTTCTTTTTTCTTTTTCTGGGTGCGGCGAGATCTCATCGACTAGATCATTGCTCATCTTTGAGGGGCGGAAAAGCTTTGAGTGTTTTGAATCGTTTTAAACCCGATCACAGTGCTTTCGAAACGCTTCTTTGTTCGTTTTTCGATTTCACTTTCGAAAATTTCATTAAGAGCTTCATTAGAAGCTGCTGCAAGGCCCAGACTCCAAGGCCCAGGATCCAAGGGCCAGGATCCGAGGACCAGGCTTCAAGACCCCAACTTCAAGGTCGAGACCCAAAGGCCCAGACTTCAAGGCCCAGTCTCCAAGGCCCAGGATTCAAGGACCAGGCTTCAAGACCCCAACTTCAAGGTCCAGATCCCAAGGCCCAGACTCCAAGGCCTAGACTCCAAGGTCCAGTCTCCAAGGCCCAGTCTCCAAGACCCAGGCGCCAATAATAGCTTTTGCAATTCTTCTTTGTTTCACTTAGCTAAAGTTTCTCTACATTTACTTTTCGCTGCTTCGTTTTAACAAATTTGTCATTATTAAGAACACATTTCAAACTTTTCCCTGAGATAAGCGTCAAAATAAACCCCCACCAATCGATTCACCGAGCCCGAAAACCCCTAGGCACAAATTTACAGCCTCAATATCTTCTTTTTGTACTATTTTAAATGCGAAAGAAAAACTTGGTGTAAATGACTGGCGAGGTGTTCTTTATGTGACCGGGTAATCGCTCTCCATTTGGCAAACCGCTTCAGTATGGAAGGCTTTCCTTTTGAGATCCGTAAAGGTGAAGGACCGGTGACCCAATGAGCCGATTCCGCCCTCCCGCTTAGGTGCCACTATGCCGGATTTTATTTGGGAAAATTTAGCCCCAAATTTGGCTATATTCTTCACGAAATTCTCTGCATTTTTGTTAAAACATTGCTTTACTCAAACAGCAGCCCCGGAGTCAAGAACTTTTCCTCCTGAAGTTCCCTGGGTGCATCTAAAATTGGACTTCTATAAATTCAAACAGAAATCCCCTCCCCCTAACCTCAAAATTCCCAGCTTAAAAATCCCCCGTTTCACTCAAAAATTCAAATTCAATTCATTTCAATCGAACAGATGAGAAATTTTTCCCGAAATTTGCGTCAAATTCTCTTTGTTTTTCAGGGGAAATTGCTCGCAAAAAGATGAATTTTAATCCCGAACCTTGACGGGTTTTTTTTGAGGCTTTTGACAAGCCAAAAAAAACATTGAAACCCCACACGTGTTTTGGGGGATTTTTGAAGCTATTTTATGTTTATTTTATGATTATTTTATGGTTATTTTATGGTTAATTTATCGCTATTTTATCGTTATTTTATCGTTATTTTTTTACCTATTTTATACCTATTTTATGGCCATTTCACACTTGTTCAAATTGAGAAGTCTTGACTTAAGTTTCACAGCTTTTAAAGTGAAATTGAAATCTAACCTATTCGAAAGTGTTTTGCTTTTCCTTTCATGATATTGATGAACCTTTAGAACGGACGATTTGACAGATTAACAAAAACAAAGAAGTGGCCCTTTCAAATGGCCCATTTTCAATCGAATAACTCATTTTGTATACTATTATCTTCCCATTACATTCACAAAACGCAGAAATCATTTTCGGTCATTTTCCCTAATAGTAGTCCAGCCTAAATCCCTCGAAGTCTCGAAAAGCGCTTATCAGAACCTATCGATGTGGGTTCGGAAAGTGTGGCTGACAATGAGATCTTGTGAAAGGGGATTAGAGTGTTGAGCTTCTGGGAAACATTAGAAACCGGAAAATAGTCATCAAATCGGCCGGGTGCACTACCAGGGAAAATACGGTATTCCTTGGGGCTGTTTGAATTTCCAAGAGTCGACGTGGAAGCTGTTTCCAATCATGGAAGCTGTTTCCAATCATGGAAGCGGTTTCCAATCATGGAAGCGATTTCCAATCATGGAAGCCCATCCTGGAGCAATCGTGGAAGCTGATCGATTTAAACGACGTGAAAGCTGTGCTTCAACAATCAACAATTCTGCCAAAAAAAACCAAATACTTTGAAATGATGCATTTAAGTGCAAATTAAAACGATCTTTTAATCGTTTTTAAATAGAATTTGCATAGAAATTCAACTGGGGGCAGACTTGGAAAGTGGGCAAGAGACGCACGTATCGAAATAAAATAGATCCTGTATTTTCTCTAATAGTAGTGCACCCAGCCGAGTTGGTGACTATTTTACGGTTCCCAGGCTTTTGCAGAAGCTCAACACTTTAAAAACCAACTAGATCTCATCGGCAGCTACATTTTCCGACCCCACATCGATAGGTTCTGATAAGCGCTTCTCGAGATTTCGAGGAATTTAGACGAAGCTTAGGGTGCACGAATATTAGAGAAAATACGGTAGCAATACCTATTCTAGTAAGCTTTACTCATCTGCCTTTTGAATATTTACTGCTAATAAAGCCAGTCCGTAATCTAATAAAGCCAGTCTGATTGAGCTTCTGATTGGGTTGGCTTTTGTGCACCTGAACCGACTCTAGTGACTCTGCGACTTGCAATTTTGTGGTCTTTGGTTCCTTCAGATTTCGTTCCTTTTCTCTACAGACTTGGTCCTTTTTCGGTATAGATTTGGTTCCTTTTCTCTAAACGCATCTTACTACTTGCAACTTGCAAAAGCGCAAGTTCATCCTGGCGCAAGTTCATCCTGGCGCAAGTTCATCCTGGCGCAAGTTCATCCTGGCGCAAGTTCATCCTGGCGCAAGTTCATCCTGGCGCAAGTTCATCCTGGCGCAAGTTCATCCTGGCGCAAGTTCATCCTGGCGCAAGTTCATCCTGGCGCAAGTTCATCCTGGCGCAAGTTCATCCTGGCGCAATTCTCCTGGCGCAGCATCCTGGCGCAGTCTCCTGGCGCAAGTTCCTGGCGAACATCTGGCGCAAGTTCATCCTGGCGAAGAAAACTCGCAAAAAAATCTTCGTTGTACGAACGCAGAAACACGCACTTTCTCGCGCACAAGCGATTCCGTTCAATTACCCGACTTTAACGTCGATTCAAATGTGTTTTACCGTTTCCCAACACATTTTTGACATTCAGATTTGGCATTCATAGTCGGCATTTGAAATTTGAAATGTTTTAATAGCAATTTGACTTTAAGCTAAGTCAAGAATTCAGTTCCTAACTGGTCAAAGAACTTTTGATTTCCAAAGCCAAGCTGGACTCGGCCATTAAAAGACTTTAAAAACTTGAAAACCGTTTTTGAGAAACAGGAAACTGTGTAAAGTCTACCGTTTTATCAAATCTCCCAAATTTTCCCTCTTATCCCACGTCATTTCGAAAGGCAAAAGTATTTTATGTATAATTTTTCACGTTTCCATTGAATGGACAAAATTTCGAACCTCAAGCCATTCATTGCATTCATGTGGATTCATTTCATTCTCGTTTCCACTTTCTGAATCGAAATCCTGACAAAATCTGGCATAAACGAGTGAAATTGGAAATAAAAACCATGCCAACAAAGAGGGGAATCATAAAATGACACTTGCTCAAAGCCATAGTCACATAAAAGTTTCCATTCGGAACTCTTTTCCCATTCAATCCAATCTCTTTTTCCTAATTAAGATTTGGACTTTGTGGGATACCGCTTTTCTGAAAACCAAAACACTTTTAAGTATGTCTTTCGGCTTTTTGGAAGGTACGAATTGAAGTCTCTATTAATTTAGGGAAACTAGGCTCGCGTTGACCTTTTCTAACCAAAATTTACCTCTGAAGCCTGCAGAGATCTAGACTCCAGAGACAAACTCCACTAGAAATCGACATTAACTCACCTCAACCCTTCCAAAGTTGGCTCTGATTTCAGAATAGGAACCAGTAAAAATTCCCGTTCCATTCCGGATTCGCGTTTCCAATTTTCCAAAGTTTTTCCAATTTGTCTCTCTTCTTCCTAATTAAGATTTCGACTTTGTGGGATACCGCTTTTCTGAAAACCAAAACACTTTTAAGTATGTCTTTCAGCTTTTTGGAAGCTACGAATTGAAGTCTCTATTATTGGGTTGCCAGTTAGGATGCGTCATTTCAAATTTCTCAAGATATCGAACAGATGTATATGAGTGTATATATCATTCGAAGCTGAACATCTCCTCTACATGATATAAAAAATTTGGAATTTGTTCAGCTTTTGGGCAAATTGACTGCACAAAGGGAGAAGTCGTTTGCGAAAAAACCCATTTCAGTTTAGCTATTCCTCAAGTTTTATGCTGTAAAATAACCGCCCAGAAAAGAAAAGATGCTCTGAAATTGCTATATTTAAAAAAAGTTGTATTGATATATCTATTGGCCAAACATCAAATTGATCCAAAGGCACCCTTCCATTTTTTGGCCACCTCTTCTTCTGTGCAGTCAATTTGCCCAAAAGCTGAACAAATTCAAAAACTTTTTATATCAAAATGTAGAGGAGATGTTCAGCTTTCGAATAATACTCATATATATCTTTTTCCTGATTTCAGTATCTTGAGAAATTGACAAAATAGTAAAAAACGCGCATTCATAACTGGCCAACCCAATAATTTAGGGAAACTAGGCTCGCGTTGACCTTTTCTAACCAAAATTTACCTTTGAAGCCTACAGAGGTCTAGACTCCAGAGACAAACTCCACCAGAAATCGCCATTAACTCGGCTCAACCTTTTCAGAGGCTCAATCTTTGGCTGTGCTTGCAGAATAGGAAACCAGCAAACATTCTCGTTTTATTCCGAATTCGAGTTTTTCAATTTGTCTCTCTTTTCCCATTCAATCCAATCTCTTTTTGCTAATTAAGATTTGGATTCTGTGATTAAAGACTGGGATACTCCTTTTCAGCAAATCTTTCAGCAAAGCAAAGCAAAGCAAATCAAAACACTTTTTAGTATTGCCTTGTCTTTCTGACTCTAGAGAGTCGTTCAGAGTGACTCTGTCTTTCTGACTCTTTCTGACTCCATTCTTCACCGGTAAATTCGACCTTAGTTCGGCTCAACCTTTTCAGAGTCGGCTCTGATTTCAGAATGGGAAAACAGCAAACATTAAGCCCAAACCGTGATTCAAAACCTAGATTTTTGCCCATTTGAACCCAGAGTTTCATTTAACTTTGTCTCTCAACCCTTTGAGTCAAGACAATCGCTGCGTTGTTCAGCCAATCGCTGCGTCTAGGAGTTGCGCCAATCGCTGCGTCTAGAAGATGACAATCCAGTGCCCTAAGGGCTCTTTACAGCTCTTTTTGTTAGCAATATTCTATGCACACTTTGTTCTCCTTTTCCTTCAATTTCTTTCCTAAAGCGTATCCAGAAAACACAAAGAGAAACACAGATACCGGAAATTCTACCGGAAAATTAGAACGGCGCTCAAAAGTGGTATCGAAAAATAAAGCGATATACGACAAAAGGATTTACTGTAGTTGATAGTCTGATCTGGACAAGTGTTGCTGTTTTTTCCATAACAATAATCTATTCTCTTCACCGAAGAAACAAAGCATAGATCGGCTAAACTTTTGTCAATTGTCTTCCCTAGATTTCCCTCCTTATTTCCTTTCTTTCTTCTCTTTCTTTCCTTTTCAAGAGTCACTAGGAAATGCACGCAGCTCTCCATCATAAATTCGGGAGTCTATTCATTGAGAAAAGAAAGGAAAGGAAAGGAAAGGCTGAGAACATGTGGAGAATTTTGGAGAGGAAATGAATGTTACAGATCATCACCGACTTATCCTTTTCTAATCTCATGAATTTTTTTTTTTCTGAAGGCAGAAACGCTGAGTGGCTTTCTGCCAAAGCACAAAGGCAAAAAAACAACCTTTTTTTTGGATTCATGTTATAAAACCTTGATGTTGAATCTAGTTTAAATGCTTTTGGTAAATATGACAAAATTAGCATATATTTGTGTCAAATTTGAATTCAGCTTGATTTTCATTCAAAAAAAGGAAAATGGCTTTTGAAAACGATTTTTAAAATGATTTTTCAAAAGGATCTTTAAAAAGATTTTAACAGAATCTTTAAACATATTACTGTAAGGCTAGACAAGGCTAGACAAGGCTAGACAAGGCTAGACAAGGCTAGACAAGGCTAGACAAGGCTAGACAAGGCTAGACAAGGCTAGACAAGGCTAGACAAGGCTAGACAAGGCTAGACAAGGCTAGACAAGGCTAGACAAGGCTAGACAAGGCTAGACAAGGCTGGCTTAGCCAAAGCCAGCAATTCTCTTAGCCAAGCCAAAGCCAGCAATTCTCTTAGCCAAGCCAAAGCCAGCAATTGGCATAGCTAAGCCAAAAACCATCAATTGGATTAGCTAAGCCAAAAACCAACAATTCGCTTGGCTAAGCCAAAAACCAACAATTGGCATAGCTAAGCCAAAAACCAACAATTGGATTAGCTAAGCCAAAAACCAACAATTCGCTTGGCTTAGTCAAAAACCATCAATTCGCTTAGCTAAGCCAAAAACCAACACTTCGCTTAGCTAAACCAAAAACCAACAATTCGCTTGGCTTTGCCTTGTCTTAGCTTTTAGGCTAAACCAAAAGCCAGCAATTCGCTTGGCTTTGGCTTGTCCTAGCCTAGGAAATTGAATCTAGAAACAGCTCTGATCCTAGCCTCGACTCAATCCAAGTACCCAGCCTTCTATCAAAAAATTTAGCTCAAAAAGTGGCCTAAAACTCTTTGCTCACTTGGTGTCTGAGCCTCAACCGCAAAGTTCTCTTGCAAATCTTTCAATGCCCAAGAAAACTTGAGATTGACATTGAAATGTTCAAGAAAACTTCATCAATCTATCATTCATTTGATCATAAAGATGAACAAGTTGGATGAGGGGAAAAAAAAGGAACTTAACAGCCGTTCCTTTTCTTTTTTCTTTCATTTTTCTTTTCATTTTTCTCCCAATTTCTTCTCTTATCCCAATGGCTATTTAGCAGTTTTTGCTCATGATTTGGCTCATTTTCAAAATGATTTTTGAGTGTTTTGAAAATTTATTCTATGAAATTATTAAACTAATCACTATTTTTATTGTCATTTTGGCAATATTTTAGCTTGACTTTGGCTATGAAAGCTTATGAACTAGGTTATGGACTAGCTTATGGACTAGGCTATGGACTAGCTTATGGACTAGGTTATGGACTAGCTTATGGACTAGCTTATGGACTAGCTTATGGACTAGCTTATGGACTAGCTTATGGACTAGCTTATGGACTAGCTTATGGACTAGCTTATGGACTACTTATGGACACTTATGGACTAGGTTATGGACTACTTGGCTAGGCTATGGACTGCTTTGGACTAGGTTATGGACAGCTTATGGACTAGGTTATGGCTAGCTTATGGACTAGCTTTGGACTAGCTTTGGACTAGGCTATGGACTAGCTTTGGACTGGTTTGGACTGGTTATGGACTGCTTTGGACTGCTTTGGACTAGCTTATGGACTAGCTTATGGACTAGCTTATGGACTAGGTTATGAAAGGTTATGAGCTTGACTTGCTCTTTGTTAAACTTTAAACTAAAAACTTTAAACTAAAAACTAAAAGCTTTGTCATTGTCATTGATCTAATCGAAACTTTCAAAATCCTGCATTCCAAAAAATGAACCCCTTTTTTTAACAGCCCCTCTGTTAACTTTTTCAAATTTAACCCAAGGTCAGAATCTGATCTAGGTCTCGAGATCCGGTCTTGATCGGATCTCGTAGCTAAGCGCTAGAGCACTAGATCTCGTAGCGTGTTACAAAAGTGTTACATTCCTTTTGCACATTCCTTTTGCACATTCCTTTTGCACATCCTTTTGCCCATTCCTTTTGCACATTCCTTTTGCACATTCCTTTTGCACATTCCTTTTGCACATTCCTTTTGCACATTCCTTTTGCAGATTCCCTTTGCGTCTAGCGCTTCTTTATCAAACGCATTTCCTGTTAGAGTTTATGGTTATGAAAGGTTATGAAAGCTCATGAACTAGGCTATCAAAGGTTATGAAAGGTTATGAAACTTGCTACCAAATTACATACGAGAAATTCAGTCAATTTCCATTTTCAAGAAACATATCGAGGCTCTAGATCTAGATAATCTAATTATTTACATTCACACTTTATCTTGTACCTTTCTTTTATCTCTTTTATCTCTTCATTTAAGATCCGCTGTGCATTTCTCTATGATTTATTGGGTTTTATCATTTGAATAAATTATCATTATTATTTGGAGCCAATGGAGGAAAAAAAACAAATCAGGAAAGCTTGAGAGACTTTTTTATGGTAAAATTAGCAAAGCTTATCTGCAAATGTTGAGCTTTTTTTGTGTGAAAACTTTAACAAAACATTCTCAAAAGCATTGTTTTGTTTCAAGCATTGAAACAAGCATTGTTTTCATTGCTTTCCTTGTTTTCATTGTTTTCATTGTTTTCAAAACGATTTGCCTAGAGTTTTATCACTTTTTCAGCTAAATCTTTTCAAATCTCTTTCCAAATCTCTTTCCAATTTCCCTAGAAACAAAATGAGCGCAAAAATAAAGTCAAAGGATTTTTCTCATTGAATTTTTTGGTCTCGTTACTTATTTGTTTTCTTATTTAATTATTATTTGATTATTTGATCTCATTTGATCTCTTATTTTTTATTTATTTGATTATTTGATTATTTGTTTTCTTGTTTGAATTCATTATTTACTAGAGCTTACAGTAATTCAGCTATAGCAGCCTAGCCGTGTAACCTGTAGCCTACAGTAATCTAGTTTGTAACCTATAGCCTACAGTAATCTAGTTTGTAACCTATAGCCTACAGTAATCTAGTTTGTAACCTGTAGCCTACAGTAATCTAGTTTGTAACCTATAGCCTACAGTAATCTAGTTGTAACCTATAGCCTATAGTAATCTAGTTGTAACCTATAGCCCACAGTAATCTAGTTTGTAACCTGTAGCCTAAATCCTACAGTACTCACTCACCAATCGAGAAAAACATTGTAAAGATTTCTTTGTACCAAAGCACTTTGGCACTTTGCCAAAGTGATTTAAAGTGATTCAAATTGAATGGAAATGATTGAGGAATGGAAATTGATCAGCGTCGACTCTGAAATTCGATCGAACAATACGCAAAATACAGCAAAACGCCAAAAAAAACCCTTTTTGAGCATGTCCAATCCAATCTCAGCCAAAAAACTCTTGACCTTTTCCCTTCCTTTTCTTTTTCTTAACAAATTCTTCAACTTCGACCCCTTGAATTTAGCTTTTTCGAATCTTTTCAAGCGTCTTTTTTCCTTTTCCTTTTCCTTTCAAGTACTTGTCTTTTTCTATGATCTCAAGCTCTGCAAAACTCAAAATTTTTCTAAATATTTATTCCCGAGAAAGCTTTCTGTTTTTGGCAATTATCTTTTAGAACCCCAGCTTAGTTATGATGTACTTTGAGCTTGAAAATTTACAAACAAACCTCATCTAGAACACTAGTTTTGTCTAGAAAAGACTCTAAAGATTCTTGCGAAAGCCTCAAATTTAGCCCATACTCAAGGGAGTCTGCTCAAAAAGCTGCTTATGATTTCGTCAAAGTAGCGGCAAGTGATCTGTTACTTTGTAAATAAGTGTTATACAACTATAGAACGCCATAATGACGGGCGTACAATCGCATAGTCTAGCTTTGAACCTACCGTAAATACTGTAATTGAACCCCACCCCTCTAATAGTACCCCCCTCTAATAGTACCCCCCTCTAATAGCCCCCTCAATAGTCCCCCCTAATAGTCCCCCCTAAATCCCCCTCTAATGTCCTCTATGTACCCCCTCTAATAGTACCCCCCTCTAATAGTACCCCACCCCCACCTAACGCGTAATTACAAACAACGCTTTTAAAGCGGAAAATTAATGTATTTTCAGAAATCGTTTGTATTTTTAATTTTATCCCATAAATTTGTTGTTTTTAAATTTGGGGTGGCTACTTTGCGCCAAAATTTTTGCGCAGCTCGCCATAACTTTCTTCTAAGTGGACCAATCTTTATGATTGCAGATCTCAACAAGTGCAACAAAGTAACACCAAAATCATAAAGATTGGCCTACTTAGAAGCCACTTGAACTCGGAGAGGATTGATATCGGTTTGGCTGAATGGATACGGGATCGTGAAAAGAAACGAGTGACACGCCGGATTATCTGGAATGAAGCGGCTAATCGATTCAAAAAAGCTGAAATTTCTTTCAAAAGAAATTTTACAGTATTTACGGTAGCTATTTTCAGGGGAATTCAGTGCACCAGAAATGGTGTTTTTTTTTCTCCAAAGTTTTCTCCAAAGTACATCCCAAATTCTTCGTTTTAACTTGATTTTTGCTCTTGCGCAACTCTCAAACTCTTCACTCGTAAATTTTGGTTTAAAAAATTGATCAGAATCCCGTGAGGCTGGCTTTCGAGGTGTGAATATTCAAGAGATTCACGTAAATCACGTGCGCTAGTTTAAAATTGAGGCTTTTTTGGGTTCAGCGGTGCGTTTTGGGGACTAGCGATTGGGGAATCTGTCCCCCTTTCCCCCAAAATATCCCTAGAAATAATTTAAGGAAGTTTTTTTCTTTTCTTTTCATCTATTTTCTTGTTTATTATTCCATTTTTTTCACTTTCCATTACTTTGCGAAGCAGCATCCTTTGAAAAACTTTGAAACTTTCTTACTATTGTTCTTAGCGAACCGGAACGGCTTAGTAGAAGGGATTAGAGCAGTTATTAGATCTGAGTCTAACTAGATTGTAGTCAAATCGATTTAGTGATAAGCATCAGAGTTTAGCATGAGCCAACTTTTCTGTTTAAGATTGAATATACCTACTAATTATATAAAGATACAATATGTAGAGACTTCTTTACTCTTTATTTTCCTAAATGCCTCAAAAAGAAGCTCTAAAACTTCAAAGAAGAGTCTCTCGCTTTTGCAGGATGTTTGGCAAAAAATTCCGAACTTCAAATTGGCGTAATTCAGGGCCAGCATTCAGATTATTCCACCAAAATTGTTCAAACGACGATTTTTCAGGTCAAACCAACATAAAATCATTAGAACTGCCAGAAAAGCACCCCTGGTTCACCCTGTTGGATGAACCAGGCGTGGATGAACCAGACGTGGATGAACCAGGCGTGGATGAACCAGGCGTGGATGAACCAGGCGTGGATGAACCAGGCGTGGATGGATCAGGCGTGGATGAACCAGGCGTGGATGAACCAGGCGTGGATGAACCAGGCGTGGATGAACCAGGCGTGGGACCTGTTGGAACATCCCTGGGGAACACACTCTGTTTCAGGGAATATTCAGGGAACTGTTTCAAATTAGCATCGAGTTTAGCTACGAGATCTAGTGCTCTAGCGCTTAGCTACGAGATCCGATCTAGCGAGAGAGCGGATTCTACGCAAAATTCTGAGCAAACCCCAGTTTTAAAATCAACCCAATGGGCTCCTTAAACCCGTGTTTATACGTTTAAAAATTGAAAGCGCGAAAAGCTCGGTGGTATAAGCCTTCCCTCGTCGGTCTGATGCGATGACCGGGTGGCCGAGCGGTTAGCCAGCTAGCCTCCGGAACTTTTCCTCGTAGGTTCGGATCCTCTCATAACCAAAATTTTGGCTTTTTTTGAAAACAAGATTAGAAGGTTTTTTTTAAGTAATTTAAGGGGTTTTTTAAGGTCTGAAAATGGATACAAATTTCTATAAACTAACAAAGCCAAATCATCTTCATCTTCTGGTCTTCTTTCAAACATTTTTCCAATCATCTGGTCTTCTTTCTTTTTTCCAATCAATGACGTAAACTTTTTCTCTTTTTTTTTTGCCTCCAAACATTCGCAAATTTTCTTGAAAAGAAAGAAAACGAAAAAAAAAAACATTTTCAAGTGGGTGCGCTTGGAAGTTTTCTGAAAAGCGAACGCCCAAAAATGAACGAAAAAAAAGAAAAGAGCCCAATTTTCCATTTGTTAAAGCTTTTTTTTCGGTTCATAATGGAGTTAGAAGTTGGAAAAGTGCCTTAGCAACTCAAAAAAGTTTAGAAATTTTCAAATTTCGCCATTTTGTATTCAAATTTTCTGCAGGAATCTCGATTTTCCCAATTTTCACCTTTCAAAAGGACTTCAAGCCAGTTATTCAATGAAATTAGCATTTATAACTTTTTCTAATCATTGAGTTGGCCAAGCTGGAGCTCACAAAGTATATTGAAACTAATGGTTTTGAAAAATATTACATATCACGAGATCTGCTAATGGGCGGAGGGCACGAATTTGGTTTTCTGACGTTTCTTAGCGGAAATTAAGAATTTTCTATTCTGAGGTCAGGAAATTTGTACTAATGACCTTGAAAATGATTGTATACTTTTATAAAAGCCAATAAAAACCCGCCTAACGACGGGTTTTTGGATGACGAAACAACCCGGCCCGTCTGGGCCGTATATAAGCGTGCCCTCGACTGCGCCGCGGGGATTTATACCAGTCAAAAAAACCCCGCCTAACGATGGGTTTTTGGATGACGAAAATTGAAAGCGCGAAAAGCTCGGTGGTATAAGCCTTCCCTCGTCGGTCTGATGCAATGAGCGGGTGGCCGAGCGGACCGACGAGGGAAGGCTTATACCACCGAGCTTCCAAAATCCAAAAACCCATCGTTAGGCGGGGTTTTTTTGACTGGTATAAATCCCCGCGGCGCAGTCGAGGGCACGCTTATATACGGCCCAGACGGGCCGGGTTGTTTCGTCATCCAAAAACCCGTCGTTAGGCGGGTTTTTGGGTCCGCTCGGCCACCCGCTCATTGCATCAGACCGACGAGGAAAGGCTTATACCACCGAGCTTTTCGCGCTTTCAATTTTCGTCATCCAAAAACCCATCGTTAGGCGGGGTTTTTTTGACTGGCGTAAATCCCCGCAGCGCAGTCGAGCGGCACGCTTATATACGGCCCAGACGGGCTGGGTTCAATCCCCGTAATGCCCCTCAAACTTAAGTTTTCATTTTCTTTTTATTTTAAATGGCACAACTAGATTAGATTTTATAATAAATTTTTGAAATTAGCTCATTTGGTTTAGTAGAAAATTTTTTTTGAGTCTCTGAATTTTAGAGAAAAAAAATTGCCTTAAAATAACTATAAAAAATTTTCTACTCAGCCAAAAAACCTGCCTAATAGCTTATTTTGTAGCCAATTTGATGTAGATTCTTAAAGTAAAGCTACATTGGACATTTGTTTTTCAAAACTAGAAGAAAGAGGGCGAGAGGAAAGACTTCAGTGGAACTCGGTCGCTGTTTTCATATTTGTGAATTGTCCTCCAATCGTTGCTCACCCTCTTTCTCCTACTTTCAACGAACCATTGTTTTAGATGGCTTTCCTTTAAGAATCTACATCAAATTGGCTACAAAATGAGCTATTAGGCGAGTTTTTTGGCTTAGTAGAAATTTTTTTATAGTCATTTTAAGGCATTTTTTTTACCCTAAACTTTGAGGGCTCAGAAAAAATTTTCTATTAAGCCAAAAAACTTGCCTAATAGCTCATTTCGTAGCCAATTTGATGTAGATTCTTAAAGTAAAGCTTGTAAAGTAAAGCTTGTAAAGTTTTAACTTGTAAATTTGATCTTTTATTAGCCTTATTTAAAAGAAAAGAAGTAAAAGCTAGTAAAAGAAGTATTCATTTTCAAATGATATCTGATTTTCTAGATAAATTTCCAACAAAAAAAAGCTGTTCTGAAACAGCAGCTGTAACAGGAGAAAAGCTCGGCAAAAAGCTCTGCTTGAAAAGCTTGAAAATTCAGCTCTCTTTCCCTTAGAAGAGAGGTGTCCAGGGGAAAGGAAAACCCGATTTGTATCGCTCCATTGCTTCCCTTGTTTTGTTTCCTTTACATCATTTTCTTTTCGTTCATCTCACTGAAATCTATCCCGGGTTTTTGCCTTCAACAAATAGCTTCAACAAAATCAGGGTATTCCAATTTTTCTTTCAAATTTCATCGAACAAATTCGTCGACAATTTTTCCTTTGACTCCTTTACGCCATTTTCTAGCTCATTTACTCACTTACCTCTTTGCTATCTGCTGGAAAACTGGATTAACTTTGACTCTGAATCTGAATGTTCAAAAATCCAGGCAGGAATGAAAGCATGAGCTCGCTTTTGGCCTTGTCGGGTGCCTTGCCTGGTGCCTTGCCTTGCCTGCCTGCCTGGCCTTGCCTCCAAAATCCAGAAGTAGACCAATTTCCAGGTTTATTTGTATGACTTTCGAAGTTTTCAGACACTTTGAAATACTTAAAAAATAGTTTTTAGTGTTTTAACGAAAAGCCAAAGAGGTTTGAAGGTGAGCGGATTCGAACCAGGCTCTCGAAGGGCATTCGAAAGTGCGATGAAACTAAAATCAGATTTGGAATCAGCGTTCAAAGCTCTATCAAATAAGCTAGAGCGTAGGAAAATTGGCGACTTAAATTAGCGCCATTCCCTAGTGAGAAGTCAAAAGAACTAGACTGCAACAAGCTCTTGACTTGAGCTAGAAATTTTGATCTGAGAACAGCCCGGGACTAGGTTTGCCTCTGTTGACCAGCCTGAACATGGATTCGGACAAGAACCATAGATTTGGACCATAGATTTGGACCATAGATTTGGACCATAGATTTGGACCATAGATTTGGACAATCAGGCAGACAAGATCTGGACAAGATCAGACGGACAAGATCTGGACAGACAGACAGACAAGATCTGGACAAACAGACAGACAAGATCTGGACCAGACCAGAACCCTTGATCTGGACAAACAGACAGACAAGTCCTGGACAAACAGACAGACAAGATCTGGACAAACAGACGGACAAGATCTGGACAAACAGACGGACAAGATCTGGTCAAACAGACAGACAAGATCTGGACAAACAGACAGACAAGATCTG
Source organism: Mesorhabditis belari (assembly GCA_958450365.1). Taxonomy (NCBI): domain Eukaryota; kingdom Metazoa; phylum Nematoda; class Chromadorea; order Rhabditida; family Rhabditidae; genus Mesorhabditis; species Mesorhabditis belari. The sequence goes on along the minus strand of CAUEEP010000758.1, from coordinate 236,912 downwards.
GACAAACAGACAGACAAGATCTGGACAAGACCAGAACCCTTGATCTGGACAAACAGACAGACAAGTTCTGGACAAACAGACAGACAAGTTCTGGACAAACAGACAGACAAGATCTGGACAAACAGACGGACAAGATCTGGTCAAACAGACAGACAAGATCTGGATAAGACCAGAACCCTTGATCTGAACAAACAGACAGACAAGATCTGGACAAGACCAGAACCATAGACACCCCTTGCCCTCATCTATCACAATTTTTCATACACATACATATAAATAAATCATTTTCAAGCAATTTTCTGCTCTCATCTTTCATCTAGGTTTCTCTTTACTTTCTGCTATCTTGTTTTGACGACGAATTTCTAAAAATAACTTCAAATCATATGAAATATGACGCAAATAGGATTCTAAAGGGGAATTTTTCAAATTCCAAGAATTCCCTTAATTCCAATTTTTTTCCTAAAGCAACTCACTGAATTTTGGCAAAAATGTCATCGACAGAAAATTTTGGTGATTGGTTTTTCTTTGAAGGGAAATTCAGTTTCAGAAATTCTCATCATGAGAAAAAGCCTATGTTTGACATGAAATTGCCATTAAAAATTCATTGTTGCCACATTTTTGAGTCGATTTTTGCTTTTCCGAGCTTTTCCGAGCTTTTTTGCAGCTTCTATTAGGAATCGATGGGTATTTTTGAAGGATGAAGTCACTTTTAGAGCACAATTTGCGTTTTATGGAGCCTTGGTTCTGCTGAAGAATTTTAGATATTCATGTTGTCTCATAAGCTTTGCCAAGTTCTAGATTTTTTTGATTCAAGCTTGTTTTTTTTGATGTTTACTTAAGGCTCAGTTGGATTTTAAGGGTTGAGGCTGAATTGGTGGGAAGAAGATGATAAAACTAGCTGGGTTAGACCAGTTGAGACTCGTTGAGTTCTATTTCTAGATCTATTTCTTGATCTAGTTCTAGTTCTAGTTCTAGTTCTACTTCTACTTCTACTTCTAGTTCTAGTCCTGGTTCTAGATCTACTTCTACTTCTACTTCTAGTTCTAGTCCTGGTTCTAGTTCTAGTTCTAGTTCTAGTTCTAGTTCTAGTTCTACTTCTAGTTCCAGTTCTAGTTCTAGTTCTAGTTCTAGTTCTAGTTCTAGTTCTAGTTCTAGTTCTGTTCCAGTTCCTTCTAGTTCTCTCTAGTTCTCTCTAGTTCCAGTTCTAGTTCTGTTCTGTTCTGTTCCAGTCTAGTTCTGTTCCAGTTCTAGTTCTAGTTCTCTTCTAGTTCCAGTTCTAGTTCTAGTTCTAGTTCTAGTTCCAGTTCTAGTTCTAGTTCCAGTTCTAGTTCTAGTTCTACTTCTAGTTCCAGTTCTAGTTCTAGTTCTAGTTCTAGTTCTAGTTCTAGTTCTAGTTCCAGTTCTAGTTCTAGTTCTAGTTCTAGTTCTAGTTCTAGTTCTAGTTCTAGTTCCAGTTCTACTTCTAGTTCTACTTCTAGTTCTACTTCTAGTTCCAGTTCTAGTTCTGTATTCTAGTTCCAGTTCTAGTTCTAGTTCCAGTTCTAGTTCTAGATCTACTTCTAGTTCCAGTTCTAGTTCTAGTTCTAGTTCTAGTTCTAGTTCTAGTTCTAGTTCCAGTTCTACTTCTAGTTCTACTTCTAGTTCTAGTTCTAGTTCTAGTTCTATTCCTAGCTTACAATTAGATTTTAAGCCAGATCAGAACCAGGATTTAAGCTAACAGTCTTCCCGTGATCCAATTCCAATAGATCTTGCTCAGGCCAGGAAAAATCTGTTCCAGATCCGATTCTTTAACCCCATTCCTCATCCCTGACTTACAATCAAGTTTGACTCTAGTTTAAGCCGTCTAAAATATGACCTGGGACTTGTCCAGGATCAGAGCTGCGGATCAGGGCCAGAGCTTCTCAGAGCTTGCCAGGCCAGGCCCAAGTCAGCATTACTTTCTCTAGGGCTAAGCAAGCACACCTGACTAATTCAGAGCTTACCGGTGTCCCTGGAGTTGTAAGTCAGAGTAGTTGTAGTGTTGTGGGCCAGGTTCAGAGCAGGTTTTAGTGAGGAGTTACTCCTGCAGTCAGTCATGCTGAGGCTATATTTTCGTGAAAGCAATTTTTCGATTAGATGCAAAAAAAAGATCAACTTTTGGCCAAATTTGGGTGGAAAAAGTGGAAAAAGCCGTTTTTTTTGCGAAATGAAGATGAATTGACTCATTCGCCGCTTCTCTGCTCAACTCCAAACAACTCCAAACAAATTTTTTGTCACGTTTTTCATTCCCAAATTCCCCATTTGCGTTTCATCCACCAATTTGTTCCACACGTTTTCCCTTTTCTCGGCTTTTTTTTAACGATGAGCATCATTTTTTATTTTCTTATTTTTCTCAGAATTCTTGCACCAAATGCTTGATCATTTTTTCGAATCCTAAGCCATCAATTCTTGACTCTATTTTCATGTTTTATCAGCTTTTTTTTAGCTTTTTGTTTCGATTCCTATTGAAATCTTTGATGTTAGAGCATAGAGCTTGGCCTGGCTTGGCCTGGCCTGGCCTGGCTTGGCCTGGCTTGGCCTGGCTTGGCCTGGCTTGGCCTGGCTTGGCCTGGCTTGGCCTGGCTTGGCCTGGCTTGGCCTGGCTTGGCCTGGCTTGGCCTGGCTTGGCCTGGCCTGGCCTGGCCTGGCTTGGCCTGGCTTGGCTTGGCTTGGCCTGGCTTGGCCTGGCTTGGCCTGGCTTGGCCTGGCTTGGCCTGGCTTGGCCTGGCTTGGCCTGGCTTGGCCTGGCTTGGCTTGGCCTGACTTGGCCTGACTTGACCTGACTTGACCTGGCTTGGCCTGACTTGGCCTGACTTGGCCTGGCCTGCAATAAGAACTCAAAAAGTTCTTGTTCTTTGATCCTAGAAGTAATTAGCTTCTCAGTAAATCAAAATCCTTCTTTGTGTGCATTCCAATTACGAAAAATGGTAAAATTGAAAAGATTTTGAACATATGAACACTTAAAAGCACTTAAATGTTTTAAAATGAACACTTAAAAAAAAAGTGATTGCATGCGCCTAAATCCAACTTTTCACAAGGCTCCAATTGAAACATTTTTTTACTTCTTTAAACTTTACACTTTAAATAACCTTAATAACCTTAAATAACGTTAAATAACTTTAAACAACTTTAAACAACTTTAAAAAACTTTAAATAACTTTAAATAACTTTAAATAACTTTAAATAATTTTAAATAACTTTAAATAACCTTAAATAACGTTAAATAACCTTAAATAACTTTAAACAACTTTAAACAGCTTTCCACTTTAAACCATTTTTATGATAAACGTTTAACTTTTCGTTAAAGCGTTTCGTTCTTTTAAAAACCTTTTTTTTGACTTGTTATTTTGTTCGTTTGGTTTCAATAGAAAGGAAAAAACACGTCATTTAGCAACGGGGAAAGAAGATAATTGGCTCAAAAGAAAATAAGAGAAGAAAAGCCTCAAAAGGGACTTCTAAGGTTGAACTTTTTAAGAAATTCTTCATTCTAACGGATTTAGAAAGAAAGAAGGATCGTTTTACTGTAGCAATTGAATCATTTACCTCATTTAGTTATGGCATTAATGGCATTTCGGCTGAATTTTTCTCCTTACATCTCTCAATACTAAAAGACCAAATATTAACAACCAATTTTTCTCTTTTTTCTTTCTTTCTTTCTTTAGTTACCACAAGAAATTTTCCATATAGATTAGTCGAATTTTAGCTGGGAAAAGAACCCTTTCCCTATAATATTTTCAGCTAGATAAAAAAAAAGTGAGCAATGAGGAGCGGTTTCGAATGTTCGAATCCCTGGTATTCCCCTTTAGTTCGAATGATCTTTTGCTCTTTTAAGCTTTCATATATTGTAAGCTTTTTGATTGGCTAAGCTTCGAATGTTCGAATCCCTGGTATTCCTCGTCGATTTTCTTCTAATATTTCATCAATTATTTCAATGATCTTTTGCTCTTTTAAGCTTTAAGCTCATATATTGTAAGGTTTTTGATTGGCTAAAAGCTCTTTCAAAAATGATTCAGCTGATATCACAATACTTTCTGTGCTTCTTTGAGTGCTTTTTTTTGAGAATTGCTAGAAAATTGCGATCAAGGAAACAAATGAGTTCCTTTCTTTAGCCCTATTCTCTAGAGATCTTCTAATCGCAACGAGAGTTTTACAAAAAAAAACTCTGCAAAGCAGTCAATTCAAAAAAAAAAAAACAACGCAAACATATATTAAAAGCTGGCCGGAAAAACGAGCGGAATTTTTGTAAAATGTTAGCAAAACTGTTGTGGCTCTGGTTTTTTGGCTCTAGTTTTTTACTTTTAAGTCTTTCCTTCTTTCCGGATGCATTCTGCGATTTTGCGATCCGAATCCATTTTCGAGCACAAATTACATCCCCAAAAAGCAAATGATTTGGTGGACTTTGTGTTTACTTGTAAACGCACCCTTTCTGGTGCACTTTTCCCCCAATTCCAGGTTTTCTTGTGGCAACAAGTCAGAATGTAGCAGAGATAACTGAAGGATTTGGTGCGCTAGAAGGGGTGCGTTTACGGAATTTTCGAGCACAAAGCACATCCCCAAAGTACTCGATTACTGGTGCTTTGAAGTGAATCAAATCGCAATTTTGCTTCTTCTTCGTCATCTTCTTCTTCTTAATCATCATCTTCATCATCTCCTTCTTAATCATCATCATCTTCTTCTTCATCATCTTCATCTTCTTCTTCTTCTACTTCTACTTCTTCTTCATCTTCATCATCATCATCATCATCTTCTTCTTCTTCTTCTTCTTCTTCTTTCTTCTTCTTCTTCTTCTTGTTTTTATTTTCTTTTTCGTCTGTAATTCCTTCAGAATCTTTCCCTCTTCAACCACTCAATTTTTCTGAAAAAAAGAGGAATTTGAAGGAATTTGTGTGTTCCCGATTTAACTCTTTTTGAAAAAAAGGAAACGAGGGAAAAATCTCTCCTCCATAGATTCAACTTCCTCATTTTTCCCTCATTTAGCTACATTTTCATTTGAATTTTAAATCTCTGGACTTCATTTTTGGGTTTTAGACTGATTTTGAAACAAAAACTGGCAAATTAAAGTTGTTTTTTTCACTGGCAAAATCGATTCAAAATTGAGTTTTCATCGACAAAAACAGATGATGCTTTTTCTTAGCGAAAAGCTAAGATTTAGATCTTTTGGCCTTTTTCTTGAGACCAGATTCTTTTCTTTCAATGATTTCAATGAACCTTTACACAGCAAAATCTCTTATTGCATTTTGTCTAATTTATAAATTTTCTAGAGGAAATGTGCAACTTCTTAATTAGATCTTTCTTCTATCATTGCTCCAGATCTTTCTTCTATCATTGCTCCAGATCTTTCTTCTATCATTGCTCCAGATCTTTCTTCTATCATTGCTCCAGATCTTTCTTCTATCATTGCTCCAGATCTTTCTTCTATCATTGCTCCAGATCTTTCTTCTATCATTGCTCCAGATCTTTCTTCTATCATTGCTCCAGATCTTTCCCTCAAAACGAGTAAAACAAAAGGTTAAAAAAATTCAAATCGTAGAACTCAACAATTAAAACGATAACTTTTTTAAGTTGCCATCCAGCTAGCATCAAAAATATTCTTTCAGCGAAATTCTTCTACTAGAAAAAAAAGTTATTTCAATGAACTTTTACACAGCTACGAAATATTTTTTTTGTTGGCTTTTTGCGCTTTGAGTGTTGTACCAATGTTGATCTTTGTTTTCCAGATGAGTTTACAAGAAAAAGAGCTTCGAGCTTTCATCGGCTATTGTTGGAAACGGAAACTTTCAATAAGAGATGCCGTGAAAGAGATTTGCGATGCTGAAGGTGAAGGAACTGTAAGCCAATCAAGAAGCTTGAAGATGGTACAGGTGCTTCGACACGAGGCTTGAAGACTTACCGCGTTTCGGTCAACCACCAAAAGTTGGATGATGGTGACTTTTGAAATCATTTGAAGAAATTGAAGAAGCTTGTCAAGAGTCAAGAGAAACGGAAGGAGTTCGACTTCGAACCGAAAGCTTCGATAAGATCCGAAAGCTTTGATAAGATCCGAAAGCTTCAACCAGATCCAAAACCTTCAGCCAGATCCAAAAGCTTCGACCAGATCCAAAAGCTTCGATAAGATCCAAAAGCTTCAACCAGATCCGAAAGCTTCGAACAGAGCCGAAAGCTTCGATAAGCTCCGAAAGCTTCAACCAGATCCAAAAGCTTCAACCAGATCCGAAAGCTTCGACCAGAACTAAAAGCTTCAACCAGATCTAAAAGCTTGCAGATCGATGGCAGAAAGTCGTAGATAATCATGGGTTATACTTTCTGGAATAGTTGCTGTTATTTTTGTTATTAAAGTGCGCATAGAAATTTGAATTTTTCGCAGCTGAGTCAGGATTTTTTTTCTCAACCTAGTACTTCTGTTTAAAACCAACAAATTCACGAATTGAAATACGGTTTTTTCCATTAAAATGAAAAAGGTTTTCTTCATTAAAAAAACCAACAAATTGACTTAAAAAGATGGGAAATTTAACAATAAACACTTTTTATTTAAAGCAAACCTGGGTATGAATTTATGATTTTGATTTATGATTCAACGAAAGAAGAAAATGAACGAAAAGATTCTTTAAAGGGGAATTCCAGGGATTCGAACATTCGAAGCCAGGGATTCGAACATTCGAATGAATTTAACTAGTTGACCGATCTTTCAGCCCAGAAACCAGACACTGACAGCTTTACTAAAGACCAGCAAAGTTTCGAACTGCCAGAAGGCGGCTTTGGTTTTTGTTTTGCCTTGTGTAGCCTAGATAAAGGGCCCTAGAGCTCGATTGGATTGAGTCTCACTTTTTTCATTTTGAGTAAAATCGTCCACAAGCTGTTAAAAGCTATTCGATAAGCGCGTAAATCTATCTAAAGCCTAAAAAAAACCAAAAGCAGGAAGTAAACCAAAAAAGAGTGAAGCGTAATTTCTCGAAAAAATGACACGTACACCTTAGTAGTTTTTTAGAGAAATTGAAAGGTAACTGAGCATGAATTTAACTATTAGGTTGATGCAAAAGTCTTTTTCATTTTTTTCGTACTTCCGTTAAAAAGTAACAAATGCACCAATTGAACAACGGTTTATTGCATTCGAAAGGCCAATTATTTTTCTGCAAAATGACATTAAAACGAGTTTAAAATGTCTTATGTCTAGATTTTTTTGTGAGCCTGAAGTCGGGTAGTCAAAAAAGGCGACGGCTCGATGATGCATTTTAGACGCTTTAGCTAAGGAAACCAATCTTGATGTTAATAAATAAAAGATAGAGCACAAAAAGTTAGATCTTTTTTCAGATTTTCAGAGAAATTGATTCAGCCAATTTCTTTATAGAGGTTTTTATAGATTTTTATGAAAAACCCGTTTTCACTCTCGAATTTGCTTGAAAGTGAACCCAAATTGACTTAAAAAGATGGGAAATTCAACAATAAACACTTTTCATTTAGAGCAAACCATAGGTTAATTCATGACTTTGTTATTTTTCAAAAGAAGTACGAAAAAAATGAAAAAGACTTTTGCATCAACCTAATAGTTGACCGATCTTTTAGCCCAGAAACCAGACAATGACAGCTTTACTAAAGACCAGCTACTAAAGACTAAAGTTTCGAAATGCCAGAAGCCGGCTTTGGTTTTTGTTTTGCCTTGTGTAGCCTAGATAAAGGGCCCTAGAGCTCGATTGGATTGAGTAATCAAGCTTATCGTTTTACCATTACTAGAAGTGAATGTAGAAGTAACTCTTATTCTAAAAAAACTAACTTTACCTTTTAACAAATGTTTTGAATGTTTTTTTCAAGCTTTTTTACCCTAAAATTTGTACTGATCACAGATCAAATCCGGCAATTTTCTCCTTTTTCCTTTCTTGGGCTTTTTTTTGGGCTTTTTCTTCAAATCGAATCCTTTTTCGAAGTGAAAAGACGGCAAGTGGCAAATTGTAAAACGGGAAATTGACTTTAAATCTTGAAATTCAAGAAAATCAAGAAAATCAAGAAATTTCATTCGAAACAAACGAAATTCAGCCAAGAATTTGGCAACCAGTTTTCAAAATTCAATCACCTTTCGTCACTTAACCTCGAAATTTCCCCCATTTTCTCTCAAAAACCACTCAATTCGTTAGCTGATTTAAATTTCCGGTTTGATTGACTGTTCTTTACTCAAAAACATCTCAAATCTAAATGAATTAAACAGTGTTTTTTTTGGGTTGATCTTTGTGAAAATAAAGTTATTTCTTTTCTACTTTTTCTTTTCTTTTTCTTTTCTTTTTCTTTTCTTTTTCTTTTCTTTTCTTTTCTTTTCTTTTTTTTCTTTTCTTTTTCTTTTTCTTCCTTCATTTCTTGATTATTCAAGGATTCAATTGACTCTTTGACTTAGGTTTTATGACTTGAAAAAGTTTTCTGTCAACCAATTAATGCTTAACTTGAAGCTTGACTGACTTGTGATCTAGCCAGTTGAGTAAGGTTTAGCTTTTATTCTAGAATTTTCTGAAGGTCCTTGTTCTGGAGGATTTGTTCTGACGGTCAAAGCCAAGCCAAACGATATTCGGTTTGGCTTTTAGTTGGGTCAGCACTTTCTAAATCTTTATTTCCTAAGGCCAAATCAGTCAATAGTTTAGATCTTATTCTATTAACTTTATTTTGCTATCTAGAGCTGCTGTGCGCTCCAGATTGGTGAATTCGGGGGATTTCAAAACTTCTTAATCAGCCATAAGGTAGGAAGCGGTGGGGACAAGTTAGGTACTGTAGTCAAATCAGTTAGATCCTATTCTATTAACTTTATTTTGCTATCTAGAGCTGCTGTGCGCTCCAGATTGGTGAATTCGGGGGATTTCAAAACTTCTTGACCAGCCATAAGGTAGAAAGCGGCGGGAACACGTACTGTAATCAAAATCAGTCAAATCAGTCGAATCCCGACTTTTCTGAAACTAATGCTCCCTGTGCCTTCCAGATCGACAAATTTTAAAACGAGCAATTCGTCTTTTCATTTAAACAAGGGTTAACTAATCGATTTCAGAAGTCAGTGTTGGCTTGACTAGGCCTAGACGTCAGACAACCGTCAGACTTGTCCTAGGCCTGTTTCAGTGATTCTAGGACTCAATTCCCATTGGATCCTTTTTGCTTTACCATTCCTTTCTTTATATTTCATTAGTCAAGTGTACTTGTAACAAGCAAGCTTTCCCGTTTTTTTGTGAAAATTCTTAAAATTTCAACTTTAAATGATTTTTAGAAGACAAAAACGAACAAATGAAGAGAGCAAGAATATAAATTCTATTATATTACTTACAAAAATGGTGCACGATTTGTTGCTGATGCTTGTGTTGAGTTGCCCGTCGGTGCTTGGAGATCAACACATTGTTGAGGTAAATCGGCAATTTATACAAGCAAAAATGGACTTGGATTAGACCTAGAATAAGCTCAGGTTTCTTTCATTGACCTTAACTGAATCGGATTGACCAATACCAGAAGCTTTTATCAGTTAGATCAGAAGCTAGACCCCAGCCTGATCTCTGGCTGGCTTGTGAATGTGATTCGATCAGTCAGACCTGCAAAATAGATCAGAACAAAAGTAAAGTCTGACTTCTGACTGACTCAAGTCCTCCTTATAAATCTGATTCAATCAGTCAGACTTGCTAAATAGATGATAGATCAAAATAGATCAAACCTGTAAGATAGGCCAAAGGTAAAGTCTGACTTTTGGCTGGTTCAAATACTTGATGGATCAACATTTGGCTTCAAGTATCAAGAACAAGCAAACGTTAGAGACTTATTTACATAAAAAATCTATCTTTAGATACAACCAGTCGGTGAGCCAATCGCTGAGGTGTGCGAGTACAATTCGAATCAGCGCAAATCCCTCTTACAAGAGATCATGAATGACTATGATAAGACGGTGGTTCCCTCGAATGAGAGTGTCGTTGTGAGTGTCGAGTTGACGGTGCAGGTGAGAATGGGAAATTTTATGTAAAATGAACAAAAGTTGAGGTGAAAACCAGAATAGAAACTAGATGAGATTCCTAGGGAAAGCATTAGAGTAACCAAGAAAGGGTTTGCGGAAACTTTCTGGAAGAATTTCTGCAGCAAAAGTTGCTCTTTAAGTGCCGCTCTTTAAATCTCTTTAAAAAATTACCCATTCTTTCCACTTTAATTTGATACCTAAGGAAATTGATACCCAAAAAGTCACCGTCAGCCACAGGAGCGCTGCGTAGTCGAAGTTTACACTCAAATAAACGCTCATTTCTCGACACGAGTACGTTTGTTTCTGCGCACTTAGGTATCAAATTAGAGTAGAGAAAATTGGTGATTTTTTGTGATATAACACAGATTTTTTTAGCATTAACCAGTGCTTAGAATTAAATGATTGAAATGACGAGAGCTAGTGCATCGCATTCTACGCAAAATTTCTGAGCAAAACTCCAGGTTTAAAATCAACCCAATGAGTTCTTTAATCCGTGTAAAAACAAAAAAACAAATTGCGTTAAAATAGTGACTTGAAAGTATCCAGTCTAATGGCTAAAGAGACAAATTTTTAGCTCCAAAAAACTTCTCGGTTCAGTTGCGCAATTTGCTGAGAACTTTTGAAATTCTTGTTGTGAGAAAGTCGAAAGGTTTCCGGAATTTATCAAAATTCTACTTTCACCTAGTTTATAAACTCGATTTCTGATGAGATTTAACAATTTTGACAGCTTTTTTTCTAATAGTAAAGCCTCAAAGAGTGAATTTGAATTAAATCTGCATGCAATCAGAAGATTTGGTTCTTTTCCGGAATTGGAATTGGATTGGAATTGTCTAAAAATTAATGGAAAACTTTAGGAAAGGTTAGACAAGGCTAGACAAGGCTAGCCAAAACAGACCCAACAAAATGAATAGCGCCAATCGATTCACCGACCTCGAAAACCCCTGGGTACAAATTTAGGCTGCAATCTCTTCTTTTTATATCATCTAGCAAGCAAAAGTAAACTTCCTTGAAAGTGAGAAGCTTGATGTTCTTTGTGCGATCGCGTAATCGCTCGTCATCTGGCAACCCACCCTGGGATAGGAGCCTTTCAACATTAATTATATCAACCAGTTTTGGGTTCCTATACCGGATGATTTGCCAGATGACAAGCGATTACGCGGCCGCACAAAGAACAACTCATCGCCACTTTTGACAATGATTTGACTCTTTTGCTTTAAGAATGGCTCCCAAATAAGATTTAGTGCTAGGAATTTGTCCCTAAGGTTTTCCGAGTCTGCGAATCGATTGACGAAGTTTATTTGAACCGTTAACAACCAAATTCTCAGGATATCTCGTCGATCTCCGAAATCACTTCCTCATTCATTGCCGACGTCTGGTTTTCACAAGTGTGGACCGATGCGAGACTGGAGTACAAGTAGAAATTTGCATTTAGTTTCATCATTTACATTTAGTTTCATCATTTATACTAGTGGACAATGAAATATGATAATAGGTTGATGCATAAGTCTTTTCGTTTTTTTCGTACTTCTGTTAAAAAGTAACAAATTCACCAATTAATCTATAGTTTGCTCTATAAAAAAAGTGTTTTTTTGTTCAATTTGCATCTTTTTAAATGAATTTCGGTTCACTTTCAAGCAAATTCGAGAGTGAAAAACGCCTTTTTCGTAAAAATCTATAAAAAACTCTACGGAAAAATTGGCTGAATGAATTTCTCTGAAATTTTGGCGAAATATCAAACGTTTTTTTTCTCTATCTTTTATCTATTGACACGAAGATAGGTTTTCTTTAGCTAAGGTGTCTAAACCGCATCATCGAGTTAGCCCCTTTTGACTACCCGACTTCATTTTGACTTTTTGACTACCCGACTCGTTGGGTGAATCCTAGCGAGTTGCCAAAGCCGGATCACTTCGGTTTCTCGAGGGCGCAAGATCACTTGCATACGACTTGATCGCTGGTCAAGGTGTTGTACTCAGTAGAGCAGTATAGCTGCGATCTGCTGAGACTCTGCCTATGATTGGTTGGTTTGTTTAGTCGTTAGCTGTTTCAACGTTTCGCGTTCTTCGCTTCTCTCACGGGTGCTTCGCGTTCTTCGCGCCACGCAAAAACACGCGGAACGTACTAGCCTTACGTACTAGCCCGTACTAGCCAACGTACTAGCCCGTACTAGCCAAACTTTTTTTTCTCTATCTTTTATCTATTGACACGAAGATAGGTTTTCTTTAGCTAAGGTGTCTAAACCGCATCATCGAGTTAGCCCTTTTTGACTACCCGACTTCATACTCTCAAGAAAATCCAGGCATTAAATATTTTTAAACCCGTTTTAATGTTATTTTGCAGAAAAATAATTGCTTTTTCTAATGAAATCAACCGTAGTTTAATTCGTGCATTTGTTGGCTTGAAACGGCAGACGAAAAGGAACAAAAAGACTTATGCATCAACCTAATATTTGAAAAACGATCGTCACCTTCACGCGTCTGTAACTCCCTTGTCTTTACCGTATTTCTAAATATTAATATTACCATTGTGTAGCCCTTGAAAAGAGCTTTCAGAAAATGTATAACACTAATAGTTTAAACGCAAAGACAAGGGAGTTACAGACGCGCGAAAGAGACGATCGCTTTTCAAATATCATATTTCATTGTCCAGTACTGTACATTTAATTGAATCATTTCTAGAAATTTCTCGTGCAAATCCAATCTCTCGTTGGACTCATCGGTGAGCGAAAAACTCTGGACACCGAATGTCTGCTTTGTGAACAGTAAAAAGACCGAAGTGCACAAAAGTCCAGCATCAAATGTTCTTTTGATCATTTACCCGAATGGTGAGTTCTAGATTTCAGCTTTTAATGTTTCAATCATTTTACAGTAACCCTGTCCCTCATTTAGGCACTGTTTGGCTGAATTATCGAGTCCGGGTCGAGGGCCCTTGCCGTTTTCATTTGGCGAATTTTCCTATTGATAATCAGGTGGGGTTTTAGCCGAAAGTTCTGGAAAAGCGCCTTTTCTGGTGCACACATTAATCGCACTGTAAGATAGACGCTAATTGTGAACAATGGAGTGAAAAACGTTAATTGGTTTGGGGCTGGGAATGCAAAAAAGCCAATGCCGGGATTGTGACCTATCGCTTGTCCTAACCCGTGACCTATCGCTTGTCTCAAACGCTTTACCTAATCAGCTATGATATCAAGGTAGTCCTTGTGCCTTATTAGATTCAGTATTTGTATCTTTTGTATGTCATTGACCTTTGTACCGTCATGGCCGAGTGGTTAAGAGTCTTGTTTCATAATCGAGAAGTCACGGGTTCGATCCCAGCGGCGGGAACATTTGGCTCAGTATTCGTATCCTTTTTATGTCACTGATTCTCGTGCTGTCATGGCCGAGTGGTTAAAAGTCTTGTTTCATAATCGAGAAGTCACGGGTTCGATCCCAGCGGCGGGAACATTTGGCTCAGTATTCGCATCTTTTTATGTCGCTGGCCTTTTTGCCGTCATGGCCGGGTGGTTAGAGGTCTCTGTATCATAGTCAAAAGGTCGCGGGTATGATCCCAGTAGCTATTGGGTTGGTGGAAAAGTCCTTTCGGATTTTTTGGGAGAGTACCTTAAATTTGTCCAATTTGGACGTTTTATAGCTCATCCTAAAGCTGAATTCAAGACGGATCGATTGGTAAAAACCGTTTTGAGATATCTCTTTTCTAAAAGTTTTTACAGCTATTTTAGTTAAGGACGGCAGAGCCAAAAAAAATGGCTGTTTTCACGTTTCGTTAGTTTTCCGTGCAGAAACCTAGGCTAAAAACATGTGTTTCGTGATCAGCGTCAAAAATAACCCCTAGACACAAATTTTCAGAATCTCTGGCAAAAAATAACCCAATAGAAAATTTCGCTCTTTTTTAATTTTTTTCTTTGCAAAAGGTATTAAGGCAGTAGAGGTTTTGTATTGAGTTGCGTCTTTGTTTATGTTTCATTATTCAATTTGAATCATTTACTGGCACAAATAATTCTTCAGGAATGCACGCTAATCTTCGAATCGTATTCGTACAATGTGGCCGAAGTGCGATTGAAATGGCAAGAGTGGAGTCCAGTGACAATGCCACCGCCTGATGATTTCCGGTAAAAACCATGAGAATTCTAGATCTTTCAGCTATTAGAGGCAATTTTCTAAAAAAATTAGATAATTTAGATGAACTATCGTAATCAAATAGTCAGCTTTCATTCAATCATCCAAATCTTTGGACCATTCGACGAGGAATCACAAGATTCGGGGTGATTGAATGTAAAATGTTTGGGATTACGATAGTTTATCTAAATTAGATGCCTTAGTTTATCTAAATTAGATGCCTGAAAGATTTTAGTGTTACAATTTTTTTGATTATTTTTCTTGATTACATCCAGCGGTCCCCTCAATGCCATTGTGCCCGGATTGAGGTTTTTTTTCCTTGCGTCTCTTTACCTTTCTTTCTTTTCTCTTTCTGGAAAACTTTACCGTAAATACTGTAATAGTACCCCGCCGCCCTCGTACAGTCGCGTAGTCGCAAAAGTTTTTTAGTATTTCATTTTTTTCAAAGCGCCCGTACTTTCAAAAAATGCGTCTACGCGAAAAATAGCTGAAATTCAGGGCTATTTTTTGATACCTAAGCGCGCATTGTAGCATAAACCAGTGTCGAGAAAAACTCGTTCAAAGCTAGACTACGCGATGCCCCGGTCGTCATTATAAAAGGATGACGAGAAAAATGCGTTTAAAGTTAGACTACGCGATGCTCCGTCTTTGTTATCAAAAAATAGCTGAAATTCAGGGCTATTTTTTGATACCTAAACGCGCATTGATGATAATGGAAAGCCCACCTTCTTCCATCCAAATTGGTGCCCGAATTGAGATTGAACTTCTCTTTTGCCAGTTATCGGGATCCGAGATTAATGGATCCCAATAAATCTGCAACGGTCCTACAAATGAGGACACACAAGTCTCCTCGTTTGTTGTAAGATTCGTAGCGTTGGGTTGAAGATTGCTTGAATAATATACCGTATATTCTATAGTAGTACCCCACTCCCCTCTCGTACAGTCGCGTAGTCGCAAAAGTTTTTTAGTATTTCGTTGTTTTTCAAAGCGCCCGTACTTTCAAAAAATGCGTCTTTGGCATCAAAAAATAGCTGAAAATCAGGGCTATTTTTTGATACCTAAACGAACATTGTAGCATAAACCAGTGTCGAGAAAAACTCGTTCAAAGCTAGACTACGCAACACTCCGCACCGTGATTATGGGGCTGCGGTACTATTACAGTACTTACGGTAGCTTTTATTTAGCAAGCTGGATTTAGATCTCGAAATCTTAAACTTGAGATATTCAGCTATTGTTTTAAAAAGTTTTCTTTAGATTACCCGATTTCCAATTCTATAATGTCACCTGGGGCATGACGTCGAATGAGTACACGGCTGGGATGTGGGATCAATTGGAAGTCACGTTTCGGTAGGAAAGACAAAATTATTTGTAAACTTTTAAGAGAATCGAAATAATAAGAAGATTGAAAGCTTATTGTAGCCAAGGATAGTGTCGATTCAGCAAGACCTTGTCTGAGCCAGGCCTGGGTTAGGACTAGCTTTGAGCCGGATTAAGGGACAGATCAACTCAGACTGATTCAAAGTCAGATCAAAGTTAGATCATTTTAAACCTGAATTTTGCTCGGAAATTTTGCGTAGAATGCGATGCACTAGCTCTCATCATTTCAATCATTTAATTCTAAGCACTGGTTAATGCTAAAAATCTGTGTTATATCACAAAAAATCGCCAATTTTCTCTACTCTAATTTGATACCTAAGTGCGCAGAAAGAAACGTACTCGTGTCGAGAAATGAGCGTTTATTTGAGTGTAAACTTCGACTACGCAGCGCTCCTGTGGCTTTTATTAAAGTGTTTATAGTAGTGTCTTGGGCAACTGGTCCTTAAGCATTGAAAACGATTGATTGAAAACGATTTACCCATCTATTACACTATGATACTATTTCCACTTTAAAGTATTTCAAATCAGTACCTTTTCATTTTGCAGCTTTAAACGACTTTATGGGTATTATGTGCTTCAAATGTATCTCCCAACATATCTCTCCGTGTTCATCTCGTGGATCGCTTTCTGGGTCGACACAAGGGTTAAAATATCGACCCTAATAAAGACATCTTTTCATTTTCAGGCCCTCCCCGCTCGAATCACTCTCGGTGTGAGCTCATTGATGGCATTGACATTCCAGGTAAACTTGAAAGTTTTTGATTTGAGCAAGGATTTACCAAAACTGACTAGGCAAGTCTGTAGCTAAATTTGAGTTGACTTGGCTCAACTCTAAAGCTAAACCAGCACTGCCAATGAGAGCTAGAAACTAAATAAGCTAAATAAAACTCAAATATCCAATAAAACTTTCAACTTGTCAAGGAAACAACTCCATTTTCTCCTTTTTCAGTTTGGTAACATTGTGAAGAATCTCCCGCGTGTCTCCTTTGTGAAAGCGATCGATTTGTGGTTTTTCGTGTGCGTGGCGTTTATTTTCTTTTCGCTGGTCGAGTTAGCTGTGGTTGGATTCGTCGACAAGTGAGTGGCAATCATGGAAATCAAAAAAAATCAAATAAAATCAAACAAAACAAGCCCTATAGCAATAACATAGCAATAACATACTTAAAAATCGTTTGAGTAAAGTTAGCGAGCTAAAAATTTGGACACTTCATGTGAAAATGTATGGAAAATCTGGAAATCAACACCGAAATCCACACCGTTTAGCTGGATTTTCAAAAGTTTCTCTCAAAATTACCCATTTTAAGGAAAAGACTTTCAGCCATCTCTCAAAATTGCCCAATTTCAGAGAGTCTCATTCGATCTGAAAGCAGTCAAATCAAGCGAATATTCTTGGAAATATTGGGTTGGGGAGAATGAGTCGGCGCCGAAAATCAAAAAAATGTCTAAAACTTCAATTCGACTTCGTCAAATAATATGCGTTTGATATGAGTAGAATGGTTAACTAATTCTCTACAAAATCACATTTAAAAGAAAATTCAAACAGCGCCTCCGCTCAAGAAAAAGCCATTTTTTCACAAAAACTACAAACTGCTATCTAGAAAAAACCATTGGTGGGATCTTCCTGCAAATTTGGCAACTTAAGTAATTGAATGCGCTCTATCTTTTTTATATAAACACCAAAAAAGGTTTATGTGAAAGAAACTGTTCAAATGATGAGTCGGACTCTTTGCCATTTTAACCAGCTGCGTTTGGAAGTTCATAAACTCCACGAAAGAAAAGCTTTGTGGAATCTCTCAAAAGTGATTTTGTAGAGAAATAGTGGATCCTTTTGATGAAACCAAACGTATGTTTAAAGAAGGCTTTATGTGTGCAAAAAGTCCCTTTAAAGTTTGGCGCCGAGTCATTCTCCCCAACCCAATAGATTCTAAGTATTTCTTCTTTAGCTATCCTCATTATCTAACTGTTTCGAGTTTTCAGTATTGTTAGATTGAATCTTTTACTCAAGCATTATCAAGTTACTCAAGGTATCTTTGAGCTTTGTACTTTTGTATCATCGGAAATCGGTTGAACATAGCTTTTTTACATTATTTATATCATTCTTTTATATTTAAAACTGTTTTGAAACAGCTTAGCTAATATTAATTGTCAAAAAGCTGATGAAAATCATTTAAAAGATTAAGAAAACTGATTTGGTTTAACTTGGCCATTGAAAAGAGCTTTAACCATTGAAAAAAGCCTTTTAAATAAAATAATAAATTTTCCTCTCCTTAGCCATCACAACCCCTCCACATTTCTGAGGCAGAGTGTGTTGTCGTAGCCGATGTCTCCGTGGCCGGGCTGGGGCCTCGGAGGGGAACCCATGGGAGTCGAACCCACGACTCCCGCGCCGACGTTCTCAACTTGGCAGATCGGACGGGGTCGACCACAGACCCTTCCCTTTCTGGGCCCCAAAGCCTTTTTATCTAGTTGAAAAGCTCTATAATAGTCCTTTTTCAAAAAAACTGCCGCTTTAACATCCAGAAATCACTGTAAACAATTTAAAAGCTGCAAAAAGACCAAGATTTAACAAGAACCAAGAAACAAGACTTTTTTTCTAGTAGAAGAACTAGAGAGCAAGTCTTGCCCCGCCGGGACCCGAACCCTTTGCTTACAAAGCAACTGTGCTAACCATTACACCACGACGTAATCGGTCCTCTTGACTCCAGAGGGAGTTAACTAAGAGATAAAAACTCAAAGATGATTTGCGTGTCGAGTAACTCGAAATCTCAGCTTTAAGAGACGATATAACAGTGCTGAAAATTCCAATTGGTTAGATAATGAGGTAGATAAGTACAGAAGAAATACTCGAGATTTGTTTCCCGAAAAATTAAGCTCAAAAATTGGGCTGCTTTCGGATGGAGTCTCTGGAATGAGGCGTTTTAATTGTGGCTGTATTTATGGCTTGGGAAAAGTTCATAAATCATTGATGTGTACTAATTTTAAACAAAAAAAAATCAAAAATTTATTAACTAAATAACTAAATCTCTTTCTAAACAGTTAAATATGAAAAAAAGCAATTTTTTTTTGCATTTTTAGAATCACTGAAATTCGAATACGTGCTCAACGAATGCAGCGTTACAAAGCGGCTCGTGGGATTTCCGCTTGTAAAAAGTGAGTTTTTAAATTGAAATTTCAAAAGATTAGATAAAATATAGTTAGAATAAGATCCAGCTTAAATATAGATACCGTAAATACTGTAATAGTACCCCACCGCCCTCGTACAGTCGCGTAGTCGCAGTTTTTAGTATTTCATTTTTTTTCAAAGCGCCCGTACTTTCAAAAAATGCGTCTTTGGTATCAAAAAATAGCTGAAATTCAGGGCTATTTTTTGATACCTAAACGCGCATTGTAGCATAAACCAGTGTCGAGAAAAACTCGTTCAAAGCTAGACTACGCGATGCCCCGGTCGTCATTATAAGGATGCGAGAAAATGCGTTTAAGTTGCTCGCGTGTTTGTTTCAAAAAATAGCTGATTCGGGCTTTTTTGATACCTAAACGCGCATTGTAGCATAAACCAGTGTCGAGAAAAACTCGTTCAAAGCTAGACTACGCGATGCCCCGGTCGTCATTATAAAATTTCAGTTTTTTCAATCAGAAATTCCAGGAACTGAAATCTCAGGGTTTAAAACTTGAGGATTACTCTAAAGTTACTATGGATTACTGTAGCAATTGTAGTGAGACAGAGCTACTGTAGCTATAAGTTCAGATACTATTTCCTGCTACAATGTTCGTTTAGGTATCAAAAAATAGCCCTGAATTTCAGCTATTTTTTGATACCTAAACGCGCATTGTAGCATAAACCAGTGTCGAGAAAAACTCGTTCAAAGCTAGACTACGCGATGCCCCGGTCGTCATTATAAAAGGATGACGAGAAAAATGCGTTTAAAGTTAGACTACGCGATGCTCGGTCTTTGTTATCAAAAAATAGCTGAAATTCAGGGCTATTTTTTGATACCTAAACGCCCATTGTAGCATAAACCAGTGTCGAGAAAAACTCGTTCAAAGCTAGACTACGCAACACTCCACACCGTCATTTTAGAGCTGGGGTACTATTACAGTATTTACGGTAGGTTTTTATCGAAAAATATCATAATTTTTTACGATTTCTCTCAAAAAAACAGGCGACGTTTCTGCGTTTTTGCGGATAAAAGGCAAATTTTTTCTGAATTTCTGAATTTTTTTTTTACTTTGCACTAATAATGCTTTGTTTTTTCAAGAAATCTATGCAAATTTGTGGTGTCTTAAGGGTTAAATGTAAAGCTAAATGCTAATTTTTTTCTTTTCTAAAGACTACGCACGGATGACGTGCGCATCCCGATCGCTCCAGTGCATCGAAGGTCTGAAAAATTGTTGTGATTGTGGGAAATTTTTGAAATCAAACATTCTAGATTATTAGATTTTGATGGAAAATAGGGTTTTTTTCTCATTTTTCCTTTTTTCTTATGTAAAAATCCTGTAGAACGAGTCAATTTCTGAGGCCTGCCTCGGCGGCGCGCAACTCGTTGGGAAGTAGTGCGTCGATGTGAGTTTAGAGATGGGAATCCGTTTTTTTGACTTCTGAACTTTCTAGTCTAACTTTCTTGTTTTTCTTGTCTTTCTTGTCTTTCTAGTATTTTCAAAAACCTTTCTAAACCTTGATTTTTGTAGATTTAAATAGATATAATCGATCGGCTTTTATCAATGGCCAATTCGATCGATCTTAAAGTTTAAGATCGACTCTTTTGAGTCCCAAGACAAGACGCTGACCCCAAGACTCCCCAAAAATCGGCTTTGTCCTAAATAGCAAGCGAAACTCTTATAAATGTTCACGGTTGTTCTAAGGCAATTTTTCTAGATCAGATTTCTTGAGCTTGCCTTCTATTCTACCGTGGATTGACGTGGATTTACTGGAGAGATTTGACGAGGAAGTTCCTGTACCAGCTATCAACTTTCCTGTCTTTCTTCTCTTTCTAGTATTTTCAAAAACCTTTCTAAACCTTGATTTTTGTAGATTTAAATAGATATAATCGATCGATTTTTATCAATGGCCAATTCGATCAATCTTAAAGTTTAGGATCGACTCTTTTGAGTCCCAAGACAAGACGCTGACCCCAAGACTCCCCAAAAATCGGCTTCGTCCTAAATAGCAAGCGAAACTCTTATAAATGTTCACGGTTGTTCTAAGGCTATTTTTCTAGATCAGATTTCTTGAGCTTGCCTTCTATTCTACCGTGTATTGAGAGATTTGATGAGATTTGATGAGATTTGAGAGATTTGACCATCAGAATGTTCCTGTACCAGCTATCAGTTTCAAAAAGCCTTGTCCCACTTTTTTCTTGTATTTCTATTTAAAAATAACCAATCCAGCAATTGGCTCGAAATAGAAAATGCTTATTATTCACTTTTCTTTTCAATTTTCAAGCCGATTTGGGGTTTTTTTCAAGTAAATTCGAATGTAAAAAAACGAATTTTTACACAAAATTCCATAAAACTGGCTACAAAGAAACTGGCTGAAGAGATTATCCTGAAAGTTTGCCAAATATACCTAACTTTTTGTGCTCTATCTTTTATCTTTTGGCACAAATATCGCTTTCTGTGGACCAAAGTGCCAAAATTGCCAAAATTGCCTTAATTGCGTCTTCGGGTTGTAGTCTTTTCTTGACTATGCGACTTTGCGTTCCCATAAAAAACCAGAGAAAAAAGATGTTCATAAAATTTAAACGCTTTTTTTTGTAGGAAAATAGTAGGCCTTTCTAATAGAGCAAATCGTAGGTCAATCGGTGAATTCGTTATTTTTAAACAGAAGTACAAAGAAAAGGTGGACAAGACTTTCCGGCCAAACTATTGGGTTGGTGGAAAAGTCCTTTCGGATTTTTTTGGGAGAGTACCTTAAATTTGTCGAATTTGGACGTTTAGCTCATCCTAAAGCTTTAGCTTATAGCTCATCCTAAAGCTGAATTCAAGACGGATCGATTGGTAAAAACCGTTTTGAGATATCTCTTTTCTAAAAGCTTTTACAGTTATTTTAGTAAAGGGCGGCAGAGCCAAAAAATGGCTGTTTTCACGTTTCGTTAGTTTTCCGTGCAGAAACCTAGGCTAAAAACGTGTGTGATTCTGATTCTGAAAAGAATATTTTGAAAAAAAAAAAAAAAAAAAAAAAAAAAAAAAAAAAAAAAAAAAAAAAAAAAAAAAAAAAAAAAACCCCCTAAAAACCTATTAAAAAAAAAAAAAAAAAAAAAAGGAAAAATTTTTTTTTGGGTTTTTTTTGCTAAGATTCTGAAAATTTGTGTCTAGGGGTTATTTTTGACGCTGATCACGAAACACATGTTTTTAGCCTAGGTTTCTGCACGGAAAACTAACGAAACGTGAAAACAGCCATTTTTTGGCTCTGCCGCCCTTAACTAAAATAGCTGTAAAAACTTTTAGAAAAGAGATATCTCAAAACGGTTTTTACCAATCGATCCGTCTTGAATTCAGCTTTAGGATGAGCTATAAAACATCCAAATTGGACAAATTTAAGGTACTCTCCCAAAAAATCCGAAAGGACTTTTCCACCAACCCAATATAATAACTAGAAGTCAACCAAACTATAATAACTAGAGGCCAAACTATAATAACTAGAAGTCAAGTCGGACTTTCACCTGTTTTTTAGTCCCTAAAATCCAGTTGACGAATCTTTAGTCTAGTTTATTCAAACTAAGCCAGCTTTAAAAGTGTATTTATTCAAGACAAATAATGAATTACAACAAAAAGAGAGGAAATTTTTACCCCTAATTACCCCTATTACCCAAATGTTATTAAGAAAAAAACCCATCATAATGGGAAAAAGAACCAATCTTTCTAGCCGCCGGGATCGAACCCTTAACCCCCGATTAACAGACAAGACAAGACAAAGCTACGACTTTTTTTTTTCTACGACAATTCATTCCCACCACCTTTGCAGGACTACGACGTCTTTAGTTGAAAATCTTCTATCATTATTTGTCATCATTCTACTCTGTAGTTCTACTTGTGTAGCTTATAACTCTACCTGTTTCTTCGTCTATTATTACTTGTCTATTATTACTTGCTTCCAAGTACGATCTATTCCCATTAGCGCAAGAATTTCTCGAATAGATTTCCTTTCTTAAACTCTTAATGCGTAGCACTGGATGAGAATCGTAAACGTTAAAATTCAATTCATTCCCACCACCTTTGCAGGACCTCAACCACGTGTCCACTCGCCAAGCAGGATTCCTCGATTCGTTTCAGTCATCTCAACAATAATGATGAGGAATGGAAATGCACAATAAAGTAAGAATATCAGAAAATTCTCTAGATTTATCTAGATAACAATTTTATTCTTTAAAAAAGTCTCTTTTCAAGTAATTTCTACGCCAGTGGTGGCCGATTGTCGATGGCCCGGATGTCGACACAATAGTAAAAATTTACCTTGTCTTTTCTTGTCTACTTTGTGCTCAAAACGTAAGCCTACTAGCGCACTGAATTCTAGTTTTTTATGGAAAAACAATTAGGAACTCAGTGCGCTGGATTGCGTGCGTTTAGCCAAGCACAAAGTACATCAAGAAGTTTAGCCTGTAAATCTGTATAGATTGTTTATTTCTCTTGGAATGTTGAACGGATTCCGATTTCTGTAGTGCACAAGAAACATTAGATTGAACGTTTTATAAAAAGTACTCTTCTAAGAAGTTACCGTACTCCGACTGTAGAAGTTACACAATCAGAGACCAATCTTTTCAAGAGTTTTAACTTACGAAAAGGAATCTCAGCCGAAAGCCGATCCGGGCCCGTCCGGGCCAGTCTAGGCCGATCTGGGTCGGTCTAGGCCGATCTGGGTTAGTCTAGGCCGATCTGGGTCGGTCTAGGCCGATCTGGGTTAGTCTAGGCCGATCTGGGTCGGTCTAGGCCGATCTGGGTCGGTCTAGGCCGATCTGGGCCGGTCTGGACCGATCTGGGCCGGTCTGGGCCGATCTGAGTGAAAGGCTAGAGCATATTTGTTTGGCCGGACATATTTGGTCTAACCTAAAGATGTTCCAAAGCCAGCCTCAGGCTAAACCCCGACTTTTAACTGACTCACTCCAGAACGTTGTTTCTTTCAAAGCTACGATAGTCTTTGATTAACTTTGCCTAATCTTTGACGCCAAATCCCCTCGTTCATAGCCCTCGTTTCCCCACCCTTATCTCGAGCGCAGGTGGTTCAGTGGTAGAATGCTCGCCTGCCACGCGGGCGACCCGGGTTCGATTCCCGGCCTGCGCAAATTGTTTTGCATTTTTATCTTAATTCAATTTGCATTCTAGATTTCATTCACCATACTGTAATACTTTCTGCTGACTGTTCGTTTTAAACTTTAGCCAGATAAAATAGTAAATCTTTCGCTTGGAGTAGAGACGATTCTGTTTGATAATTCTTTCTCGAAATTTGCCTTAATTTCGAAAACCAACGAGCCACGGTAACTTTAGCTTGAGTTTATCTTTTAGGAAACGGTTTTATATAAAATTTCCCAGAATCCGAATCCGAATCTCGAATCTTTTGCTCTAGAAAGCTCTAGAAAGCTCTAGAAAGCTCTAGAAAGCTCTAGAAACCTCTAGAAACCTCTAGAAACCTCTAGAAAGCTCTAGAAAGATCTAGAAAGCTCTAGAAAGCTCTAGAAAGCTCTAGAAAGATCTAGAAAGCTCTAGAAACCTCTAGAAAGCTCTAGAAAGCTCTAAAAAGATCTAGAAAGCTCTAGAAAGCTCTAGAAACCTCTAGAAAGCTCTAGAAAGATCTAGAAAGCTCTAGAAAGATCTAGAAAGCTCTAGAAACCTCTAGAAAGCTCTAGAAAGCTCTAGAAAGATCTAGTAAGCTCTAGAAAGCTTTAGAAAGCTCTAGCTCTAGAAAGCTTTCAAAGTATTTTCCAGTTACTGTGATACAATTACTCCATTTCCATTGGATATTAAAGATTTTAGGCTTTTCCTATAGTTTAAGGCAGTTTTTTCCTATATTTGGAGGCTCTTTGCATGTAAAACCCCCGGATTTTCCTCAGAGTACTGTAGAAAAAGTGTCAATTAGAATTTCCGCATGTTTCTAGGCTCTGTAGATTTCATCGTAGCCGATTTTCAATGCAAATTTCTAGTGGCGACTCGGAGCGCAGCGGCTCCCTCGGCACACTCGGCTACCCGATGATCGGCAGAAATCAGGTGAATTTTTGAAAAACCAATTGGTAATAAGATCTTTTCACTCAGCTACAGTATGCCGCTCGAATAGTACAAGAAATTTTATGCAAATTATCATAAAAGCAAAAAGAAAGGCGGCTACCGGGGTCGAACTCTACCGGGGCTGACCTTATGAGATTCTATGAGCCGCTTTAGCCACTTGGCCACAAGAACAGATGTTCTAAGGCCTTAAAAACTATTAAGCTAATGTTTTTAAGGAAGATTACAATCGCGAGATGATGTCAACGGTAAAATATCGATTTTTCAATCAAATTAGTTCAAGAAATTTCCGATTTTTTTAGTTTTTAAAGATTTTTACGAGCTAAATTGACTTTTTATGCAAATTTCTCGTTTTCAGACAGCTTCCGATGTGGGCGCCAGGGTGGATGCGATTGCGGCGAAGACTTTCCCAGCTTTGTTCGCATTTTTCAATGGTGAGTGAACTTGGAGTAAAATTGAGAGCAGTTTTACTGTAGGATTGGCTTACTGCAAGGCTACAGTACCCCTCGTAAAGAAGGATACTGTAGTGTGAAACACCTTCAGTCAGGGAGTGACTGACTTTTTAAAAGGCGCGCCCCGGAGAAATTCGGTCTGGCCCTGAAAGTGAAGGATATTCTAGCAGTACACCAATGTTTTCTAAAAGCTCTTTTCTAAAAGATGCCCCTTCCCAGACAAAATGCTCCACTCTACCCGTTTTTTAGGTTTAAGCCAATCAGCCTTGACTTAGCTCTGGATCTGAGAGAAAGTCTAGAAGTCTAGAAGTCTAGAAGCCTAGAAGTCTAGAAGCCTAGAAGTCTAGAGGTCTAGAAGTCTAGAAGTCTAGAAGCCTAGAAGTCTAGAGGTCTAGAAGTCTAGAAGGTTTGGTATAAATATTCGTGGTCCGATTACCCCTGAGTAGAAGTTTTCAGCAAGAAAGGCCAACGTTTGCACAAAGGGGATTCGAACCCTTGTCCACCCGCGCGCTCGCTCGACAATTCTCTTAACTCCTCAACCATAAAAAGCGTGACGGACAGACGGACAAACGGACAGACGGACAGACAGACGGACAGACGGACAAACGTACAGACAGACGGACGCGTTCCACTTTTATATATATATAGATAGGATTGAAAGCTTACACGAAAGTACAAAGAGTTTCAAAAGGATTTCCCCATTTTCAGTTCTCTACTGGTGGTACTACTTGAGTCGGGAGCGATCGTAGCCCAGAGAAAAACAAATCAAATGCAAAATTTATTTATACCGAATTTTTCCAAGCCCACATTCTCACCAAATGTTTCTCCAATTTCTCCAATACGGGTTTTTTTTTTAAAGTATGTTACCGATTTTCTCTATCTTCCCCCCGCATGTCCTTTTCTCAATTCCCATTTGCTCACCCGCTGAAATTTCACTCATTTTTTTTTAATTTTTCGAAAATTTTCTTATTCTTTTTCTTTTTTTTTAGTCAAATCTTTTCAAGTATGGGTCGATTTTTATGAAAAATTTAATTGTGAAATGATAAAAATTCTATTTTCTTTAAAAATGACTGCCATCTGGACATCTACGACACGTTGTACGAATTTCTACAAGAACATAAGAACTTCTAGTGTTCAGCTAATGTTAAAAATGTTTATGTGAAAGAATCAGCTGCATTACGGACATGTGCAAGATTGAAAAATTCGGTTCTGGGGATAAATCCTCGAAGACAAAGGGATCATTAAGCAATCCAGTTGGATAATGCCAAGTTGATCGAAATTTTTCAAACCAACAAGCTTTCTTCCCGCGAAATATTAAGAGTTATTGGTAAAAGAGTTATTAGTTTAAAACAATACTCTGACATTTTCAATAAACTTCGGTTTAAATCGAAATTAGGGACTTGGATCCATGACTTACATGATCACCTGTCTTAACAAACACCCAGAAATGCAATGCGTTTCAATTTGCGGCCGCTCATCTATGATTTCAAACAGCGTAAATCGTTTTTACTCCGGATTGTGACAAGGGATAAAAATGGATTCTAGCGGATTTTTTGGCTGTTACATAAAACTGATAAAGTCAAGAACACTTTTCCAAAAACAATCAAATAGGGTGAGAGCTTTTCTATTATCTCGAAAGGCAACTTTTGCTGCGACTGCCACCTGGACATCTACGACACGTTTTACGAATTTCTACAAGGACATAAGAACTTCTAGTGTTCGGCTAATGTTAAAAATGTTTATGTGAAAGAATCAGCTGCAAAAATATAAATTTAATGTAAAATCACTGAGAAAGAACTGATTTTTTTATAATATAATTTATTTGAAAGTAAAAGTCAGAAAAAAATCGCTTAAGCAACACAAAACTCGGAATGATTTAAATGGAATTTCAATAAAAAATCAAGAAAAAAAAAATTGGAATAAATTGGAATAAATTGGACTAAAACAATTGGACTAAACATTTCTTTCCTTGGATTCAATCGAATGTTTTCTTTGCACTCGGCAGGAAAAGGTGAAGTCGAATTCTCTGTAAAAAAGAATCTTTTCAAATCAAGTCCAATAGTAAATAGTTCAAGAGAGTCCAATAGTCTCGAAACCTTTAAATTATCTGTAGATGAGCTTGATCTTGATCTTGACTTTGATCTCGAAGCTCTAGTGGATCCTTGACGCTATCTGTGCTACCCATATATTAAAACTCTTGGTCAACAAACAGATCCTCTTTAACCCGGAAAAAAATCTAGTTTGAATCGCAGTTAACATCATTTTTCTTCTTCAAAATTCTTCCTACATACAAGTTTTTTCAGTTAGAAAACAGCTAAAAAAAATTTAAAAATGCAAGCGTACTGGAAGCTGGTCGAATTGCGCTCATTTGACGGTCTAGAAAATGGGCTGCAAAACTCCAATCAAAGATCTTCTAATACAGAAATTTAGGCAAGAATTCAGACTTCAATTCTCTATATAACACTTAGGGTTTTTGAATTGATTGCGGCGTTTGGCATGCAATCTGCTGAAAGGTAACCGTTTGGCAATGCAATCTGCTGCCGTAACTCTGGCGCACCTTGTAGAAAGACCTGCCAAAAACTTATCAACATTGAGAAAGTGATTTTTTGCATTTTTTGAATATTTATTAAAACTCTAATTAAACTCTAATAGTGATTGTAGACGATCGATACCAGCACACCTTTCACGCGACTCCCTTCAGTCCCTCGCATGGCCTTTTTGAAGGTTTTGGTGGTTGGGTCGGGCACTCTCTTCGATTCTTCTTGCAGCACAACTTCTGTGCCACTTCTGCTAGACTTGAGCAGATACCCAATGATCGAAGCTGAAATAACTTCTAACAATTCGAACAATTCTAGCTAACAATCAACAGAAGCGAAGCTGAAATTTCCTATTTTCAGCCCAGCTACATAACTTTACACTATTATTAGGTCAAAAATCTGAAAAAAAAACATACAAACAGTAGAAATTTGTGATCTAACCATGCACAAGACTTTAAACACTTCTATATTTACGTTAATTTAATATCTAATTAATTCTATTTTGAAAAAAAAAACTAATTAATTCTATTTTGAAAAGGATATGTTCAACTTTTAGTTGAAATTTTGACTTTGATTCTTTTAAAATGTTGTAAATATCTTCTTTTTAAAAGATTTTTTTGTTTTTTTTAGAATATATAATAAATTTTGTTCTAGATCTTTGTTTCAAGCGTTTTTTTTAATGGTCAGAGTTTCCCAGAGGTCAGAGGGCAGAGTGACTCACTCTTTCTTCTTTTTAGACCAAGCTCTAACGTGTCTCCACACGATTCAATCTCTTTCAGATAAGCGAGAAAGGGAAAAAAAAACCCCTTTCTGTCCCTTACTCCCCCATTCCCAACAATGCCGATCACTCAAAAACACAATTCCAAAAGAAAAACTTCATCTAAAAACTATGGGAAAAAATTCAAGTACTCCCTGTTGCCTGTCGAACTTCAAAATGCGATTTTCTCCCACATTGAGACCGAGGAATCGCTGAATTTGGTGCAGACGAACAAGCGTTTTCGAAAATATTTCCTCGACAATGGTCCATTTCCAAAACGAATCCAACAGGTGTGTTTTTCATTTGGTCACAGATCTAATTTCTGATTTTTTCAAGCAACTTCAATTATATAGGTTCCCACCGATTACTCGGATTAAGCTCTTAAACTTATCCGATTTGATCCTGTAATAGCTCATTCGAAAGCTAATCTTCTAGAGAATTGAATGGAGAAAACCGTTTATCGATTCATCAATTTTCAACGTTTTTGCAGCCGTTTTGCTCAGGGTGTCTTTGACCCCAGATTTCAAAAGAATAAACTTTCTTTGTTTTTTGTATGAAAACTTGTGCTGAAACCATGTTTTTCGGAATCAGCGTTAAAAATTACCCTAAAATCCAATAAAATTGTTTTATTAGGAAATTTTTTTTAGAAAAACGGACTTGACCCGGAATCGAACCCTCGACCCTTGGATTACCATACAATTTTTGTTTTTTCGATGTTTTTCGCGCCGATCTGCCTCCCTAAAACAAAACAGTAACAAATTTTAGCAAAAAAAGTAAGAAAAAACACGAACATTTTCAAAAGCATCGAAAAAACAAAAATTGTATGGTAATCCAAGGGTCAAGGGTTCGATTCCGGGTCAAGTCAGTTTTTCTAAAAAAAATTTCCTAATAAAACAATTTTATTGGATTTTAGGGTAATTTTTAATGCTGATTCCGAAAAACATCGTTTCAGCACAAGTTTTCATACAAAAAACAAAGAAAGTTTATTCTTTTGAAATCTGGGGTCAACCCTGAGCAAAACGGCTGCAAAAACGTTGAAAATTCGACAATCGACAAACGGTTTTCTCCATTCAATCCTCTAGAAAATTAGCTTTTAAATGAGCTATTACAGGAAAAAATCCGATAAGTTTAACATCCTATTCCAAGAAATCGGCGGCGACTTTCTCTCCAACCAAATACACCCATGCACAAAAAAAATGTCACATCGTTTTTACAAAACTTTACGCCTAAATTTGACCTACTAAACGTGTTCCAAATTCTATGCTGTCAAAAGGTTTTAGATAGCAAAAAGCTTCTACTTTCTTGTGAAAAAGTGTTAAAGTTCTAGCAATTTGTTTAAATTTTTATTTTTCAATAAATACCGGAAGAACACCAAAAAAGGGTGCACAAAAAAAATGTCACATTTAACTTGAATCTGCTTTTTCCGTTTTCTTTTTTTGTTGCATCTTTTATGCTAATTTTTTTAATTTTAGAATGGTAAAATCACAGCTCTCAACGCCAGACAAAGAAAAGATTGTTGAAGCAAGGAAACAAGGAATCCCGCGGAAACAGGTGGCCGAGCTGTTCAAATGTGATGTAAGAACCGTTTCTCATTGCTGCGAAGTCGAGAACGACTGGAAATTTGCACAGGACACCAGGAAGTGGACGGCCACCAGCCACTACACCACGCGAAGACAAGGCTTTGATTTTGGCGCACAATAAGGACCCGAATCTTAACGCGTCGGATGGTGTTTGCCTCATCAAGCAACAATTCGGCAAGGATATCAATCGAATGACAGTGAGCCGACGCTTGAATCGAGCAGGATTGATAACTAGAAGGGCCGCCAAGAAACCTCTGATGGTTGCCAAGCACAGGAAGATCCGACTCGAGTTCGCAAAAAAGTACCAAAGTTGGACGCCGAATGACTGGGCCAATGTCATTTTCACCGATGAGTCGAAGATCAATCTCTTCAACCCTAATGGCAATCACTTGATCCGGAGACCAATTGGACAACGCCATAACATCAAATACTTGCGGCCGACAGTCAAATTTGGTGGCGGTCGATTATGCTATGGGGTAAAAGACTTGTTCCCTTATGTCAACTAATCTTGCTTTTTTCAGGAACGATGACTAGAAGTTCACCAGGTCCGCTCGTCTTTCTCAACTCAACCTTGAAGGCCCAGCGGTACAAGACGATCCTGGAGAATGATCTTCTTCCATTTGCGACCACGAATATGGGACAAGGATGGTTTTTACCAGGATAACGCTCCGTGTCACAAGCACCAGATGTTGATAGGAAGGGTCGGCCGACTTTCAAACGGTGGAAGGGCTCGTTTACCGGGATGGTTCGCTGACAATCGTGTCAAGCTCGTCCTGCTCCCCTTACAGCCCGGATGTCACGTAATCGAGCATTTGTGGTCGCACTCAAGGGTAAACTGAAGGGCAAACGATTTGCGACCAAGGTTGAGCTTTGGTACTTCATTCGAAGCGGAAGATTTGAGGATCCTCTTGGAGGATTTGCTGATTCGATGCCACGGGGTTCAGGCAGTTATTCAAGCTAAGGGGGCCCGACAAAATGTTGATTTTTGTTTTTTCAATTTTTATTTTATGTGTGACATTTTTTTTGTGCACCCGTTTTTGGTGTTCTTCCGGTATTTATTGAAAAATAAAAATTTAAACAAATTGCTAGAACTTTAACACTTTTTCACAAGAAAGTAGAAGCTTTTTGCTATCTAAAACCTTTTGACAGCATAGAATTTGGAACACGTTTAGTAGGTCAAATTTAGGCATAAAGTTTTGTAAAAACGATGTGACATTTTTTTTGTGCATGGGTGTAGATGTTAAAAAACTTTATGAAAAGTTAATAGCAACAAGTTTTAAAACTGCATTTACAAATATGCATGAAAGTTTTAACCAAAAAAAATTGATATATCTAGGACAAATACCGTATTCTCTCTAATAGTAGTGCACCCAGCCGAGTTGGCGACGATTTTACGGTTTCCAAGCTTTCGCAGAAGCTCAACACTTTAAAAACCAACTAGATCTCATCGTCAGCTACATTTTCCGACCCCGCATCGATAGGTTCTGATAAGCGCTTTTCGAGATTTCGAGAAATTTAGGCAAAGCTTAGGGTACACTACTATTAGAGAGAAAGCGGTATATTTTTAGCGATGATGACTGCAAAATTAGAAAATTTCGATGTTCATTCATCAATTTTCAGATCGATTTGCTTTTCGAGGAGAACATCTATTCGGGCGACAATCGACTCGTTGTGATTTTAAACTTCAAATCGGGCACTCATCTCCGCTTTTCTTTTGGAAATCAGCTATTGATTGAAGGCGGGGATACGTTGGCGTTGTACCCAAAGCAGAAAGCCACTCTTTGGAATCAATTGAATCGAATCGAGTCGGCTAAAGTGATGAATTTGGATTTCGAGCTCGGCAAAGACAGCTACGAGTACGAGTGTGCCCACATCGAAGACGAGCTGGTAGAGCTATTCTCTAAAAACAAAATCTTTCCATTAATCGGTCGAATCGCCGAGCTCCATGTTGATATCACTTATCTCGCAATTGCTGAACTCTTATTGAAAAATATCAAACCAAACCCGGATCTCTATTGTCATTTATCGATTGGACGATACGATGTTCGCGCTTTTGTTGAAGTGCAACAATACTTGAAGAAGTATTTAGCCAAAGATCATCTAAAGAACTGCAAACAAGTCGTTATCAGTCAAAAAGATCCACTCAATTTCTCAGAACTCTTCTCCTTACCACAAAAATTTTTTGCACAGATGAACCTCCAGAAATGGGGAAACTTTGAAAAGTTAGCGAAAAGTTTTCTAACAAACGGAATTGGTAATTTTCAAGCGATCACACTTCGCGCTAAAATCAAACAGTCACCAAAACGAAGAGAACCAAAAATCGTGACAGTTATCGCCGATTTGAATGCCCTGACTGAGTCAATCGTTGGGTTAAAAGGGATTGAATCAAACGCAGGAGAGGCCTTGGAAATTGAGAGATTTTTTGAAATGAATTGCAAATCTTGTGGCTCGCTTGCCGATTTTCATCAATCTGCTAATGGCTATTTATTGCTAAACCTCGAAAAGCTCGCATATAAAAAGTTTTTCCTCAAAAAGCAAAAGAAGTGTTCGTTTGTTTGTGCCGTGACGATGACCCCGCCAAAAATGCCATCAAATCGCCCTGCTTTCATCGAATTGCAAGTGCTGATGAAGCGATTTGGATAAAAAGATAAAAAGATTTTTCAATCATATGCGCATTTTATCACTTTTTTTATATATTGGTAAATCGTTGAAACAATCCATTTCTGAAAACAATACATGAGAACATTTTTACAGGCTGCTCTGTCATTATAGCAACTCGGTATTTACTGGAATTAGTTAATTGCAATTTAAAAATACTTAACCCACTGATAAAATAACTATTTTATATTAATTTTCTAACAAAAAAAATCAATTAGGCTCAAAGTGGAAGACTTGAGCGTTAATGCAGGTCTTGAGTCGTTTCGGAAACGAATTGACCGTGGCGACCAGGTAGGCTGTATTCAACTCATTCCTGGCTTTAATCAACGATTTTCTTTTGTGTCAGCTTTTCAACATGAGGTCTCACGTTATCGTGTTGAAGGAGGACTTTTCCCTTGTTTGGTCTTGTTTTTTTGATTTCTTCAGCGAGTGGTTGATTTGTATCCATGATCCGCGGTGCATCTTCCATAGAAAAGTCTCCTCTTTAGCATTTGTAAACTGTCAAACGATCGTACCATTTATAAACTGAACCTTGTCCATAAATAGTATTGATTTCCTCAAGAACTTCTTTGGCTGGAACTTTTTTCTTGACAAAGAACAGAATCCATTGGAATCCTGGAAATCCATTGATAAGTCAATGAATTCGAGTGAATTCACTTTTGACCCTGAATCTCTGAAGAAATCAGGGTCGAAAGCGGAAATCCATTGATAAGCTTTAGGTTTTCTAATCGATTTTCTAATTGTTGATTTTTTCCCGAGGTTAAATCTCGGAAAAAGAGGTAAAAGATTAAGATTGAAAACAAGAAATTGATGAAAGAGATCGAAAAGATTAGAGGAAAAGCATCAAAAGCGCTCGGCAATCGGTTTTTTTTAACTAGAAAAACTAGAAGTGTGAACTTGATGAAAAACAAAACAGTTCTTTGATCCTTTACAAATAAAGTTCTTTCTTTTTCATTAACAACATCGAAGATATCCATATTTATCGTTTTCTTTGTTAATCGTTATCTTTGCTATCTTCTTTAAATTCCTTCTGGTGTCTGTGGATTCTGGAGATAGTATTGGGGGTAGGCCATGTAGGATTGGAATCGGCGGTACACTGAATGCACGTCTTGGCCCCTCTGTGGTGCTGGAATATCAAGCGCACGTTTAAAGGAAACTTTATGAACTTTTTTACTCTTACAAACTTTTTTCACTAATCGTTTATTTCGTCACAAAGCTACAGGGTGGCGCACGATTATGGAAACTCGATTTTTCGACTCTAACTTTTCGACTCCAATTATTCAATTCCCTTAATTTCATATTTATTTGAAATTTCAAGTTAATTTCTGTGGTCAATTTCAATTTCTAGTTTAGAAACACAGTGTTACGCTGTTTATAGTGCCTCGAAGTTCAGAGCTGCCAACCTCTCGCCAGAATCGTTGTTTATAATAATAATACTTTATTCAAACGATAAAGTGAAAGAAATCATAGAGAAATGCACAGTGATACTTAATCATACAATACATACTGAAATCAATAAGCCAATTACTTACGGCAAAGAGCCACTAGATCTAAAGCATCGATACGTTTGTTTGGCAGGATTTGCACATATTTTGAAGAATTTCCCGCTTCGTATTTACTCATTTTTTGCTTTTTATTAAGAAATAGAATGATCTGGAACATTTCGCATCAGAAGATTTTCAATGATTTCAAAATTTTTGAGAGCCAATAGTTTGAATTCCCAAAAAGCTGAGCAGAGCAGCGAGCTGTACACCTCAAATCATTCCTGATTTTTTTTGTCTTGCAAAGTTAATGCATTTATTTTGTGATATTTGTCTAAATATTGTCTAAGGAGTGAGAAAAAACTAAAAGAATTGGTTGATTTTTGGGGAATTCTTGTTGAAGAGAGTTGAAATCTATCGAAAACCGTGATTCTGTCGAGAGGTTGGCAACTCTGAACTTCGAGGCGCTATAAAAAGCGTAGCACTGTGTTTCTGAACTAGAAATTGAAATTGACCGCAGAAATTAACTTGAAATTTCATATGAATATCAAATTAGGCAAATTGAATCATTGGGCGTCGAGTTACAGTCGAAAAACCGAGTTTACATAATTGTGCGCTATCCTGTATATTCTTTCCCCGTCATTATCGGGGTGGCTTTCGATTAGAGAATTTACGGTAATTTAATTGACATTTTACATTTGATAAGGCAAAATTTGGTAGATTTTTTGATTTATGAGGAATTATTGATGTTTACATTGGATTCTAGAATACAGATTTTTGAAAATTATAGACAAAACTAGTAAAGTATGAGCTTAACTTTGAATCAAGTGAAATAGAAATTTTTTCCAATGATGTGCCTTTTTTTGAATTGTTCGAACTCCACGAAAACTTACTGAATAAATTGTTTACATCAAAGTTCCATTGCACAACAACGAAAGGAATGAAAATAAGGAAGAAAAATAAGCGGCCGAGCATTTCCTGCTATCCAAAAAGAAAATTCGAATGGCATCCAATTGCCGGGATGATAAATCCTAGGTGATTTGGGTGTTCGAAAGATGAAAGAAAGGATGGAGATGAAAAGGAAACGGGTTTCTCTGGTCGATTCACCTGGAGACAATTTGATACACTGAAAAGCTGCAGGCTGTCGATTTCTGATTGTGAGAGCTCTTGGTTTTAAATATTGGCCAAGCTTTTTCAGTCTATTCCCATTACTGAATTAAATCGAGGATAAGCAAATTGAGACACAGTTTGATGCGTTTTGATAGTTTTGATAACTAGTTGTTTTAATTTATGGCCAGCTCAAAGGGTGATGACATTGATGATGATTAAAGTTTTTGTCTATCGTTACGCTTGAGCCGTATTTCTTGTGGCCTGCTGTGGACATTGTTGCTGTATTAATGACAACTGTATACGGATTGTTGCAAATGCTAATCAGATTCTCTTTTTTCTTTTCCGCTAATAAAATAAACAAAAATCCTATAGTCAAAAAGTTGGATGTTTGATGAAAATTGCATTTATTGCTAAAAAGCAAACGGCAAATGAATATGCTTTTTGAGTTTCAAAATGTTCCGATGAAAACCTGCTTTCCTTTTTGCTTGAAGGGATCTTTCTTTCCTTTTTCATTCTGAAAGTGAAAGGGAATCGGGGTGACGACTATAAGGACTAAATAGAAAGCACAGGAAAAAGGAGGAATAGAGAGAGAGATCTGACCACTATTCCTTTTCCTTCAGTCACTATCCACTCTCACTGTCTTTCTTTCATTTTTTTCTAAAATGAATTTCTTCCATAATCTTTTTCTCAAAAAGTAACTATAATGTGTGCAGAATTAACTATAAAAACTTCACGAGCTTCATGCTATAGTTAAAGCATATCTGATTCTCTTTCCTCACCTCTGAAGATCGTTTTGTGTGATGAAAAGGACAGAGAGACTTTATATTCGCCTTTTTTATCATAACCACCAAGCCAACGATTGATTTGGTTTATTGTATTTCTTGCTAGATTAACTATTGCTAGTTATTGTGCTAGATTCTGAAGAAAGTATCTAAAAATTCATTACCCCTTTCGTTTTCTCTCATACACTGCACAATCATTTAGACCAAAACACAAAAACGTTCAATGGTCTAACATCAAATGCTCAAGACGATTGCCCTTTTGCTGCCGCTGATTTGCTCAGCCTACTCTGTTGTGACTCTTTTCAACGCTAATGATCTCAAGAAATTTGCCGCCTCAGCTGACGTCGCCGTAATCGGATACTTTGAGGTAACTGATAATGATCATTTTTGTGTTAATAAAAGCCTCATTTTATCAATTTTCAATTCAAGACTCTTGACAGCGTGAAAGCAAATGTTTTCCGTGATTTGGTCACCCAGATTCCCGATCTCCAATCCGGGATCACAGTTGAGAAATCTGTGAAGAAATTGCTCAAACTCGACGGCGAAGGAGTCATTCTTTTCAAGAACTTCGACGAGGGAAAAAGCGTTTTTGAGGATGAGGTAATAGAAAAATAAGTTTTTTTTGATAAAACCACAATAGAACTACATAAAATCACATTAGTTTTAGTCACATTCATAAAAGTCAACAATTTCAGTTCACATCCGAAGCATTGAGATTTTGGATTCAAGCAAATCGTCGCCCACTCGTCGGTCATTATTCTGAAAAGGCTCGATCTCGTTTATTTGGTGGGGAAATCACAACTCACATTGTTCTCTTCTCAAAGGATCAATTCGATTTTGCAAGAATCAATCGCCAATTCAAAGCCGCCGCCAAACAATTCAAAGGAAAGGTTGGTTTAAAAAAAACTTCGAATTGATTACATAAACTTTTCATAATGCTAAGAAAAAAGATACATTCAGACTCACAAGGGAAAGATCATTGGGTCCCGTGGCCTTTTCCGATGATATATTATTGATTATTACTTCTTTTCCGATGATTATTACTCCGCCCCTTTTAGATAACCAGTTTGGCACTGAATCAGCTACTGATTGAAAGAAATTTAAATGAACTAAAAGAGCTTACTTAAGTTTATTTAATCGGTAAATTGAATAGATTGAGTAAAAAGAGGACTTTGTAAGCTGTTTTGCACACAAAAAAACAGATATTCAAATTTTAGGCTAACTTAGAAAGAGACACGGCAAGGTGATAAATTGTCAAAGCAATACGATCAAAGCAATAATAAAGAACCGTAATTGGCTTCTAATCGAGTATTTATTTGTATTGGAATCAATTGGAACATCGATTTGGATTTTACTGTCTTGATACTGTTTCTGCCAAAATCCAGAAAAAGAAGCACTAAAAGGCTGATCACGCAAAATGTGAATAAACTCTATTTTGTTCTCAAATTAATTTGTTCAATGTCGATGCCGATCTCTAAAGAAGGATTGTCGGGATTCAAATTAATCTTACCAATTCATTTTTAACATTTCTAGTAATAAATCTAACAAATAAACACAAAATAAGTAAATTTTCTCGAAAATTTTTTAGTGAGAATAGGCCACGATTTTTAGCCGCGCCTTTTAACGGAGGAAAACAAATCGGTTAGAAACAGAATCAAGACAGTAAAATGTAAATCTATTTTCATTTTCCAAGAATTCAGATTGGTTTCGTCTACGTGGACACCGACATCGACGACAGCGACCCGATTATCGACTTCTTCGGACTCACGCAAAACGATTTTCCGACCCTTCGGATCGTTTCTTTTGAAAAAGAGATCCTAACGATATACAAACCCGATTTCACGGGTTTCAGCGGTCTGTCCACCGAGAATATCGTATCGTTTGCTCAGTCGTACCTGAGCGGATCGCTGGTAGCTTCATTGCCGAAAAAGAACAAGAATTGGCAGAAAGTCTTCGGAAAGAGCAAGCATTTGATACATACAGAGCTATAGAAAATTCGAAATGTTTGGATAAAGGATCTTGATAGTTGTTTGTTCTTGTTGGATAATATATTATTTGGATTTGTTTCGATTACCGCAATAACGTCGTATCATGTTATGAGCCCCATTTCGCTTTTTCCTTACCTGTTTTTATGGTTTTTGTGTATTTTTCTGATTTTATGGTATGATTACTAACTTTCAATACATTAGTATGGTTGTTTTCAGGAATGTTTAAAGCGTCTCCACATCGACAATCGATCCTTGAGCTCAAGCGGCAGCGTGTTTCACAAAAGTGTTTCACACATAATCACAAAAGTTACTTTGCTCTTGTCATAAATCGGAATGTCGGGTCTTTCTTGAAGTCCAAGCTCAGGCACGAGATGGCCAAGTCCTTTGGGGTATTGCTCAGTTGCGATAGTCAAAAAAAGAAATTATCTAAAGAAATCTGCTTTATTTTTAAACCTTAAAGCTGAATAAGCTTTTAAAATCTTAAAGATCATCCACTTAAACATAATTAAACTATTCGTTGTTGCTATTAAACTAACAAATGTACCTTAATGCCAAGCAACTTTGCCGCATCGACCAAACGTCGTCCAACTTGGCAGATCTCCGGGAAAAATTTGATTTGATTCCTAAATAAAAATTTTACAGAGCTAATACAAAACCGCAAACCTGAATTTCTCTTGGAGATCGCACACGAAGAGAACCGAATTTTGCGGTGTTAGGCGGCTAATTCGACAAGCCATGCTAAAGAATAACGTTTAAACTGATAAAAATAAATTTTTAAATCAAAAATCTAGCTATCTTTAACAAAGTGATAGCTTTGCGATTCACGAAAGGGATGACAGATGAAGAGATAAAGTTAGTTTGATGCTGTACTAGTTAGGGAAACGCTTGAGCTTCAACGTTTTAACGCCTCATATGGATCTTAACAGCGTACTCTGTACTTTGCGCCGTTTCGGGCAAGTTTACTACAATTTCTTGCTTGTATCAATGCAAACAGCCTCGGAAAACGGCTTGAACTTGAACGCTTCAAGCTTGTTACCAAGCAATTTACACAGTGAGCACACGTCCAAGGTGTTGTTTTCTAATAACTACTATAGCACCAATAGTTTTAGGAAGCAAGTTTTGAATGAAAGTAGAGCAAAACCGGGTAGCTTTTGATTAAAAACCTTCATTCTAACGATTTCAATGATTTTTTTTTCAAATTGCACATGAATTTAGTCGAAAAGAGCCAAAAAGAGAAGAAAAGATATTCGGCTATTCAAGTGTTGTTGTCTTAACGAATAAATATTTCTGTCGCTACGCGTCTGTACAGTTGGCGATAGTGGCGATTTTTTCGCTACAGTCGATTGGTTTCGCTCTTCATCCCACTAACAGAAATTGTAACTTTTGGAAATTAGAGATTGTGAAAGTTTATTGGGATTGGGCAATTCATGCGCGTTTTTACTCTTTCTGATCTGAAGTAACATAAAATTCGCAAATGAGAAACCCCGGAGTTGAAAATTGCGTGATTTTCCATGCATCCCGTGAAATGTTCTGATTCTAGGCCAAATCAAGCCGGCGAAGTTTTTTAATTTCTTTGTTATAGTTTTGCGCGAGTTGAGTCTAAAGCAATTTGAGTTGTTGAGTCTCCTGCATTTTTGCCAAGTCGCAAATTAAGTCTTGAACATTTCCAAGCTTTGTCAAGTTTTGAACTGAATCCTACTGCCGCTTTCGATCCCTA
The DNA here is from genome assembly GCA_958450365.1 of Mesorhabditis belari. NCBI lineage: Eukaryota > Metazoa > Nematoda > Chromadorea > Rhabditida > Rhabditidae > Mesorhabditis > Mesorhabditis belari. The sequence continues at coordinate 197,172 of CAUEEP010000758.1, read as the reverse complement.
GCCCACCCAGCCTCGGAACCAAAAGTTCCGAGCTTCAACACGTTTCTTTTTCTTTGGCATCTCGTTCTTTTGGTTGTGATATGTTTCTCTTTAGACGTCAATCGAAGATGGAGCAAATGAAGTTGCAAGGAACGCTGGAGGACCATAACGGATGGGCCACACAAATTGCGACAACCACACGAGATGATCGCACAACTGTCATTTCATCGTCACGAGGTATACTTTGGCCTTGATTTAAGTAACATTTAACAGTGTTTTTTTAACATTTAACAAACTTGTAGTCTAGAGGATTAATCTGGTAGAGAGGTATACTGGTGGTATCTATAAGGTTTCCAGGTGCTATAGTAGTTCGTGGGGGAGGCAGTTTGCAAACACTTTTTTCGAACGTGCCACTAGTTTCAAAAACTTTCTGGGGTAATTAGCTAAGCTGGATCCATTGGAAGCATTTATAAACAATTCTGAGCAAATTTTATCACAGTTTGAACAACATTTCCGAGCCTTTAAGAGGGGCACAGTTTCCACTGGGTTCAAAGATACGGAGCGGAACTAAGAGACTGAAAACCTCAGTAACTGCTGGAAATAGCTAGAAAACAGCTACTAAAGCTTAAATAGATACCAAATTAAGAATTTATACTAGTAAAAGTAGGAGGAAAAGTAGTGCGCTCTGGCTTAATAGTGATACGAGACGAGTTTCGAAAGACGAATCGAATTTTAAATTCCGAGCTTCCTTTTTCAACTTGCGGAACTACTCGACGGTTGATCTGAATACAGAACCAACTTGATTGGTTTAGTTACTAATCCTATCACTTTAGATAAGACAATGATCATTTGGGATGTCGACAGCTCTTCCGTGAACGAAACTGGACACGCTGGACGACCACTGAAGGGGCATGGGCACTTCGTTTCTGATGTGGTCATCTCAAAGATGGACAATTCGCCCTCTCTGGCTCTTGGGACAAAAGCTTGCGTCTTTGGGATTTGAATACGTGAGTTTTAATGAGTAACTTAGCTTGAAGATAACGGCTTGCTTTAGTGGAGCCTCAACGCGTCGTTTTGCTTCTCACGAGAAAGACGTCTTATCCGTCGCTTTCTCAACTGACAACCGACAAATCGTCTCTGGATCACGCGACCGTACAATCAAGCTTTGGAACACCCTTGCTCAGTGCAAGTTCACCATTCAGGTATTGGTTATTGAACATCATTGTTGTGCAAGTTTCTTGTTAAGGAGGATTGCCACACTGATTGGGTGTCGACTGTGCGCTTCTCGCCAAACGTTCGGGATCCGGTGATCGTTTCGGCTGGATGGGATAAAGTGGTGAAAGTGTGGAATCTCGGTAACTGCCGTCTGAAGACCAATCACAAGGGACACGCCGGTTACATCAACACTGTCACCGTTTCGCCAGATGGTTCACTCTGCGCTTCGGGAGACCGTGACGGACAAGCGATGCTCTGGAACTTGAACGAGGGAAAACATCTCTACACACTCAATGGAACTGAAACGATCAACGCCTTGGCCTTTTCACCGAATCGAGACTGATTGTGTGCTGCTGTTGGACCTTGGATCAAAATCTGGGATCTGGAAGACAAGCGTGCCATCGAAGATCTCAAGCCCGAAATATCTGGGTCATGTACGGCGGCTCCACATTGTATTTCTCTTGCTTGGTCACAAGACGGACAAACTCTTTATGCTGGCTATACTGATAATGTTATCCGAGTTTGGCAAGTTTCTGTTCGCAAATGATCCCGTTTATTTTTGTTAAATGGTTCTTAGATTCGCATACTTTTATCAATAAACCTCTCAACTACAGCTATTTTAAGGTTCTTTGTTTGATTCGTAAAATAAGTTTCCCCATATTTTGTTATTTAGATTCTTTATATTTCTTTATTTAAATTCTTTCTTTATAGAAATATTTTAACAGATATGCTCAATTTGGAGTCAACGTTGATCAAAAGACCATCATTTGGACGAGTGGCCAAGTTCGGAGCGCTTTACGATGCCCGAAATGAAGCTTTTCTCGAAGAGACTCTTTTCAATGAGTTTGTATTTTGCGTTAATAATAACCAATTATTTTTAGAATTATTCAATCCGATGAGCTGACTATCGAACAATTTGAGGAAATCGAGTTTGAGTCAAAAGAAATCAAATGTTTCTCGGATCGACTTTCGACCCTGGGCATCGAAGACGAGCCACTTTTGAGTGTGCTTTCAGGACTTGTCCATGTGTGTTTAAATTTGAAAAATTTCTTTCCAAATATAGTTTTAGGTAGCCGGTCCATCAAAATTTCTAGAAGAAAAGCCCTGTAAAGCCAATCATTTGAATTATATGATCGTCGAGCGTGCAATGTCTGCGATTGAGAAAATGAAAATTGCTGAACCGGTTGGTGATCAGCGAGGCGTTTGGGTGAATGCATATGAAATCGCTAAATTTTTCCTAATAAAGCTAATAAAGCTTAAGAATATAACTTTTCATTCTAACCAAATAGAAATTAGATAGCTGGTGGAGAAATTTACATGGATTAGCCATTTTATATGCATTCACCCAATAGGAAAACAATAAGGATAAATAAGATGTATGTCACTTCAACGTAGAAACAACTGTTTTATACAATTAAATAGAGAACTATCTTTGGTTCTTCAATAGGATCAACCATAAAAAGCCATTCTTTAAAATGTTACCCTTACTTGTTCACATTTATTCAAAGCCATTGAAAGTGTCTTTTTCTAGAGTCTGTCTTTTAGCGTCTCATAATGTTTAACTTACTCATTTCACTCATTCATCTTCATTCCAGAAGTTATGGTCACGTCTGTTGACTGAAAGCCTCAACGACTCGAAAGGCACTCATGTTGTGGTTGGCATTGAATGGGGATGCAATGTGATCGTTTCACTCGATTTTGATTGTTCGTTGGCTGAAAATCTGGAAGAAACCCAGCAAAGGATCTCCTCGAGTGTCCAAAATCTCGTCAATTTACTCAAGCTGGGTGATTTCAGTAATACAGATTTGAGCCTCGAGGAAAGCTTCAAGGTCAAGGTAAGCTATTTTTAATAGTAGTGAGTGCTTATACATTAGTCTAAATTTAAATTTAATTAATCTACTTCTAGGTTTTCACCGACGATCCAAATCCAACCGTTGCTAGCCCTCGGACCCTCAGTGGAACGTTGAGAACTTTGCAAGAGGCCGCACATCACTCGGACAACGGTAAAAGGTTGGACCTTTGCTTTAAGCGATTTTTGAAAATTATCGAATTGGCAACAAAATAAACAGTAAAACGCATCTATTAGGTTTAATACTAAGTCTTTACCCTTTCATTTCAAAATCTAAATGAATGAGTCGCGAACCCCCCCCCCCCAACCCTTTTTTTTTCTTTTTTTTTTTTTTTCTTTTTTTTTTTGTCGTTTTTAAACAATTTTGATTATTTTGGAATAAGCTGCGTGACCGAAAACTGTTTTTTTAATATTGAAAAATGAGCACATAAAAAAACCTTAAACGGATTATTCTGAAATTTTGGTTGTAGACCTGACCTTTTGTGTGCTATCTTTTTTATTTTGTCATCAAGATAGGTTTCTTGGGAAGAAACGGTCGAAATCGCACCATCGCACCTTGTGGTTTTTGTACACTTAGCTTCTTGCTAATGAAAAACTTTCAAAAGTCATTTGCAAGAGAAATGATTGAGCTATCTAATGAAAAACCATTTCATTTGGTAGCTTCAGACTTATTCAATTCGAAAATAAATTTGGGTGCAAGGCTTAGTACTCAATCAAATAAACACGATGCTAATCAAAATAATGAAGATCATTTTCAGGTTTCCCATAAACTACCTTTTGCTCGATTTGAAGAGCCTCTTCAAAGAGCTGAAAAAGCCTCATGAAGCGGATGCATCGTTCAAAAAACTTTCCAAAAAACAGGTTACCTATTTGGAACAGGACTAAATAGAAATCTTTTAGCTTGAGCGTTTGACAATAACAATGATTGATGCAGAGAGTCAATTCGAACTGATTGAGCAAATGGGTCGTTTGATGGAACGTCGGCTCCGGGAGGTAAACTTTGATGATTATATAAAAAAAATGAGAACAGCATCTAATAATGTATCTAATTGACTCAATTTTTTCAAGAACTTCTTTTATTTTCATCAAATCTAGCTTTCAAAAGAGGAACTCAACGAGTTCATGGCCTACGACGAGCAATGTGCAACGAACAAATTAACTTTGGTAAAAGCTGTGGTATGTTAACTTCAAATTAATGAAAGCCTTTAGTTTATTTTAGAAAGATCTTCTCCCACAAGCTCGAGGCAACAATGAAGATGCGCGGGAAGAGATCGTCGAGATTTCACTGAAAGAATACAATGAATGGGCTACGGTGAAGGGTGTCGAAAAGTTCCACGAACGCTTCGCGAACATGATTGGTTCATTGAAATTTTTTGAGGAAATGGCTGGATGTGAGATTGTTTTCGTCAAGTCGCACTCGGATTATCTGAAGCTGAAGTCGGATGGGAAAAGTTTTTTTGTAAGTTTCGATTCATTTAAGCCTCAACAGATAGGCAAATACAAGTAGTATTTGATCAAGTGAAGCCACTTGTGCAAATTCTATTTGAATAACTCGGATCTAGCGTAGATTCTAAATGCAAAAATTTACGTAAAATGCCACAACTGAAGTCTTTTTGTGAACTTTACTTGAGCCATTGTTTGCTCATACGATTTCAAAGGTAGAAAATTTTAATAGAGATCAGCAACAAAAACAATAAATGGCTTTTTAGGTATTTGAATTTGAGTAAAAACGGCTTTTCAGAATTTCTTAAAGGGCAATTTGTAAATAAATAATTGGACTTTCTGATAAAAAAACCATAGATTGATTGGCTCATTATTCATTTCAAAAAAAGCGTACAAGACTTTCCGGCCAACCTGATAAACTTTCAGGTACTCTTCTACTCGCTGAAGAAGATCTGGAACCAGAACAGTCAAGCCCTGTACACGACCAACCTATTCAAATATTGGGCATCACTCAACGACAAGGAGCATCTCTATATTGCCGTCAATGCAGACGAACAATCGGAGATCCAATTGAAAGAAGGCCTACCAGAAGGGACTCGGATTTGTCATTTCGATAATGGAAAATACACAGACACAGACTGCCTTGCACATTATGAAACCTATCGTAGTACGAATTTTGCAAAGAGAACAGCCGATCCGGTTCCTTCACAAAAGCCTTCTCTCAATCTCATCAGAGCCAGTCTCCCATGCCCGAATGCTGAATGTTGTCGTCAATCGGAAGAGCCGAGAATTTGGATTTGTAAGAGTTGCAATAAGGAGCTCGAATATGATCTGGGAAATAAGTTCTACTGCGGGTGAGTGCTTTAAGATTTGGAATAGAGAATTTTTACAAAGAATCACTGATAATTGCGAGACATGAGACTAATGAGAAAAAAAATATTTGATTAAGTTAGTTAAAAGAAATGTTTGCTAAACTAGTGTTGCTATGTGCTTAAATTTTGACAATCGATTAAAAAAATTTAGGTGTGGCGCCTGTGATGTTACGAGTTTCACTTTCCGTTGCTGCAATGATTTTCACGGAAATGAATTTCTTGCCTTTGATGAGCAACGACTCAAACGCTACTTATCCACATTGACTCCCTATGAGAGGATAAACATTCTGGTAAACCCCACTAATGTTCTTAAAAAGTTTGCTTTCAGGTAATCGGCAAGACTGGTGTGGGAAAGTCGACGTGGATTAACGCGACGGCCACCTATATTTCTCACGATACACTCGAGGCAGCTGCCGCCAACGAGTTCACTCATTTGATCCCCTTTCAGTTCACCACCACAAATGTTACACCTGAGAAAACGGACATCATTAAGGTAAAAGAAGTTTTGAAACTTAGAGTAGTACTACAAGTGCTGTTTGTAACAGTAGTACAAGAGTGTTATTAAAAATTTTAGGAGTAGTCTAGTCTAGTCTAGTAGTCATCTCGTGTGGTCCAAAAGAGTTGTTTAAACAAGTGGGATATGGAAAATCCGGAAAAGCGAGAAAATTTGTTTTAATTGCATTCCTACAAACCGTAAGATTTCAGATCAAGATCGGCGATGACAAGAACGAAGTTTACAGAGAGAAGATGTCATGCACGCAACATCCCCGGGCTCATTATTTCAAAAACAATGTCAGTGTTTCCATCGTTGCGTTCATTTTTAAATTTCCAGGATCAACGCCGGGTTTACTGCATTGTCGACACACCAGGCGTCGGCGATTGTCAGGGAATCGAAAAGGACAAGGAGAACATGCAAAACATCGTGAACTTTATGGGCAATTTGGGCGAAATCAACTTGATTTGCTTCTTGTTGGACCCAAATGAAGCACGACTCGATCCACCTTTCGAGTTCTGCTTCAAGGTTTGAAGTAATGAATTGACTTAAACTAGATAGTTTTAGGAGCTGATTATGCAATTCCATCGTTCAGCCATCCATAACATTGCCTTTTGTTTCACAAAAGCTAGCGGTGTAGGATATAAGGTTTGTTTCAAAACAAACTGTAAATCTTTAATTACATTATTTTTAGGTATCAGAGACAATCGTCCCGCTACAAACCCTAGTCAACGAGATCAAAGAAAGACAAAGAATCGAAATTGTGCTAAACGACAAGAATCTCTTCGTTTTTGACAACATCGCCTATCGATATTTGGCCTATTTGCACAAAATGGTAATATCACGTTTAATTTAAATTACTTGTCACTAACTACTTACTAGGGAAAGGCACGCACTCAAGGTGAGCTTTTTTCTGGACGCCTAGTGCTCTTTATAGAGGGTATGAAATGTTGAAATCAAAATCGGCCAAATGACTTTCAAGGCGTGTAAAACTTCGATTGAAAATTTCGCGTCAAAAGGCTTTAAAAGGTTCCTTTCTAGCCGACAAAAGGTAATTTGGTGGCCTCTGGATAAAGCATTAGGCTTCTACCCACAGGATCAGGGTTCGGGGAACTAGTCAACTTGGGGGCGCACTTTTTTTGCTTTAAAACCACTTTTTCTGGGATAGTTTTATGCGTGAATTCCGGAAAACACAATGAGAGCTTGGGAAAAGGCGTTTTAAGCCGAGTTTCGGGGCTTCAGATGGCGCGCTTCTATAGTGTACTTCACTATATGGAGCTAAAGCAGTTTTGTAACGTCCCAGAAGAGGACCCTTGCTTTCGTTGTAACATGAAAACGGCTTGAAAAACACGTTTTTTCCCCTCTCTACTTTGCTGCAAAATGCTATAAGTGGCTCCAAAAGAAAAACGAAAACAAAAGGCTGCATCAGGGACCGAAAGCCTGGTCATTTGGGCGGAACTCTAATGCGTCTAATGCGTTAGCCCACCAACTTACCGTTTCTCCCCTAGAAAGGAGCCTTTTCAAGCATCCGTTTTGACTCCAAATTTTCGATTGAAGTCTTACACGCCTTGAAAGTCATTTGGCTGATTTTGATTTCAAATTCGGATTCCGCATACCAGATTCTATAAAGTGCACTAAGTTCGTGCCTTTCCCTAGTTATTTAAAGTTTTATGATTCATAAGATGACTACAGTTGACAGAGTAGTGAACATTTAACTGACATTACTCTAGTAACTGGACAATTCAAGTCAGAAATTTAGGAAGAACCCGAAAAGGATCAAGCCCTTCTCGATTTGTATGCTCGGAGCTATAAAGTGTCGGCAAATGAAACGAAGAAGATGCTCGATCAAGCCCTACAAACACCGCCACATCGAGTCGAGGACACCCTTCATCTCAATTACACGAGAAGAATCGTCAAGGAATTGGCACTACCATTAACAATGATTGGAACAAAAGTATTTAAATCAGAAAATGCTAAGAAAATATTTTGTAGGTTGTTGAAACGATTAACGAGATCAAGGCTCAAGAAAAGAGAGCTCAAGAAAATCGGGGAAAGGAGAGCGAAATGTTGAAAGTGTTGAAAGTAAAGGTATGGTTAGTAAGTGAACAATTTGAAACTATACTTTTCAGGTTCAATTCTATCGCTTCAAGATGACTTATGTGGATAAGATGGTTTGCAGTAATTGTACAACTCAAGTGGAGTTCACTGGGGTCGAGAGGGACAAGGTGATCGAAGCGGATCCAAGTCTAGCCACACAAAACCCGGTGGTGATGGTGAGCGGTGGGCACGCTGGAAAGGTTTATTGTAACTACTAAGTTTAACAAGTTTATTTCTTGAGTATTTCTTAATTAAGGCCTCGTATGTTTGACAAACTGGCCTAAAGATTTTGACTCGTAGCCAAGAGGGTCCCAACTCTGTACAAAATGAAAATAGAGCTGATATCTGTTCGATAGGCATAACTATTGTGAAAATATCTCTATTGAACCAAAACTTCAAGCTGCAAAACTTGCATATTTAGGTTGACGGTAAATGGACATGCAAAGAATGTGGACCGAATTTTCCCCAAGTGATGGTCGATCGTTCTTTTGCCAAAGTCTACGAGGATCGAGAAGAGATCGATGAATGTGTTCAGAAGCGATTGAAAGAAGCAATAGGTTGGTGATTGATTCAAAAAATTCCAACAAATCTCTCAGCTGGTAAAGAACAAAAAAAAGCTAGTGATTCAATTCAAGCTCTTAAACGATAATGGTTCATCATTGTGCATAGTAATCAACAAAGATCAACAGACTGATCGAGATCGAGGAGAATCAGAAACTACTAATTCAAGTCAATTTTTTTAATTTACAAATTTTAGATGACCGTGAACGTTGTCAAATTCTGATTCAACAAAAATCTTTGTTAAAAGATGAGTTGGAGCAAGAGATGCGATCGATTCAAAAGGCGGCTGCTCGATTTGGTGTTTTCCTGAAAGAAAACTCGATCACCGCCTACAATGATATCACTGAACAGTATTTGTTGATACTCATGGATCTACAAAAGAAACAGGTTCGTAAAATCACTCATCATTTGAAATATTCCTGAACTGTGTAAAGCAGCAACGTTTGAATCACGTAACATCACCAACAACTAAGTCACGCGCTTTTAAGCTAGCTTGTTTAGCGTATTGTTCAGTTTAAAAGTCCGAAAAAGTTTCTAAAATAATAAACTACGAAGTTTTGAACTAAACAACAACATGAACAAGCAGACTATCTACCAATCACTTGGTATAAAGTTTTTCGTAAACCCCTCACTTTCAGGGTGCCCGACGAGGTGCACGGTATGAGAGTCTCGCCAAAATGCTTGAGATTCACAAAATAGAGGTGGCCATCCTCGAACAGCACATGAACAATAATTTGGGGAATTTGAAGAAGACCTCATCGGATGATGTGATCAAAACGGCGGAGGCGTTGAAACAATTGAAGCACTATGGAAAGGATATTCATCAAGCGTTGGAAGGAGTGAAACAATGGGTTTGTTTTTTTTTTGCACTTTTTCATTCAAATTAAAACTACGAGTCTAGACTACGCATCTTACTGAATTTATATCGTGACCTAATAAAAGCACATGTGTTTGAATATTTGTTAACACCATTTTTCCAGGTGGCCAAGGGTGGAGACCTCGAACCGCCAAGCGTCTACAATCCAAGCCGTCAAAAAAATCGTTTCCTCAACTTTCTTCCCAACTTCGTCACGAAACGTTTTTAATTTTGTATATTTTGTATTTTGGAATTTTTCATTTGCTTGCTCAATACGAATAAATATTCGATTAGAAGCTGATTACGGTTCTTTATTATCTCTCTGATCGTACAGCATCACCTTGCTGTGTCTCTTTCTAAGTTAGTCTAAAAATTGAATCTTTGTTTTTTGGGCAAAACAGCATTTTTATCATTTCTAGCAATAAATCTAAGAAATAAAGACAAAATAAACGAATTTTGCCGAAAAATTTTTTTAATGAGAATAGGTTATGGCTTTTAGCCGCTCCTCCGCGGCCCTTTAACAAAGGAAAACAAATCGGTTAGAAACAGAATCAAGACAGTAAAATGTAAATCTATTTTCATTTTCCAAAAATTCAGATTGGTTGTGTCTACGTGGACACCGACATCGACGACAGCGACCCGATTATCGACTTCTTCGGGCTCACGCAAAACGATTTTCCGACCCTTCGGATCGTTTCTTTTGAAAAAGAGATCCTAACGATATACAAACCCGATTTCACGGGTTTCAGCGATCTATCCACCGAGAATATCGTATCGTTTGCTCAGTCGTACCTGGGCGGATCGCTGGTAGCTTCATTGCCGAAAAAGAACAAGAATTGGCAGAAAGTCTTCGGAAAGAGCAAGCATTTGACACATACAGAGCTATAGAAAATTCGAAATGTTTGTATAAACGATCTTGATAGTTGTTTGTTCTTGTTGGATAATATATGGTTTGGATTTGTTTCGATGTTTCTAAATACAACTGTCAGCGATATAAAGAATCAATGGTAAACTCGTATTGATTTGCTCAATTTACTTTCAACAATCGTCACTGTTCCGGCTTTCAGCTTTTTAAACTGATTTCCTGAAAGAAATCAAGCCCACGTTGAAAATTATAGAAAAATAATTTACTTTCTTTCTTTCTATACCACGGGAAGAATGGATTCACGGAAAGAATGGATGGAAAAAGAGACTGAAAAGCGGATTGGATTTTGGTGACGAAAAAATTATTCATCCCGATTCCAGGCAAAGAAAAATAAGTCCTGTTGTGCATGATGATCAACAAGTTTGTTAGCATCTAGATAATGCATTTTTGAGAATTCAAGGGAACGCGTAGGGGCAAGGGTAGCCAGGCTTCGGACACAAAACTGTGAGTGCTTCCGTTTAGCGTTCAACTTCTGGCTCGGTTCACTGGACAAGCTCGTCGACGCATTCTTTTCACCGATGAGAATGCAATTCGACATAGATTTATACTATATAAACACATTTATTTTACTAAACTTTATATAGTAAGCAAAATACTTGATCTGAAGCCAAAAACAAGAAAATTTGTAACTCCATTTCACCAAACTTTGAAACCGCCTGCATGGGCGATCTCGTGTTGACATTGAAAAGCCTTTCTGCGATCGTCGTTGTTAATGTAGGCCTAATGGAGAGAGTTTTGACACACAAAAACAAATAAATAAGAACTTTAAGGTAAACAAAGAAAAGTTCATTGTTTGCAAAAATAATAAATACCTCAGTCAAAAAAGTTGCCACTCGAGCATTTCCACACAACATACTCCATTCTGTCACCTCACAACCGAATGATTCAGCAAAAGCACTAAAGTTAATGAACTTTTATGAGATAACTCAATTGTACGATTGTAAAATTTAAGTCTAGGACTTTATGGTAAATATTGCAACATTTTCCCTAATAATACGCCGCTAATAGTCTAGCGTAGGAGACTGAAAAAATAGTGCACCTTATCGTTAGGGAGAAGTCTGTGTCGCATCCGATTTGGAATCAGTGGGTATAGAGGGTGACCAAGAATTACCGCAATAACGTCGTATTATGTTATGAGCCCCATTTCACTTTTTGCTTACCTGTTTTTATGGTTTTTGTGTATTTTTCTTATTTTATGGTGTGATTACTAACTTTCAATACATTAGTATGGTTGTTTTCAGGAATGGCGAAAGCGTCTCCACATCGGCAATCGATCCTTGAGCTCAAGCGGCAGCGTGTTTCACAAAAGTGATTCACACATAATCGCGTTTTTCCCCAAAGTTAATCAAGTCTTGCAGGCAAGTTTTTTTTGCACATTCCTTTCATGGATCACCAAACAGTAATCATCACCTTTTTTTCATGAATCTCTGGCTTTGCAGTGCATTTGGGCTTTTCATCTTTGCTGAGCCATTCGGATCTTCCTTTTCTGTTGTCGTATAGGATCCATTTTTTGTCACACGTGACAATCCGATTCAGAAATGGATCTTTTTTATTTCGGATTAGAAGAGTCGAGGCGGCTGTCAGACGCTGCAGCCTCTGCAAGTCGCTTAATTCGTGCGGGATCCATTGCTCCATCTTCTTTACCTTTCCGATTGATTTCAAATGAGCCAAAATTGTTGAATGATCAACCTGAAGGTCCTGTGCGTATTCTCAAGATGTTTTGGTCGAATCTCCTTCCACTTTTCGAATTTCCAATTCTGCATCGTCAACTCTGGAAGGCCTTCCTTGGCGTTCTTTGTCATGAAACGTCTCATCGCCTGAGTGAAATCGCCGAAACCAAAAAGCGACCATACCATAAGAAACACTTCCCTCGCCAAATGCCCTGTTGATATTACCAGTCGCTTCTGTTGCTGTATGGCCAAGCTTGAATTCATAGAAAAAAAGTGTCCGAAATTGTTCCTTATCCATGCTCTTAAAACACTCAATTTTTATTCAAAATAAAGACTGATTGTAAAGTAAAAAAAACATAAAAGAGAAGAATATATATCAATCACAATTAGCTAAAAGTTTAGTACCAATGACGCAATAGGACTTTTAAAATCAAAGATAAAGTTTCAGTCTTGTTTATTTCGATTATTTTCCCACCAACCTAATAGTTGACAGCTAACGGGTTCCAATGATAACCATCAGTAAGCTTATTGCCATCAGCTAAACTCGGATTTTAGGAAGAATAGTTGACTCTTCGCTGGAATTCGAACATTTTGAATGGAGATTTATGGTTGAGATGGAAATCTGCCTCAACAAATATGTTTTATTCGGCACTTTATTCGCAAAATACATCAAAATAATTATCAATTAGAAGTTTTCCATATAATCTTGTTTTCGGATTTCCTAGACATCAGGGGTCTCGTTGAGGGTTCGAATCAATTGCTAAACAAATTAAATTAAATTCTTTTAAAAACCCAATCAACTCACCTTGATTTCAGCATCGAATTTGCGCAAATGAGGCACGTAATTCTCAGCGGATGACTCAAACTTGGACTTAATTTTTCTAAACAACAAATGTTTCGTTTCGAAATCTGAAAACTTACGTGAACGACTCGTGTCTCTTCTGTAAATCGGCAAAAGTTGATGCGTCCTTGAGAGTTTCCTCTTTCGAAAGCAATTTCTAAAGAAATATCACTTCAATTGGTTTTATTTGATAAAAATACCGTTTCAAAGATGTCAATGCCCTCGAGAAGTCCCTTGTGTAGTTCAGGAACCAAATCCTTGTACGTCTTGATGACATTTCGTGACTCTTGTTGAAGTTCCATCAACCTTTGGTTAGCCTAAACACTTGAAATTAATATGGTACGCCTTTCAATTCCAAACTAACAAAACTAATAACAAGGTGCAAAAGATACCTGCTTTTCCAATAACGGAATGGCTTCATGCAAACGATGTTTTTTGTAAGCACAAACAGCACAAATCTATAAATAAAAAAGAGCCTCATCAATATTAACAATAGCTTACTTCAAAACCACATTCACTGCAATAAAACATTTCGTCGACAATATTCTAAAATACTTCTATAGAAATCAATTTAAGTAGGCATACCCTTTTGTGGCATTCGTTGCAGCTACGATCTTCGGAACTTAAAGTATTCATTACAGCATTTTGCGAAGCTTTCATTTTTGGATTATGCATCTGTTTCATCTGCTTAGTCATTTCGGGCAGCTCATTTAGAAAGTCTTAAGAAAAATTAGTGAAATTAAAAAGAATTCATCTACCATGAAATCGATCTTTCCGTTTGTTAACATCAAAGTCGTAAACAATGTACGGACCATATGTAAGTGTACAAGTTGGACATTTGATTGTATATCCATTTGAATAAGACTTCTGACGTGTCTTCAAACAGGATTCCGTGCAAATGATACGTGTCTTCAAACAGCATTCCGTGCAAATTATATGACCACAATGAAGAGCAAACGATTTCTTCGTCTCAATTTCATTTGAATCTAAAGCAAGAGTTTTTAAAGCAAGTCACCAAACTCACATTCATCATGACAAATTGGACATTCCGGAATTTTGAAAGGCTAAAAGAATCACTATGATTTGTAAATCACAAATCCAACTTTCAAAAGCAAATATCCCATTGGAGTAAACACCAAAGCGCTTTCTTGTGACAAAACATCTAAAACAATTCGATTGATTAATCAGCTTTACTCAAAATAAAAATCATAATAAAACTCACCAATCAAAAAGTAGGCAAAGTCTTCGTTGAAGAACCAATCATTAAGTCCACATTGATGATTTCTCTTTTCTGATCCCAACCTCCACTCTTTCTTGAAACATTCGTTGCACATGGCCAATCCACAACCCAACTGACGTGGAGATCGAGGTTGATTAGCAACTCGAGCAACTGAAAGATTGGCAAATCAAACACAAACCACTATATTTAGGCTTTAAAATCTAGATTATTTCGAAATCCATAACTAAAAGCAAAAACTTACACGGTTGCTTGCAGATAATGCAGTTGAGCGATTCAAACACCTTCATTTCCTAAAAAGAAAGCATTAGAATTATTGAACAGTCAACAAAAAAAAGAAAGAATGCAAGAAAGAAATTTGTTTGTGTTTTGAGGGTGGTAAATTTCCGGGGTAGTTTTATGCGTAGATCCGAAAACACAACGAGAGTTCAGGAAAATGCGTTTTGAGCCGAGTTTCAGGGCTTCAAAGTGCGCGCTCATACAGTGTGATGATAGGGATACACATAGGAAAGAGGTCTAAAAATGGGCTCGCAAAAAATTTTTTGAAGCCAAAAACACAATTTGGCATAATTTAACCTACTGATTACGTTTATGATCAAATTGGAGCAACATAAAGTTTTTCAGGCTCTTTGTGAAAAAATGATTTGTTGGTCTGATAGTTCTTTGATAGAAATAATGGTTTCATTTGGAAAACTAATTGCAAGAATAAAATCGGACCGAAATATGAATGTCTAAACGTAAACAGAAAACATTCTTTATTCAGAGAAATCCGAACAAAGAAAATGCTTTCTCGAGTTATGCCCGAACTTAAACAAAAAAAATGTGTTAGCTGTAAAGATATTGTAGAGGAATAAGTAAAAAAAATTTTGTGTTTGTGCTCTAAGTGCAATAAGTTTTAAAAACTGTGCTGAAACAGTGACAAAACTACAAAAACATGCAAAAGTAGCGCCGATTCAATTATTACCGTAAATACTGTAATTGTACCCCACCCCTCTAATAGTACCCCCCCCTCTAATAGTACCCCACCCTAGAGGGGGAGGGAAAAAATAGTACCCCATGGGGTCCAATTACAGTATTTACGGTATGTGCGCAAATGACGTTGCGCAAAAGATTCGTGCGCAAAAACACGTGCGCAAAAGACGCTTTTGTTCGTGTGCGCATATGGCGGTGCGGTGTTGTCATAGTCCCGTTAAAAATGGTTTTGGTTCTAGTTTTGACCCTGTAAAACGCCCCAATAGTCGATAGCTTGGGTTTCATATAGTGAAGTACACTATAGAAGCGCTGACTTTGGAGCGCCGAAACTCGACTTAAAGCGCCTTTTCCCAAGCTCTCGGAATCTACGCATAAAGCTACCCCAGAAAAAGTGGTTTTGAAGATAAAAGTGCCCTCCCCCCCAAAGCCCAAAGCTACTTTAACTTTTAACGAAACTTTTAGATGCTTGACAGCAAAAGCTGTGTTTTTCAAAACAATATAAACACGGGCCTGAAGACTTTGAAAACGACTGCTCGAAAGTTAACCGCATTCTTCCCTTTAGATGTTTGATTGATTATGCTGAGATTAAAGTCTAAATCATAAGATATTCAGAGAGCAGATAATTTACTACTTTTCTTGATTGACTGAATATTTCTATTTTTTTGTTATTATATCATTTTTGGACACATTGGTTTCCTTTACGGGCGTAGGCTAATTTCCGCAATTTTTTTGCACAACGGGGTCATTTGCGTAACTGGGTCATTTGTGCAACTCGCCATAAATTTCTTCTAAGTCGGTCAATCTTTATGATGTTGGTTTCATTTTGTTGGACTTATTGAGATCTACAAAATGAAACCAAAATCATAAAGATTGGCCGACTTAGAAGAAAGTTATGGCGAGTTGCGCAAATGACCCCGTTGTGCAAAAAATTACGGAAATTAGCCTACCCCCTTTTTACGAACTCCAAATGAGAAAAGCGCTCTCCACTTTCAAATCTCGTTACCGTTTCCATAAAGATAGCATTTCCGTATTTTTTGCTTTTCGAAACAATTTTTTTGAATCAAATTTCATGATCAACTTTTGAACTCTGATTTGACCACTCAGAAAAGTTTTTTGTTTTATTATGCGCCTGATAATATTTTGTTAAAATTTTATCAACACATTCAAAACATTTTTGTCGTTTTTGCTCCTATAATCAACGAATTTTGAAGGAGAATTAAAGCTAAACATATCCGAGCTTATGTCAATTTAAGCACGGTTAGACGCTGGCTCGGATCCTCTTTAACTTTTTTTTGCAAATAAATTGAACTGACTTGTTGACTGAAAAATCAACAATAGACATTATGAGCTCATGTCGTCAGGAATGTGTTAATTGTAAGTCTCATAGGAAGGATCTCGACTAACACTCTTAAAATTTATTTTAACTGAAAAGCTTTTGTGATTTGTAGAATTTGAAAAAAAATTGAGCGGGAATCGCCTGAGGAATCAGCAAAAAGCCAAATCGCTTGAGAAATCAGCAAAAAGCCCTTTGATTTTTGAATTCCCCTTTTTAAGTACACGTTTTTCCCACAAAGAAAACGGACGTTCTCACAGTCGATGTTTATAAAATCTAGCCGACGGGGCTTCCTCGATTTACATTTTCTTTCCAGAATCACCTCAAACGTTTCGAATATCATTTTTGATAACCTCCTTCAAGCTGGTACAATTACGAAAAGTTCTCGAAGATGTTGATGAACTATGATGAAATCAATGAGACCTATCGAGATTACGATTATGGGCACGCGAATCCGCATGTTTGCTTTTTGCTGATTTCTCATTTGGCTCAAGATTTGGCTTTTTGCTGATTCCTCAAGCGATTCCCGCTCAATTTTTTTGACTACGAACACGGCCACATCGAGTCGAGGACACCCTTCATCTCAATTACTCGAGAAGAATCATCAAGAAATTGGCACCACCATTAACAATGATTAGAACAAAGGTATTTAAATCAAAAAATGTTAAGAAAATATTTTGTAGGTTGTTGAAACGATTAACGAGATCAAGGCTCAAAAAAAGAGAGCTGATGAAAATCGGGGAAAGGAGAGCGAAATGTTGAAAGTGTTGAAAGTAAAGGTATGGTTACTGAGTGAACGATTTGAAACTATACTTTTCAGGTTCGATTCTATCGCTTCAAGATGACTTATGTGGATACGATGGTTTGCAAGAATTGTACAACTTATGTGGAGTACACCGGGGTCGAGAGGGACAAGTTGATCGAAGCGGATCCGAGTTTAGCCAAAGAAAACTCGGTGGTGATGGTGAGGGGTAGGCACGTTGGAAAGGTTTGTTGTAACTATTAAGGTTAACAGGTTTATTTCTTGAGTATTCCTTAGCTGATAGAGCTGATATCTGTTCGATAGGCATAACCATTGTGAAAATATCTCTATTGAACCAAAACTTCAAGCTTCAAAACTTTCATATTTAGGTTGACGGTCAATGGACATGCAAAAACTGTGGACCGTATTTTCCCCGAGTGATTTTCAAGCGTTCTTTTGCCAAAGTCTACGAGAATCGAGAAGAGATCGATGAATCTGTTCAGAAGCGATTGAAAGAAGCAAGAAGTTGGTGATTGATTGAAAAAAATTCCATCAAATCTCTCAGCTGGCAAAGAACAAAAGAAGCTAGTGATTCAATTCAATCTCTTAAACAATAGTTGTTCATCATTGTAGCATAGTAATCGAACAAAAAGATCAACAAACTGATCGAGATCGAGGATAATCAGAAACTACTAATTCAATTCAATTTTTTAATTAACAAATTTTAGATGACCGTCAACGTTGTCAAATTCTGATTCAACAAAAATCCTTGTTAAAAGATGAGTTGGAGCAAGAGATGCGATCGATTCAAAAGGCGGCCGCTCAATTTCGTGTTTTCCTGAAAGAAAACTCGATCACCGCCTACAATGATATCACCGAACAGTATCTGTTGATTCTCATGGATCTAGAGGAGAAACAGGTTCGTAAAATAACTCATCATTTGAAATATTCCTTAACTGTAAAGAAGCAACGTGTGAATCAAGTAACATCACCAACAATTAAGTCACGCACTTTTAAGGTAGCTTGTTTAGCGTATTGTTCAGTTTAAAAGCCCGAAAAGGTTTCTAAAATAATAAACTACGAAGTTTGAACTAAACAATATGATAAACAAACTATCTACCAGCCACTTGGTTTAAAGTTTTGTCGTAAACCCCTCACTTTCAGGGTGCCCGACAAGGTGCACGGTATAAGAGTCTCGCCAAAATGCTCGAGACTCACAAAAGAGAGGTGGCCATCCTCGAACAGCACATGAACAATGATTTGGGGAATTTGAAGAAGATCTCATCGGATGATGTGATCAAAACGGCGGAAGCGTTGAAACAATTGAAGCACTATGGAAAGGATATTCATCAAGAGTTAGAAGGAGTGAAACAATGGGTTTGTTTTTTTTTGCACTTTTTCATTCAAATTAAAACTACGAGTCTAGAATATGCATCTTACTGAATTTATATCGTGATCTAATAAAAGCACATGTGTTTGAATATTTGTTAACACCATTTTTCCAGGTGGCCAAGGGTGGAGACGTCGAACCGCCAAGCGTCTACAATCCAAGCCGTCAAAAAAATCGTTTCCTCGACTTTCTTCCCAACTTCATCACGAAACGTCTTTAATTTTGTATATAAAGTATTTTGGGATTTTTCTATAATGTAATGTAATTTGTAAGATACAATTTCGTAACTTTTGCCAAATTTTACTTTCCGTCTTCTTGGGTAAATACAAAATTTTTCATCTGAAAAGTCCTTTAGCTGTATACAAAATAAATCGTTTTCCTCAACTTCTTCACACAATTTACACACACACACACACACACAGAGCTATAGAAAATTCGAAATGTTTGGATAAACGATCTTGTTAGTTGTTTGTTCTTGTTGGAAAACATATTATTTCGATTTGTTTCGATTTGTCTAAAAACAACTGTCAATCGATATCAAAAACCCATGGTAAACTTGTATTTATTTGCTCAATTTACTTTCAACAATCGTCACTTTCAGCTTTTTGAACTGATTTTCGGAAAGAAATCAAGATCACGTTGAAAATTATAGAAAAATAATTTACTTTGTTTCTTTCTAAACCACGGGAAGAACGAGATTCCAGTGGAGAAGAGAGACTGAAAAGCGGATTGGATTTTGGTGACGAAAAAATGATTCATCCCGATTCCAAGCAAAGAAAAATAAGTCCTGTTGTGCATGATAATCAACAAGTTTGTTAGCATGTAGATAACACATTTTTGAGAATTCAAGAGAACGCGTAGGGGCAAGGGTAGCCAGGCTTCGGACACAAAACTGTGAATGCTTCCGTTTAGCGTTCAACTTCGGGACAAGCTCATCGACGCATTCTTTTCACCGATGAAAAGGTGTTTAGCACTTGTTGGACAGTTTCAACAAGTGCTAAACAAGCAGAATGATCGAGTTTATGCAGTATTCAATCCACATAAGACTTCACCCAGCTTCAGTCTTTGATCTTTGGCAGTATCGCAATTCGATGGAAAGACACCCTTGATCTTTGTTCCTGCCGGCGTCATTCAAGAACTTGTTAAATGAGTTGCATAAATCCGATTGGGGAAGTTTTTAGTAGAGAAATGTAGCCAAGATTAAAGGCTACAATTCTCTACATAACACTTGAGATTTTGAAATAATTTAAGCGTGCGACAACTACTTTTTCGAAAAGCTGTCCGGATGTTTTTGAGACACCCTGTCAGTCGCATCAGTTTTTTTGTTTTCTGCACGTTTTGGTTTTAAAACGCAACATTTTGAAAGAAAAGGTGACTGCAAACACTGACTGGGAGACGAATTCACAAAGATTACATCGAAAAATCACCTTTATAAACTTACCACCAACACTCTAACCCATTTGTAATGCAATTCGGCATAGATTTATACTATATAAACAGATTTATTTAATTAAACTTTATATAGTAAGCAAAATACTTGATATGAAGCCAAAAACAAGAATATTTGTAACTCCATTTCACCAAACTTTGAAACCGGCTGCCTGGGCGATCTCGTGTAGACATCGGAAAACCTTTTTGCGATCGTCGTTGTTAATGTAGGCCTAAATGGAGGGAGTTTCGAGAACAAATAAATAAGAACTTTAAGGTAAACAAAGAAAAGTTCATTGTTTGCAAAAATAATAAGTACCTCAGTCAAAAAAGTTGCCACTCGAGCATTTCCACACAACATACTCCATTCTCTCACCTCACAACCGAATGTTTCAGCAAAAGCACTGAAGTTAGTGAACTTTTCATGAGATAACTCAATTGTACGATTGTAAAATTTAAGTCTAGCACTTTATGGCAAATAATGAAACATTTTCCTTAATAATACGCCACTAATAGTCTAGCGTAGGAGAGAATACAGTCTGTGTCGCATCCGATTTGGAATCAGTGGGTATAAAGTGGTCAGTTTGAGACGTGTGGAGTATCATTCGACGCAGAATAGTCGATTTAATAATCGTATAACAAAACTCATACCATTTCGTGCATAAGAAAAGAAATTTATGAGCTCTCAAGCTTGAGGCTTTAAAAAGTCGTTCTTTGATTATTTTTATTTATATACTTTTTTTATTGTCTGAAGTTTGTTTTGCGATTATTGATTTAGTCGATTTGACTATCCTGCATCGAACGGTACAATAGGTGATCAGAAATAACCCGATCGGATCAAAAAGGTTTATGTGCACAAACCTTCTTGGCTATTTAGAGTCAAAAATATGTTATTTTATTCAAAATCGATGCGCTGAGAACGAACCGCGTTTGTGCAAAAAGAGCAGCGGCCCCAGAGGGCTCAGCTGCTTCTTGAACCCCAAGAACTTATAGAAACGGCCTTGGACCAAAATCTTTTGGATTTGAGTTACTAAGAGTGTATAATGAACGATTTTAAAAAGTATTTTAATTTAGTCTCTCTGCATTTGAAGATCGGATCAAAAAGGTTTGTCCGGTTTATTTCTGATCACCCTGTACTTTTGAAGTAACCAGACAATCGCATATCCACTCATTTCAAATCAGCTACGGGGGCCGCCGCCGATTTAGAATGAAAGCTCTAGCGCCCTTCATTTTTGTGTCCATGAATTTAGTACCATTTGACGCAGCATTTGATTCTCTACAAAATGGTTTAATATTCTCCTTTTACATGCATCGATTTCTTTTCACGGACGAGCGCGCCTAAAAATTGGATCAAAATCGGCCCAAAATCGGCTACGACATATGAATTTTTCCATAAAATTGACCTGCAATCCGTACTCTCGAGATCAACATCACCACATTTTTGCACAACGGCCTCCTCGTTGCTCTCATCTTGAGTACAGTCGAGTGCCTTGTGCACTAAATTATTTCAGTCTTGTTTAAAAAATCCCTGTGTTAAAATAATAGAGTGTTTTTCTTTGTTTGCTTTGAGTTAACGAATCAAAACCAGCTTGAGTGTGGAGAGTTTACGGCTTATCTTACATCTTATTCCTTATATTATATAACAATAATGTATCTTTATTATTATCTTTACTTAAACGATTCGAAAAAAAGCTTTCACTAAACGAGACTCGTTTGGTGGTTGATTTGCTATTAATCAGAAGACATAACTTTTGAATTTCATGCTTTAACTACCCGATGTCCTGTCCTGATCTTCACAGAGCACATCCCAGACTCGCTCGCCAGCAATTCGAGCATCCTCGAAAGACAATTTTGATTTTTCTTCGGCTTCTCTGGCAATAATTTTTGAGAAATTTCTTTTAAACTTAATCGAATAGAAATTTGTGACTTTATAGTTCAATTATTTGATTACTTTTACCTGCACATCTCTTCAACATTAAGCGTCATCAAACATGTCCCATCGTTTACATATTTCTTGAAAAGACACTCAACGTTTGGATAATTAGAAGTACAGGCTAAACTTGTGAGGTTAAATTTATGAGATTTAACATTTTATTTTTTCAAATTAGATATTAACCTACCAATAGTCAAAAATGCTAGCAGAAAAATCGGTCCGATTCGTTGCATTTCCTTTCAAATGAAAGTAAGAGAAATTTTGGAAAGTAAAATGACCAATTTGAGTGGAACTGACGTGAGAAAAAGAAACACACATGGTTGGCACATGGGGGGGGGGGGCACATCCGCGCGAAATAAGGCAAAAAATTGTTTTCTATAGGATTTTTACGTTTGAATAGCCATTTGACGCAGAAAAATGTGCTGAATTCAATGGTGAAAAAATTATCAAAATCCGTCTTGTAGATTTTTTAAAAATCGCATTTTATAAAAAAAAATCGGTCATTTTACACAGAAACGGCCAAACTCACTTGCATTTGGGCCTCCACTACTCGATGATAACAAAAAATTAGGGAATGCCAGGGACTTTGTCAAAATGTTGTCTGCGATCATTTTGAGACCAAAATTGTATTAATTGGTCAACTCACAAAAAAGTTATAACATTTTGAAGACAAAAATGACTTTTGACGACTTTCTGCGCGCTAAAAGTGGATAATACCGTAACCGTTCCCATGGCGAAAGAAAACTACTTAAAGAGCGGTTGCAAAGAATTTTTTTTATTTCGTTTTTCTTCTTTTTTCAGATACCTCATTGATGACCAGATCAATCAACACAGGAATAAATAGGGATTTCACGAGGTTATGTTTTTTCTGTGGTTATGGTTTAAGCGTGAAAGTTTAGTTTTCTTCGATATCAGCAACCGGATGGATGTCAAGAACCATGATTTAGATCAAAAGTGTGTAAAGGTATGTTTATTTAAAAATTATGAAAACAAGTGAATCAAAAAATAGGAGTGGCAGTTAAAAAATTTAATTAAGGGAGCAGTAAATCTTTGTCAAAAAGTAGAACGCTTTGTGATTATGTTCTTGCCGCATCTAGATAAATTTCGAGATCATCCGCGCGTTTAATCCTCTTACATAGCTGATTGAAGACAGAATGAAGGCATTCGAGACCTTCTTCTGACATAGACCCTAGCGCTTTATGTGTTGATAGAAAAAGGGGAACGTGTGCAATTGCTACGTGGGCTTTGACAGTTTTTAGTCCAATACTGTTTAGTTCCATAGCGTTAAGTAAGTTGTCTGTAGCCGAAAGTATTACTTGGATTTCCTTCTCCGATAGAACGCTCTTTGTAGATCCGATCGTTCGCGAGAACTCATTAAAAAGCTCCAGACAATCAGATAACTTTTTGTAGGCAAGTGAACTGACAATCGGTCGAAATGCGTTTATATTTGCACATAATCTCTTTAACTCTGGTCCGTTCAAATCATCGGATTTGTAAGATTTACTCTTTTCTCTGTTAAGACCCAGTTTTTCAATCAATTGTAAAAATGCTTCTCCTTCTTTTGAATGGCTTGCACGAGCCCCTGTTTCCATAGCTTTAAAAATGCAATTACCAAAACCAAGTTTAAGGTGTAGCACAGGAGGAATACAGCACGATGGATCTATCGGCCAAATGTATCGACGAAAGACGCCCAACTTCTCTTCAGGTTTGGAAGATTTTCTTTGCAGAATGTCATCAAAGTGTTTGATTGTTCGAACCGAATATTGATGTCTATCGAAATTCGTGATAACTTTTGTTGGATTTAGGGATTTGTCCACTTTGTATATACACCAAATGCATGGGTAAGTTGATGCATTGGACAACCCAAATGACGATGCAAGAAAGTTGAGATCACCTCCCAAAAATATCTGTCTGTTGACTGGTGCGAGCTTGTCGACAATATTACTGTATTTTAGCAGATTTTGATGGTCGTCTCCTCCTTTCCAAACAGCAACAATCAAGTGGTTATAGCACGATTGTGGATTGTGTTTCTTGTCTGGAAGCATAAGTGTTAGCTTTGTACTATTAAGTCCCTTATCGTCCATTATAATCAACCGTTCCGTTTCAGAACCGTTCAGCTGACTCAATCGATGTTTTACTGCTGCAAATAGATCTTTCAATACAATAGCATTCCCTGATATCTCATAATCGACGTGTTGTGCTGAAGCTTTCCGGATCCTGTCCATTTGATACTCGCTGGCAAAAAGAGATGTCGCACGGCTATACATTCTGTGAGCATCACGAGTAATTTTAGATTTCGACATCAAAGCCAATATTTCAAGAGGGGAAAGAAGAGATCCACAACCAATTGAAGGCTTACGTTTCTTTTTTCAGGTAGCGACGATAAATGTTTCGGGCTAAACGAAGCTTCTGCAACAGTTCAACGCGTTTGCGTTTTTTGATTCTACTAATCTCTTGCTTGCTTGCTTGCTTGCTTGCTCTAATCCTTTCCATCTTAAGTTGGCTCGAAACCTTCATCCGCTGCTTCACTCTTGTGTTTTCGATCGTTTGCTTTCCTATTTTGCTGCGCTTCTTTGGTCGACTCATTTTTGGGTATCTGCAAAAAAGAAACAATTATTATGACATGAAAATGATAAAGTAAGCTCGAAAAAAAGAAGAAAAACGAAATGAAAAAATTCTTTTCAACCGCTCTTTAAGTAGTTTTTTTTCGCCATGGGAAGGTTTACGGTATTATCCACGTTTTAGCGCGCAGAAAGTCGTCAAACGTCATTTTTGTCTTCAAAATGTTATAACTTTTTTGTGAGTTGACCAATTAATACGATTTAGATCTCAAAATGACCGCAGACAACATTTTGACAAAGTCTACTCTCTGGCATTCCCTAATTTTTTTGTTATCATCGAGTAGTGGAGGACCAAATGCAGGTGAGTTTGGCCGTTTCTTTGGTAAAATGACCGATTTTTTTGATAAAATGCGATTTTAAAAAAATCTACAAGGTGGATTTTGAAATGGCTATTCAAACGTAAAAAACCTATAGAAAACAATTTTTTGCCTTATTTCGCGCGGATGTGCCTACCTCCTACCCTACACTCACTTAAAATTTCAGCCTCAATATGTTGATTTATTGCCAAAATATGCATGCTTATAAAAAGTCATTCTTTTCCAATGCATCAATCCAATAGTATTTCTAAAGTGCTCTATAAAAAATTGAACAGGACTTTGTTTACATCTCAATCAGAATCTATTACTTGAAGTATAATAGATAAAAATTGAACAGTCCTTGGTTCAATGGAGCACGTTGTTATCAAGTAATTTATTTTATGAGAACAATAAGGGATGGGTCAAAGTTTGGATATCAGTTTGCTCGAACTGATTGGATGAAGTTGACGGTGAAGGCTTTGGTGGGTTTGTTTCAAAGTCGAGCTGACTCTTATCATATGTGTTGACTGCTCAGCTCGACCAAATCGACAACAAAGATCTTCGTGATGTAAAGTTTTAACCTGAAATTTTTATGAAAATGTTCTATGAAAGATACTTGACATAAAGCTAACACGACTTATAATCTCATTTCTTGTCTTATCGACTTGTCTATTCTACATTTGTATTTTTAAAATCTAAGTATTATCTTTGCTGTGTTTTGAATAAATGTTCGATTATTTTATCCCAAAAACAAAACATAACAATCTCTATGCTACCAAGTTCTCAAGTAAAAGATTAAAACGGAAATCATAAATCTGATTCTCATTTAATTTATGCGCAAGGTATTTTTAAGTTACGAAAGCCTGCTGTGAGGCTTTTTTTTCTCGTTTCTGGGTGGGCTAATTTCCGCCATTTTATTTGCGCAACAGGGCCTCGCCATAACTTTCTTCTAAGTGCGCCAACTTTTAGGATTTTTGTTACTCATGTGATTGTAAAAAACAGCTAGCGAACACAAAAAAAAAACGCTTCTCATTGATAAGCTTTTGCTTGCAACACGAAAATCTCCGCTTTCCAAGGACACCACCAACCGTTTGCCTCATAAATTTCTGATGTAAGACATTTTGAAAAATCTTGTTTATATGAAGTTTACTAGAATCTGATTGAACATTAGAATGAGCCGAAAAAAATCTGGAAAAACGTCTTTGAGTACTCGAAATCTCTATTTTCTCCCCTTTTCCCTGTATCTCTGCTTTAAAATTGTTGTGAGATCAGCATTTTCTTTTCCTTCACACAAATATTTAACAATTTTGCCGTTTATTGATGATAGATTTTTTCGTTCTTAGATTCGTATACTTTTATCAATAAACCTCTCAACTACTGTTATTTTTAGATTCTTTGTTTGATTCGTAAAATAAGTTTTCAGGTATTTTTAAGTTACGAAAGCTTGCTGTGAGGCTCTTTTCTCGTTCCAGGGTAGGCATTTCCGCAATTTGCGCAACAAAGCCATTTGTGCAACTCGCCATAACTTTTTTCTAAGTGCGCCAACCTTTATGATTTTGGTGTCATTTTGTTACACTTATTGAGATCTACAGTTTAAGATCAATCTTAAACTAATTGCAAGTAGATGGGGAATTTTGAACTGACCTTGAGTAATTGTAAGAAACAGCTCGCAAACACAAAAAAACGCTTCTCATTGATAAGCTTTCGCTTGCAACACGAAAATCTCCGCTGGTCAAGGACACCACCAACCGTGTTACTCATAAATTTCTGATGTAAGACATTTTGAAAAGTAATCTTTTTGAAAAATCTTGTTTATATGAAGTTTACTAGAATCTGATTGAACATTAGAATGAGCCGAAAAAAATCTGGAAAAAAGTCTTTGAGTACTCGAAATCTCTATTTCCTGCCCTTTTCCGTGTATCTCTGATTTAAAATTGTTGTGAGATCAGCATTTTCTTTTCCTTCACGCAAATATTTAACATTTTGGCGTTTATTGATGATAGATTTTTTCGTTCTTAGATTCGTATACTTTTATCAATAAACCCCTCAACTACTGTTATTTTTAGATTCTTTGTTTGATTCTTAAAATAAGTTTCCCCATATTTTGTTATTTAGATTCTTTATTTCTTTATAGAAATATTTTAATAGATATGCTCAATTTGGAGTCAACGTTGATCAAAAGACCATCATTTGGACGAGTGGCGAAGTTCGGAGCGCTTTACGATGCCCGAAATGAAGCCTTTCTCGAAGAGACTCTTTTTAATGGGTTTGTATTTTCCGTAAATAATAGCCAATTATTTTTAGAAGTATTCAATCCGATGAGCTGACTATCGAAAAATTTGATCAAATCGAGTTTGAGTCAAAAGAAATCAAATGTTTCTCGGATCGACTCTCGACTCTGCGCGTCGAAGACGAGCCACTTTTGAGTGTGCTTTCAGAACTTGTCAATGTAAGTTTAAATTTGAAAAATTTCTTTCAAAATATTGTTTTAGGTAACCGGTTCATCAAAATTTCTAGAGGAAAAGCCCTGTCAAGCCAATCATCTGAATTATGTGATCGTCGAGCGTGCAGTGTCGGCGATTGAGAAGATGAAAATTGCTGAACCGGTTGGTGATCAGCGAGGCTGTCAATGCGTATGAAATCGCTAAATGTTTCCTAATAAAGCTAATAAAGCTTAAAATTATAAATTTTGATTCTAACCAAAATTAGATATGCTGGTGGAGAAATTTACATGGATTAGCCATTTTATATGCATTCACCCAATAGAAAAACAATAAGGATAAAGAAGATGTATTTCATTTCAACAAAGAAACAACTCTTTTATTCAATTAAATAGAGAACTACAGTGCGTTTCAAATTCTTAAACGCACCCTCTAAAATAGCGAATTTTGCATTTTGAACACCGCTACAATGATTAATCTTTTTCTATTATTAGGGTGAACCAAAAGTTTTCTATTTTTTTTCTCTTTAAGTTTGAACAATTTTTTAAAGCTAATAAATTCGTTTTATATATACGTGCCATATTTATTTTGTAGCATTTGATCTGCTCTTTCATATTTTACTAAGTTATCGTGTGTTTAACTAGTTATTTTTACTTTTTTACTTTGTAGGAAAGAGATGGAAAAATTCGAAATTCGGATACTTCTGCGCCATTATTGGAAACAAGGGTTCAATGCAACTGAAGCGGCTAAAAAAATATTACCAAGTGGAAGGTGAAGGAATGATCTCCAACAATATTGCGCAATATTGGTATCGCAAATTTAAGAACGGCGAACTTGGTCTCGAAGATCAGTCACGTTTGGGTCGGCCAATTACTGTGGATTCTGAAGCTCTACGCAACGCTGTTGAAGTAAATTCATCAACCAGCACTCGCAGGCTCTCCGCTGAACTGGATATTCCTCAAGCATCAATGATCCGGCACCTTCACGCCCTTGGAAAGATCAACAAAGGCTGCCGAGAAGTGCCACATGATTTAACGGAAAATCAAGCTCAAAATCGTGTAGACACTTGCCGAAAACTGCTGGAAAATTCGCACGATGACCGCTTTATACGCCGAATTATGACTTGTGATGAAAAGTGGGTCTATTTTAGTAATCCGGACAAGCAAAGTCAGTGGTTGAATCCCGGGCAAGTACCGGAACCGGTAGCAAAACGTGATCGATTCCCAAGGAAGGCATTATTGTGTGCTTGGTGGAATTTCGAAGGCATTATTCACTTTGAGCTGGTTCCAAATGGTCGGACCATCGACGCAGACCTCTACTGCGCCCAACTTGACCGGATGTATGCGTCGCTTAGTGGAAAATATTCCGCTTTGATCAATCGAAAGCGCATAGTCCTTCAGCAGGACAATGCAAAACCTCACACCGCCAGACAAACCAAGGAAAAGATCAAAAATCTCGACTCAATTGAACTTTTTCCACAGTCCGGACCTTGCACCATCCGATTATCATCTTTTCCGCTCCATGGCACACTTCCTTGGCGAACGAGTCTTCAACAATCTGGGCCAAGTCGAAAAAGGGTACCGCGAGTTTTTCGCCTCTAAGAACAAGGAGTGGTACCGCCGCGGGATCGACCAACTTGCCGATAGATGGCTTCAAGTCATAGATTCGAATAGTCTTTATTTCGAAACAACTTAGAGTTCGTTCATTGTTGTTTTATTTATGTTGAAAGATTTAATAAAAAAAATAGAAAACTTTTGGTTCACCCTAATAGAAAGAGCATGTCTTAAAACCTAAAAACCACGAAAAATAAGCATACTGTAAAAAGTAAAAATTTTCAAAATAGAAACTTTTCAACAAAATCAACTGTTTCAAATTCTTAAACGCACCCGCCTTTGCTGTTGTTATTTGAAATTTTTCGTTTTGTTGTGCATATTTTTTATTAAATTTATAATTTTTGTTAATTTCCAGATAAATGGCACACGGAAAGCTGCTCACGGATTATGAGAAAGGCCAGATTGATGCCGGTTTGAGGATTGGCGACTCAATAAGGAAGATCGCAAAAAATTTGGGCCGATCCGGCTCTGCCGTGCGAAATTATATAAAATCCGAGTTCGTTTCTGCACCAAAGAAGAAGCCAGGACCAAAACCAAAGCTTACACCGCGAGCTAGACGCCATATTGTGAACAACATCCACGGAAAAAACGATCAATGAAGCGAAAACGGAACGGAAAATCGACGCTTCGAAGTCGACAATTTGGCGAGCCATCAAGGAAAACCCACATATCGATGTGATGGTTTGGGCCGCCTTTTGTGCTGATGGAACGGTCGCTCTGAAGATGGTTTCGAATCGGATGACTAGATAGATATCTTGAACAATTGCTTGTTGCCGTTTTTGCTCCTAAATCCAACCGTTCCCGATTTGTTTCAATACGGCAACGCGGCGATTCATCGAGCCGGAGACACCCGAGTCTGGCCGAACAACAACAACATTGCAACTTTGGATTGACCCGCTCGATCTCCTGACGTCAATCCGATAGGGAATTTATGCCGAATACTAATCCAAGCTGCCTACGAAAAACATCGTCAGTTTCAAGATGTATGTTTGTACCTAAAACAGCGATCCGTTTGGCCTGAAGCTATCCCGATGTCTTTGCTTTTCAAAACCTCATCAATTCAATGCCAGACCGCATTTTTCAAGTAATTAATCGTTCTGGTGCGTGTACAGATTATTAGTTTTGATTTTTTTACCTTTGATTGTTAATTTGTGCCGATAAATAAAAATATTTTCATAGTGCGTTTAAGAATTTGAAACGGTTGATTTAGCAAAAAGTTTCTATTTTGAAAATTTTTACAGTATGCTTATTTTTCGTGTTTTTTAGGTTTTAAGAGATGCTCTTTCTAATAGAAAAAGATTAATAGTTGTAGCGGTGTTCAAAATGCAAAATTCGCTATTTTAGAGGGTGCATTTACGAATTTGAAACGCACTGTATCTTTGGTTCTTCAATAGGATCAACCATAAAAAGCCATTCTTTAAAATGTTTTCCTTACTTGTTCTCATTTATTCAAAGCCAAGTGTCTTTTTTTAGCGTCTCATAATGTTTAACTTACTCATTTCACTCATTCATCTTCATTCCAGAAGTTATGGTCACGTCTGTTGACTGAAAGCCTCAACGACTCGAAAGGCACTCATGTTGTGGTAGGCATTGAATGGGGATGCAATGTGATCGTTTCACTCGATTTTGATTGTTCGTTGGCTGAAAATCTGGAAGAAACCCAGAAAAGGATCTCCTCGAATGTTCAAAATCTCGTCAATTTACTCAAGCTGTGTGATTTCAGTAATGGAGATTTGAGCCTCGAGGAAAACTTCAAGGTTAAGGTAAGTTATTTTTAATAGTAGTGAGTGCTTATACATTAGTCTCAATTTAAATTTAATTAATCTACTTCTAGGTTTTCACCGACGATGCAAATCCAACCGTTGCTAGCCCTCGAACCCTCAGTGGAACGTTGAGAACTTTGCAAGAGGCCGCACATCACTCGGACAACGGTAAAAGGTTGGACCTTTGCTTTAAGCGATTTTTGAAAATTATCGAAAGGACAACGAAATAAACAGTAAAACACATCTATTAGGTTGAGTACTAAGTCTTTACCCTTTCGTTTGATTATCTAAATGAAGGAGTCTCAAACTACCAAATACTAAACGGTTTCTTTCATTATAGATGTTTATCGTTTACTTTTTGTCGTTTTTAAACAATTTTGATTATTTTAGAAGAATCTGCGAGACCTAAAACTGGTTTTTTTAATATTGAAAAATGAGCACAGAAAAAACCCCTAAACGGATTATTTTGAAATCTTGGTTGTAGACCTGACATTTTGTGTGCTATCTTTTTTATTTTGTCATCAAGATAGGTATTGAGAGATGAGAGAATCATTGAGAGAAACGGTCGAAATCGCATGATCGCACCTTGTCGTTTTTGTACATTTAGCTTCTTGCTAATCAAAAACCTTTCAAAATAAAGCTTTTTAGAAACTTTTGAAAGCCATTTGCAAGAGAAATGATTGAGCTATCTAATGAAAAAAAACCGTATTGGTAGCTTGAGACTTATTCAATTCGGAAATAAATTTGGGTGCAAGGCTTAGTACTCAATCAAATGAACACGATGCTAATCAAAATAATGAAGATCATTTTCAGGATTCCCATAAACTACCTTTTGCTCGATTTGAAGAGCCTCTTCAAAGAGCTGAAAATGCCTCATGAAGCGGATGCATCGTTCAAAAAACTTTCCAAAAAACAGGTTACCTATTTGGAACAGGACTAAATAAAATCTTTTAGCTTGAGCGTTTGACAACAACAATGATTGATGCAGAGAGTCAATTCGAAGTGATTGAGCAAATGGGTCGTTTGATCGAACGTCGGCTCCGGGAGGTAAACTTTGATGTTTAAATAAAAAAAATCAGAATAGCATCTAATAATGCATCTACCGTATTTACTCTATTAGTGGGGTCCCCCACTATTTTTTCAATCCCCTTCCAGACGACCCCACTATTAGAGAGGACCCCACTATTAGAGAAATTTAAAAGAACATAAAACCAAAGTTTTAAATTGAAAAGATATAAATTTTTCTCCGAAATTCTTGACAAAACAAGTTTGGCTTCATATTTTATTTAGCTTTAACCGTAACAAAACATTAACAAACAGTAAAAGAACTAATCCAAGAGATCAACAATTGATGTATCACTTTCGTTACCAATATCTTCTTCCAATTTGATTGATGAAAGGTGATTGTTGATTCCGGAGATGGCGCGTTCAATTCGAGCATCGGCGAGTTGTTTGGCTCCTTCGGGGATTGGACCATCCTTCTTGAAGCAATGGATGAGCCTAAATTTGAACATTAGGTAACAAGGAAGGTTAATAACAAAAAAAATAGTAACTACTAACCCGTCCTCCGATCCATCAGTGCTTGTGGTGATTGCGCAGGTCTTGAACGAATGTATGATGAGATTCTTCGGACGTTCATTCCAGGCTATCCACACCCATTCTAAGTATGTTTCCATTGGTGGTGGGGCTGGGTTTCCGTTTTTGTTCAAAGGCCTCTGTCCGAATACCATCCAATCTTCGTAGAGGCTGCGAATCCTCGCCTTGAAAGGCGCATTCCACACAACATCTGGCGCTTGAATGTATTTCGTGCATCCGCCAGGCACCAAAATCGAATCGACTTTTAGCTCTCTAAGTTTCTCATTGGTGGCCGCACTTTTGTGGGCGGAGAAACTGTCCCAAACGATCAATCGCTTTCCAAAAGACAAAGATCCAAGAGTTTTTTGTAAGTAAATTGCAATCGATTCATCATTCATCCAAGTGGTTCCTCCCCAGTGAAGTTGTAGTTTTCCGGAAAACTTAGAAAAAGTTTTTAGATCGGGGCGAACTCGATTTAAAAGTACAAAAGGTTTGCATTTGACTCCATCGTCCCTTGCTGTTAAGATCACACTGATCCGCATTTTGTCGTGCCCAGTCGAAAGTACTGCAACGTCTTTAGATCCTCTATCCGCAATCGTCAGCGAGTTTGATTGATCGAGCCAGATACCTGTTTCATCGCAAGCAAATATCGATATGTAGTTGTTCTCCTTTCTCAGCTTTTCCAAATAGAGAATGTAGTCGACGATCCTAGCGAGTATCCTTGGAACTTTCGACAGATGGTTGTTGGTCGGCGCGTGAAAGTCCATGTCGCACGAGAAACTTTTGCAGCCAACCATTGGAGCCTTGAAATCCCCATCGTCGGTCCTTAAAGAGCTTGTCTTTGAAGCATCTGTCGGGTCACTCGCAACTTCTGCTCTCGCTTTTCGCGAAACCAAGCCACTGTCTCGATCAAAATCCGCATCCTTCAACTTGCGACCACCTCCTTGAATCCTCTTCATCGTCTTTCCGTTCTCTTTCTGTTGCTTCTCCAGTTGTTCCTTGTGGTTGCACCATTTTTGAATCACGCTTTGCTTGACGCGATATTTTTTTGCAGTTCCCCGTTTGTTCATCGTCTTCTCTGCTTCCGCAATCGCCCTGAGCTTTGTCGAAACGTCGAAGACCCTTCTCTTTTTTGAAATCGGTTCTTCAGAATCGCTCGAAGAAGACATCGCGCCTAAAAAATCAAAATTAACTAAGAAACGTAACTAACTAACAAAACATAAAAATACGACAAATAAAGTTTCTTTAAGCAACAATCGATTTTTAAATTATGCTTGAAAAACATTTTTTCCAGAGACAACAATGGCCTAAGTAGGTATACGGTAGCGTTTTATGGAGCGCGCACTTTAGAAAACTGATTTTCACTAATCGATTCCACTGTTTTTTTTCAACCCCCTCCAAACGACCCCACTATTAGAGAGGACCCCACTATTTTTTCAACCCCCCTCCAGACGACCCCACTATTAGAGAGGACCCCACTAATAGAGTAAATACGGTAATTGACTTAATTTTTTCAAGAACTTCTTTTATTTTCATCAAATTTAGCTCTCAAAAGAGGAACTCAATGAGTTCATGGCCTACTACGAGCAATGTGCAACGAACAAATTAACTTTGAGAGAAGCTGTGGTATGTTAACTTCAAATTAATGAAAGACTTTAGTTTATTTTAGAAAGATCTTCTCCCACAAGCTCGAGGCAACAATGAAGATGCACGGGAAGAGATCGTCGAGATTTCA
This sequence comes from Mesorhabditis belari, assembly GCA_958450365.1. Classification (NCBI taxonomy): domain Eukaryota; kingdom Metazoa; phylum Nematoda; class Chromadorea; order Rhabditida; family Rhabditidae; genus Mesorhabditis; species Mesorhabditis belari. The sequence continues at coordinate 163,292 of CAUEEP010000758.1, read as the reverse complement.
CTGAAAGAGTACAATGAATGGGCTACGGTGAAGGGTGTCGAAAAGTTCCGCGAACGCTTCGCGAACATGATTGGTTCATTGAAATTTTTTGAGGAAATGGCTGGATGTGAGATTGTTTTTGTCAAGTCGCGCTCGGATTATCTGAAGCTGAAGTCGGATGGGAAAAGTTTTTACGTAAGTCGATTCATTTAAGCCTCAACAGATAGTCAAATACAAGTAGTATTTGACCAAGTGAAGCCACTTGTGCAAATTCTATTTGAATAGCTCGGATATAGCGAAGATTCTAAATGCAAAAATTTACGTAAAATGCCACAACTTTTTGTGAACTTTACTTGAGCAATTGTTTGCTCATACGATTTCAAAGGTAGAAAATTTTAATAGAGATCAGCAACAAAAAAACAAATGGCTTTTTAGGTATTTGAATTTGAATAAAAACGGCTTTTCAGAATTTCTTAAAGGGCAATTTGTAAATAAATAATAGGACTTTCTGATAAAACAAACCATAGATTGATTGGCTCATTATTCATTTCAAAAAGTAACCTTTAAAAAAGCCTGCAGGACTTTCCGGCCAACCTGATGAACTTTCAGGTACTCTTCTACTCGCTGAAGAAGATCTGGAACCAGAACAGTCAAGTTCTCTACATGACCAACCTATTCAAATATTGGGCATCACTCAAAGACAAGGAGCATCTCTATATTGCCGTCAATGCAGACGAACAATCGGAGATCCAATTGGAAGAAGGCTTACCAGAAGGGCCTCGGATTTGTCATTTCGATAATGGAAAATACATCACCACAGACTGCCTTGCTGATTATGAAACCTATCGTAGTACGAATTTTGCAAAGAGAACAGCCGATCCGGTTCCTTCACAAAAGCCTTCTCTCAATCTCATCAGAGCCAGTCTCCCATGTCCGAATGCTGAATGTTGTCGTCAATCGGAAGAGCCGAGAATTTGGATTTGTAAGAGTTGCAATGAGGAGCTCGAATATGATCTGGGGAATAAGTTCTACTGCGGGTGAGTGCTTTAAGATTTGGAATAGAGAATTTTTACAAAGAATCACTGATAATTGCGAGACAAAAATATTTGATTAAGTTCGTTAAATGAAATGTTTGCTAAACTAGTATGGCTATGTGCTTAAATTTTGACAATCGATTAAAAAAATTTAGGTGTGGTGCCTGTGATGTCACGAGTTTCACTTTCCGTTGCTGCAATGATTTTCACGGAAGTGAATTTCTTGCCTTTGATGAGCAACGACTCAAACGCTACTTATCCACATTGACTCCCTATGAGAGGATAAACATTCTGGTAAACCCCACTAATGTTCTTAAAAAGTTTGCTTTCAGGTAATCGGTAAGACTGGTGTGGGAAAGTCGACGTGGATTAACGCGACGGCCACCTATATTTCGCACGATACACTCGAGGCAGCCGCCGCCAACGAGTTCACCTATTTGATTCCCTTTCAGTTCACCACCACAAATATTACACCTGAGAAAACGGAAGAAATTAAGGTAAAAGAAATTTTAAAACTTATTCTGGTAGTCATCTCGTGTGTCCAAAAGAGTTGTTTAAGCAATTGGGATATGAAAGCCTCTGAAAAGCGAGAAGATTTGTTCTTAATTGCATTCTTAGCAAACCGTGAGATTTCAGATCAAGATTGGCGATGACAAGAACGAAGTTTACAGAGAGAAGATGTCATGCACTCAACATCCCCGGGCTCATTATTTCAAAAACAATGTCAGTGTTTCCATCGTTGCGTTCATTTTTAAATTTCCAGGATCAACGCCGGGTTTACTGCATTGTCGACACACCGGGCGTCGGCGATTGTCAGGGAATCGAAAAGGACAAGGAGAACATGCAAAACATCGTGAACTTTATGGGCAATTTGGGCAAAATCAACTTGATTTGCTTCTTGTTGGAGCCAAATGAAGCACGACTCGATGCATCTTTCGAGTTCTGCTTCAAGGTTTGAGGTAATGAATTGACTTAAACTAGATAGTTTTAGGAGCTGATTATGCAATTCCATCGTTCAGCCATCCATAACATTGCGTTTTGTTTTACAAAAGCTAGCGGTGTGGGATATAAGGTTTGCTTCAAAACAAACTGTAAATCTTTAATTGCTTTATTTTTAGGTATCAGAGACAATCGTCCCGTTAAAAACTCTTGTCACTGATATCAAAAAAAAAACAAGGAATCGAAATTGTGCTAAACGACAAGAATCAATTCGTTTTTGACAACAACGCCTATCGATATTTGGCCTATTTGCACAAAATGGTAATATCACGTTCAATTTAAATTACTTGTCACTAACTACTTACTAGGGAAAGGCACGCACTCAAGGTGAGCTTTTGTCTGGACACCTAGTGCCCTTTATAGAGGGTATGAAATCTTGATATCAAAATCGACCAAATGACTTTCAAGACGTGTAAAAATTCGCTTGAAAAACGACAACGCGGCGCTCCCATCGACTACCTCCAAATGGCGGCGACGTCAATTGGATTGCGACGTTGCGCGAAAATTAACATTTAAAATTTGTGACAGAAATTCAAATTTAACATGAAAACGGCTCGAAAAACACATTTTTTTCCCCTCTGAAGGTCATTCTCTACTTGGCTGCAAAATGCTATAAGTGGCTCCAAAAGAAAAACCAACACAAATTGCCGCATCAGGGACCGAAGGCTGGTCATTTGGGCGGAACTCTAATGCGTCTAATGCGTTAGCCCACCAACTTACCGCTTCTCCGCTAGAAAGGAGCCTTTTAAAGCATCCATTTTGACTCCAAATTTTCGATTGAGGTTTTACACGCCTTGAAAGCCATTTGGCTGGTTTTGATTTCAAATTCGGATTCCTCATACCCGATTCTATAAGGTGCACTAGGTGTCCAGACAAAAGTTCGTGCCTTTTCCCTAATTATTTAAAGCTTTATGATTCATAAGATGACTACAGTTGACAGAGTAGTGAATATTTAACTGCTATTACTCTAGTAACAGAACAAAACAATTCAAGTCAGAAATTTAGGAAGAACCCGAAAAGGATCAAACCCTTCTCGATTTGTATGCTCTGAGCTACGAAGTGTCGGCAAAGGCAACGAAGAAGATGCTCGATCAAGCCCTACAAACACGGCCACATCGAGTCGAGGACACCCTTCATCTCAATTACTCGAGAAGAATCATCAAGGAATTGGCACCACCATTAACAATGATTGGAACAAAGGTATTTGAATCAAAAAATGTTAAGAGAATATTTTGTAGGTTGTTGAAACGATTAACGAGATCAAGGCTCAAAAAAAGAGAGCTGATGAAAATCGGGGAAAGGAGAGCGAAATGTTGAAAGTGTTGAAAGTAAAGGTATGGTTAGTAAGTGAGCAATTTGAAACTATACTTTTCAGGTTCGATTCTATCGCTTCAAGATGACTTATGAGAATACGATGGTTTGCAGGAATTGTACAACTTATGTGGAGTACACTGGGGTCGAGAGGGACAAGTTGATTGAAGCGGATCCGAGTCTAGCCAAAGAAAACCCGGTGGTGTTGCTGAGGGGTGGGCACGCTGGAAAGGTTTGTTGTAACTATTAAGGTTAACAAGTTTATTTTTGAGTATTTCTTAATTAAGACCTCGTATGTTTGACAAACTGGCTTAAAGATTTCGACTCGTAGCCAAGAGGATCCCAACTCTGTACACAATGAAAATAGAGCTGATATCTGTTCGATAGGCATAACTATTGTGAAAATATCTCCATTGAACCAAAACTTCAAACTCCAAAACTTTCATATTTAGGTGGACGGTAAATGGACATGCAAAGTATGTGGACCGGATTTTCCTCAAGCGATGGGTAATCGTTCTTATGCCAAAGTCTACGAGGATCGAGAAGAGATCGATGAATGTGTTCAGAAGCGATTGGAAGAAGCAAAAAGTTGGTGATTGATTCAAAAAATTCCAACAAATCTCTCAGCTGGCAAAGAACAAAAAAAAGCTAGTGATTTGATTCAATCTCTTAAACGATGGTTGTTCGTCATTGTAGCATAGTAATCGAACACCAAGATCAACAAACTGATCGAGATCGAGGATAATCAGAAACTACTAATTCAACTCAATTTTTTTAATTAAGGAATTTTAGATGACCGTGAACGTTGTCAAATTCTGATTCAACAAAAATCTTTGTTAAAAGATGAGTTGGAGCAAGAGATGCGATCGATTCAAAAGGCGGCCGCTCAATTTGGTGTTTTCCTGAAAGAAAACTCGATCACCGCCTACAATGATATCACCGAACAGTATCTGTTGATTCTCATGGATCTAGAGGAGAAACAGGTTCGTCATTCACCATTTGAAATACTCCTGAACTGTGCAAAGAAGCAACATGTGAATCAAGTAACATCACTAGCAATTAAGTCACGCACTTTTAAGGTATCTTGTTTAGCGTATTGTTCAGTTTAAAGGCCCGAAAAAGTTTCTAAAATAATAAACTACGAAGTTTTGAACTAAACAACAACATGAACAAGCAGACTATCTACCAATCACTTGGTATAAAGTTTTGTCGTAAACCCCTCACTTTCAGGGTGCTCAACGAGGTGCACGGTATAAGAGTCTCACCAAAATGCTCGAGATTCACAAAAAAGAGGTGGCCATCCTCGAAAAGCACATGAACAATAATGTGGGGAATTTGAAGAAGATCTCATCGGATGATGTGATCAAAACGGCGGAAGCGTTGAAAAAATTGAAGCACTATGGAAAAGATATTCATCAAGCGTTGGAAGGAGTGAAACAATGGGTTTGTTTTTTTTTGCACTTTTTCATTCAAATTACAACTACGAGTCTAGACTATGCATCTTACTGAATTTATATGGTGATCTAATAAAAGCACATGTGTTTGAATATTTGTTAACACCATTTTTCCAGGTGGCCAAGGGTGGAGACGTCGAACCGCCAAGCGTCTACAATCCAAGACGTCAAAAAAATCGTTTCGTCAACTTTCTTCCCAACTTCGTTACGAAACGTCTTTAATTTTGTCTATAAATTTGAATATTTGTTTTTTTTTTGTGCAAAACAGCATGCAAAGTCCTCTTTTTACCTAAACTATTCAATTTATGTGGAATTTTGTGTTCATTTTTCAAATGAACCTTCTTTTCCTTCTTTCTTTCTTTCTTTTCTTGAAACCTTCTTTTCTTTTGAAGTTATGTTAAAACTTTGCTTAGTGATTGGTATTCGAAAAAATGAAAATACAAGCACTATGTAAGAACGATGTAATTTGTAAGATACAATTTCGTATCTTTTGCTAAATTTTAATTTCTGTCTTCTTGAGTAAATATAAAACTTTTCATCTGAAAAGTCCTTTAGTTTTATCCAAAAATAGATCGTTTTCCTCAACTTCCTCACACAATTTATCACAAGTTGGCCCGAAAGAATTACACAAGCTTTGCCTTGAAACCAGCAGCTGCTTGTAGTTTCGATTTCTCTCTTCATTACCTTTTGGTCTCTATAAATGATTCCAGAACAAAAGGTGAACAACGGAAAGCGTTGAGGGCAAAGGCGACCAGCCTAGACACAGCCCAGAACCCTAACTTTTCATCGCTCTACAAAATCTTTAAACAATGCGCCCACTCATTAGCATTTTCATTTCACTTCTCGTGATTGGTAAGAAAGATTTCTGAAATTTAAAAAGCTAAATAAGTTAAGAATTTCAAGTTTCAAAAATGGTTTCTGAATTTGAAATTCAAACATATTCAGGTGTCTGCATGGCCTTTATTCCGGTGACTCTTACAAACTCCGCTGAAAAGGACCCAAATGCTGCACCATTCCCTCTCTGCAACCCCTTTTGTCCAGTTAGTTTTGTTAAATTTTTCATTGAAGTAATTACTTTTGATCCTCATTTTCAGGGTGGTGCCGTGTATGTGTGTTGCGTCAGATATCTTCATGTGCTCGGCGGTTACTGCAATGGATCGGCGGCTTGGTGCTACTGAAATCTTTGTCGAATTCCATGCCATTCGTGTATATTAGGTGCAACTTAGTATAGTTTTTGAAATTATAATTGCATAAACATTCTGAAAAAATGAATTGCAGGCACGACTTGAGGGGACAACAAAAACCTATTGAAATCAACACAAATCAATTGTTATTTTGTAAACATAGGTGTTAATAAAGCTTTGAATATGTCTTTATATTGTTACCATAGGAAAACGCTCACTAACGTTCGGGGTTTCCACTAAGGAGGTTCACGTTTTCCACACAATCTAAGCCCCGCCCCTTTTTGCCAATGACAGATAGACGGACGTCTCTTCTGTTTTATTTTATGTCGTAGCCGATTATGAATCATTCATAATCGGCTACGACATATATACCGTATTCTCTCTAATAGTAGTGCGCACTAATATTTTTTCAACCCCCTCCTAGACCGCAATACTATTAGGTTGTTCGGATATAAACTTTTTGTTGTGAGAGAAGCTTTTAAAACATATCTTTCTGTATTTAAAAGTACGTTATCTTGCGCATATTTGGAAACTTTTTAAACAGATAATTTGTTATTTTTAAGATTTTTTTCTTGCTTTAGATGAACGACTTCGAACATCAAGTTCGCGTCTGTTTACTTTACCACTTCAAACTGGGCAAAAAAAGTCGCGGAATCCCATCGAGATTTGGTGAAAGCATTTGGGAATGATGTATTGTCCGAAAGCCGATGCCGAGCCTGGTTCCGACGCTTTCGGAATGGTTGTGAAAGTCTCGAGGATGATGAACACTCTCGTCGACCTCAAGGGGTAGACAACGATATTTTGAGGGCTGCAATCGAACCGGATCCATGTCAAACGACGCGTGAACTTGCTCAACAGTTTTTATGTTCAAATTCTACCATTGATTAGCATCACCACGCCATTGAAAAGACGATCAGATGCGGGAAATGGCTTCCTCGCGAGTTAAGCAGTGCAAACAAGGCTTCACGGGTCGCTATTGCCGGAATCCTCATCCGCCACGCTAAAGATCATGGCTTTTTTGATTCTCTCGCTACTGGAGATGTGAAGTGGATCCATTTCGATAATACTATTCGAAAACGGAAATGACTAGGACCAGGAGAACGACCAAATCCGATCGTGAAACCGGAGATTCATGGGAAAAAGGTCATGCTCTTGGTATGGTGGAATAACAAGATCCTTGTGTATTTCGAGCTTCTACAAACCGGCCAAACAGTCACATCCGACCTCTACAAACAGCAACTTGATCGGGTCAATGAAGTTCTCATTCGTCAAGGAGTAGACACATCAAAGATAAAGTTCATCCATGACAACGCTAGACCTCACGTTGCAAAGATGACTCAGCAAAAACTGGAGAATCTAGGATGGGAGGTTTTACCACATCCGCCGTATGCTCCCGATTTGGCTCCCTTAGATTACCATTGATTCCGGTCGATTCAAAACTTTTTGGCCAATGAGAAATTCAAAAACCGTGAAGATGTCCAAAATTGGGTCGCCAAGTTTTTCGAGTCACAGCCGGCTGAGTTTTTCAAGAGCGGCATCAATTCTTTGCGCAAAAGATGGCAAGAAGCAATCAATAATAATGGTGAATATACTTTGAATTAAACTGTGTTTTTTCTAAGACTGTTTAACTGTTTTAAAGATCAATTTTGTCAACTACTAAAAACGCTCGTTTATATCCGAACAATCTAATATTAGAGAGTGCACTACTATTAAAGAGTTTTATCATTTACCAAAGTAAGACAGACATAAGATTTGTTCCAAAAATTCTTACAAAAAAAATACTTGCAATTCTTTCACGTACTCCTTTGGCTCCTTTTAAAATATAGTTGTGGGCCGGCGAGTTGACAATTTGTGTCTTGACATAAATAAATTTAGCCATCCCTCTGATGCCGAAAATTCCTCGTCACGTTTCCACATTAATTTGGCTTGGCATTGAATCATTTTTCGTATCTTTGCCTTCTCTGCATATCTTCTTTGCCCGCATTTCTTGAATCCAAGCAACAAGATCCTTGTCAAAATCGCAATTCTTGGAGCTTTCGTCTACTCCCTTTGATTCGCTTTTTTCCTTTTCCGTTATCTCTGTTTTGTTTCTCAAGTTCTTCCTTTTGCTCACACCATTTTTGGACTATTTAGACGACTGACTCGAAATTTTCGCGCTGCAGCCAACTTATCCTTTATTTTTTCAGCAAAATCAATCGCTTTCAGCTTTGTTTGAATGTCGAAACATCGCTTTTTTCCGGACGGTGCATCCTAGTCACACGAAGACTCCTCGGCAACATCGTTGGTCATGTTGTAGCCGGCATTTTGCTCGGCCACTTGATTGTCAATCTTCTTGAAGAATTCCACATGTTCCTCGTGTTCACGACGAGCTCGAAAATTTTCGAATTCATCAAGCGAGTTCCCATCGAGATGCACATACTTAAAGAAAAAGATTATTTAGACAATAGTAAAGGTGACCAACAAAAATTATATAATATTAAAATCGAAGATGATGGATTATTTTCTAGGATTGAGTTTTGATAACAATAAAGCTTAACGCCGCAAAAGGTAAGTCAATTCTCAAACTTTATACAGGTATATAAGAGCAAAAAATGACTATAGCTTTGCGCGAACCAAATTTAAGTTAATGTGCCACTAAAACAATGTGTGGAAACAACCAAAAGGATTTTTTTTACACTTTGCACAACAATTTTAGATTTTTTGCTAACTTTTTCATGTGAAGAATAGTTAATAAATGAATAAAAAAAAAGCCTCACTTTTGCTTGCTTGAATAGCTTTAGAATGTAGACATAAAGTCAAAAAGGTTTAAGAAGCACTATAAATTCAAATTTTCGAGGGTGCGCTACTATTAAAGAGTGCACTATTATTAGAGAGAATACGGTATTTGTTTGTTTTTTTTGTGTGCAAAACAGCATACAAAGTCCTCTTTTTACTTAATCTATTCAATTTATGTGGTATTTTGTGTTCATTTTTCAAATGAACCTTCTTTTCCTTCTTTCTTTCGAAGGTATGTTAAAACTTTGCTTAGTCTACAATCCGCCAAGCGTCTACAATCCAAGCCGTCAAAAAAATCGTTTCCGCAACTTTCTTCCCAACTTCTTCACGAAACGTCTTTAATTTTGTCTATAAAGTATTTTGAGATTTTTCATTTACTTACTCAATACAAATAAATACTCGATTAGAAGTCAATTACGGTTCTTTATTATTGCTTTGATCGTATTGCTTTGACAACTTATGACATCTTGCTGTGTCTCTTTGTAAGTTAGCCTAAAATTTGAATATTTGTTTTTTTTTTGTGCAAAACAGCATACAAAGTCCTCTTTTTACTTAATCTATTCAATTTATGTGGAATTTTGTGTTCACTTTTCAAATGAACCTTCTTTTCCTTCTTTCTTTCGAAGTTATGTTAAAACTTTGCTTAGTGATTGCTATTCGAAAAAATGAAAATACAAGCACTATGTAAGAACCATGTAATTTGTAAGATACAATTTCGTAACTTTTGCTAAATTTTAATTTCCGTCTTCTTGAGTAAATAAAAATTTTTTTTAATCCTTTAGTTTTATCCAAAAACAGACCGTTTTCCTCAACTTCTTCACACAATTTATCACAGGTTGGCCCGAAAGAGTCGCACAAGCTTTGCCTTGAAACCAGCAGCTGTTTGTTGTTTCGATTTTCTCTCTTGATTACCTTTTGGTCTCTATAAATGATTCCAGAAAAAAAGGTGAACAACGGAAAGCGTTGAGGGCAAAGGTGACCAGCCTAGACACAGCCCAGAACCCTAACTTTTCATCGCTCTACAAAATCTTTAAACAATGCGCCCACTCATTAGCATTTTCATTTCACTTCTCGTGATTGGTAAGAAAAATTTCTGAAATTTCAAAAGCTAAATAAGTTAAGAATTTCAAGTTTCAAAAATGGTTTCTGAATTTGAAATTCAAATATATTCAGGTGTCTGCATGGCCTTTATTCCGGTGACTCTTACAAACTCCGCTGAAAAGGACCCAAATGCTGCACCATTCCCTCTCTGCAACTCCTATTGTCCGGTTAGTTTTGTTAAATTTTGTTGAAGTAATTACTTTTGATCTTCATTTTCAGGGTGGTGCCGTGTACGTGTGTTGCGTCACATATCTTCATGTGCTCGGCGGTTACTGCAATGGATCGGCGGCTTGGTGTTACTGAAATCTTTGCCGAATTCCATGTCTTTTCATTTGTATTAGGTGCAACTTAGAAACATTAGTATAGTTTTTGAAATTATAATCGCATAAACATTCTGAAAAAATGAATTGTAGGCACGACTTGAGGGGACAACAAAAACCTATTGAAATCAACACAAGTCAATTGTTATTTTGTAAACATAGGTATTAATAAAGCTTTGAATATGTCTTTATATTGTTACCATAGGAACTTAGAAAGATTAGTATCGCTCGCTCACTAACGTTCGGATTTTTCACACAATCTAAGCCCCGCCCCTGCCAATGACAGACAGACGGACGTCTCTTCTGTTTTATATATAGTAGTTTCCACATAAGTATAATCAAAATCAATAAAAAATAAGTAGTTTAATGGCGGATACGGGAAGGGAATCGATTGGTGCTTTGTGTGTTGGTGATCGGTGAAACGGTGATCGATTTGAGTGTTGCTGTCGAGCGTTCGGCATCGTCTCTTGAAGTTTTCTTCAGAAATATGATGCTGATCGTGCTGAAAAGAATGCTTTAGAATAATTGAAATAACCGCCTCTTAAAACAGGTGAACAACATTTCAACATTTTACTGAAAAAAAAGAGCTTAAACTTTTTGAGACATTAACACAAATCTTTTTCATCATACCAAATCAATTTTTACATTTTTTTTGAACATTTTGTGGGTTATTTGTTTACAATGCCAAAAGAGCACTGGACTTGTACAGAAATGTTAACTCCGCCTCTTTTTTGGTCCGTTTGCCGTTGGCAATCTACGGCAATCTATTTTATTCGTACCTTGACCGGGTTTATTCGAAATTTGATTTCATTTGACTCGAAATCAAATTTTCTATCGAATGAAATCAAATTCAACGTTTTTCAAACAAACCCGATCAAGGTACAAGCAAAATTCGTAGTTTGATAATGGCAAACCGACCGAAAAAAGGGGCAGAGTTAACATGGCTTGACTTGTATCATGAATGCCCAATCTAGACTAAATACCGTAATCGACCCCATCTAGGCTGAATACCCATTCTAGATTAAATACCGCAATCCAGCCAATCTAGACTGAATACCCATTCTAGACTAAATACCGTGATCCGGCTAATCTAGACTGAATACCCATTCGAGACTAAATACCGTAATCCAGCTAATCTAGACTGAATACCCATTCTAGACTAAATACCGTGATCAAGCTAATCTAGACTGAATACCCATTCGAGACTAAATACCGTATCAAGCTAATCTAGACTGAATACCCATTCGAGACTAAATACCGTAATCCAGCTAATCTAGACTGAATACCCATTCTAGACTAAATACCGTAATCCGGCTAATCTAGACTGAATACCCATTCTAGACTAAATACCGTGATCCGCTAATCTAGACTGAATACCCATTCTAGACTGAATACCGTAATCTAGACTGAATATACAGCTAATCTAGACTGAATATACAATCTAGACTAAATACCGTAATGGAGTTAATCTGGACCGAATAACTTAATCAACGTTAAATACCATAATCCAGCTAATCTAGACTGAATACCCATTCTAGACTAAATACCGTAATCCGGCTAATCTAGACTGAATACGTTTTAAACTTTAATTGAAATTAAACTTCTAGCAAGTTTAACTCATTGATTTGAATTTTAAAAAATGCTAAACAAAGCTAGATTTTACCTTTGTCCCAAAGTGAATAGAGTTGTTGTTATGTAAGCGAAAACCACAAAAATAGCTGCTTGAAGCCAAGCGCCTATGAATAGATATTGCCCAACGATCAACAAATTTGTGAGCACATATTGGTAGAAATAAATAACAGAACTGAGAATCATCTAGGAATTAACGAGTAAGTCATTTTTATGAGTAAGTAAAAGCTTTTTAAAGTTTTACCTGTTTCATTAGACGCTGCTCCGCCGGTGACACTTTATTTTTCTTCCACTAACGCATAAAGTTTTCATTTAGCTTTCACGAACAAAAAGTACCTTTTTTATTTTGCGGTAAGTGAAGAAATCGATGGTTATCGTGAATGCGATCAATATTTTGAGCATATAAACACTGAACCAAGTGAATACAAACCACCCAAAGAGCAGATCAAAAAAGCCGAGAAAAAGGCAAACGACGAATTGAAAGAACGGTTGTTTCAATGTGTACTTGAAGAACATCCCGTTAAAAGAAATGGCAAAGAAACGGCTAAACAGTGAATTGAATCGTTTTATTTGGAAAACAAACGGTAAAATTCATTTAATGGATTTATCGATTCTACAAAAGGTTCTACCACTTTCTCAAAGATTAGCAGATGAAAGTTAATATAGAAAGTTAATATAGAAAGTTAATATTGAAAGTTAATATTGAAAGTTAATATAAAAAGTTAATATTGAAAGTTAATATTGAAAGTTAATATTGAAAGTTAATATTGAAAGTTAATATAAAAAGTTAATATAAAAAGTTAATATTGAAAGAAATTAAGAAATTAAGAAGATAGACAGAATATATCCTAAAAGAAGGACCTTTTTTTCTCATCTTGAACGTTTTTCTGATTTAAAGGGGTATTAAAACTTGAAGAACATCCCGTTAAACGAAATGGCAAAGAAACGGCTAAACAGTTTTTCAAGAATCGCGTTCATTTATATATTATTCTATGCGTTTCTCTACAACTATTTCCTATATGAAAAACTAGGTTTCCAATCGAGAAATGAAGAAAAACGCAATTTTTGCTTTCCGCCCTCACTCCTTGTACGAGAGATAAATATTCTTCTTCCTATATCCTTTTTTCTTCACAACTATACGGTCACCAAGAAACTCCATCTAAGGTTTCTCCAATGAAACCCCACAGAGACCCTACGGTTGAACTACAGCCGCAAACTACAGCCTCTTGGCGCTCGATTGAACCAATCAGGTGCCTTAGGCCAATTCCTCAATTCCTTAGTGAAGAGGAGCTCGCCTGACGACAGGCGGACCCTTCTACCTGTGCAGGTTTTACTGGACCAACTGTACAGAATACAACATTACAAAGTGCTAATATAATTGATGCTAAACCTGAGTGACACGTAGATTTGACAGTGAATGTTGATGAGCTGAAGCTGAGAGCCCCAATTTTGGATAAACGAAAAGAAATCTGAGCTGCAAAACGCTGCCAGAGTAGCACTATCTATCTGAAAAGGCCTAAAAAAACAGTTTTTGTTTTTCGACACATTTTCAAATGACTCACGGGATCATAAGCGATGAACAACCCATCACAATGGCCAGACTCATCGTGTAGAGAAGGCGATTCACGTTCTCAGCTGTGGCCACCAGTCTGAAAGTTAGAAGTTAGAAGTTAGACAAAATTATCAAATCAAAGCCGAACATGGTAACAACACTTGAAGCAATGATCAATACACCGACTACTTGAACGAGTTCATGTGGCATCAACAGTTTGATGATGACCCATGCACCTTTTGGAGAATGTTTTGGAAACGATGCTATATGAATTTGCATCATATTGAGCATTCATCAGTGAATGCACTAGATTGAGGCATTGAAGCAGGTATTTGCTCCTTGGTTATTCCATCTACAATGCGCCCAAGCTTTTCTCATTGAAATCTATTGAACCAATGCATATGAAATGGGTAATCCATGTAAATTTCTCCACCAGAGATGTAGTTTTTCGGATTTAGAGTCGTTTAGGATTTAGAGAGGAAAAACTGAATCGGAAAACGGTTTTTCGGAAAAAATCATGCCCCCCACAAGGAGCTCAAAAATTTTTGACGACAGATCAAAAAAATTGGCAACAATTGTTATGTGTGCTCCAAATAAGCGAAAAAACAACAAAATTATGGGTTCTGTCTGCACAAAAAAAAATTTATCGCACCAAACTCCAATTGCTAACACCAAAGGGGAAAAAACCCTCAAGTTACAGGTTATAACAGGTCGATCCTGTCACAGGAAGCGAGTTCAATGTAAAAAACACTATTTTTAGTGCACAGTAAAATTGCATCGAAAATTCAGAGACATGAACCCAGAGAAGTGGCTACAAAATTCTCTTAAATCATTTGGAATAGATGTTTTATTAACTGGTGCTGGAAAGATTAATGTTTAATTAGCTTTTTTATTGCCTTTGTGACGGTTTTATTTTGTTTCTGTTGTACAATTTTCATAGTGTTTGATATAAAGTTTCTCAGGTCGCTTCACAACCGGAAACAACGAGTCTACACTCCGTCTTTGCGGGGTTTAGCGCGATAACTTTTTTTTGTGCAAACGGAATCCATAATTTTGTTGTTTTTTCTCTTAGTTGGAACACACATAACAATTGTTACTACTTTTTTTTCATCTGTCGTCAAAAATTTTTCGATTATATTTCGATTATATTTCGATTTTCTCACAGCGTAATGCTCTCAGCGTAATGCTCTCAACCAGGCTAGTTCCTTAAATTTTCCTACCTGATCGCTGATATCAATTCGTTATTTCTGGCCGAGTGATAGATGGCGATGCAATTTGTCAGGATTGACAGAGATAGCGTCTGAATGGTTGGTGATAAAATACAGTCGAACCTCGTTAGTGAACACGTCGATAGTGAGCTAACCTCGATAGTCAACGGATTTTGGACACTCACGAAAAAAAGCTTAACAAAATACACTAGCAAAAGCCTCGTTAGTGAACACTTTGATAGTAAACTAACCTCGAAAGTAACCGGATTTTTTAAAATCTTTCTGAGTTGATTGATTAATCAAACCTCGATAGTAAAGTATTAATTACAGGGTTGTTCAGGATTACGGGGACTAAGGGTACCTTTGATATCTTATATTTTTGCTTACAATTTATATATTGTTTTTATCTTTCTTTTGGTTGATTTTATTTATTTAACTATTTACTTACTATTTTTCCTCAAAAAATGTCTTTTTTATTAGGTTGATGCATAAGTCTTTTCGTTTTTTTCGTACTTCTGTTAAAAAGTAACAAATTCACCAATTAATCTATAGTTTGCTCTATAAAAGAAGTGTTTTTTTGTTCAATTTCCATCTTTTTAAATGAATTTCGGTTCACTTTGAAGCAAATTCGAGAGTGAAAAACGCCTTTTTCGTAAAAATCTATAAAAAACTCTACGGAAAAATTGGCTGAATGAATTTCTCTGAAATTTTGGCCAAATATCAAACGTTTTTTTTCTCTATCTTTTATCTATTGACACGAAGATAGGTTTTCTTTAGCTAAGGTGTCTAAAGCGCATCATCGAGTTAGCCCTTTTTGACTACCCGACTTCATACTCTCAAGAAAATCCAGGCATAAAATATTTTTAAACCCGTTTTAATGTTATTTTGCAGAAAAATAATTGCTTTTTCTAATGAAATCAACCGTAGTTTAATTGGTGCATTTATTGGCTTGAAACGGCAGACGAAAAGGAACGAAAATACCTATGCATCAACCTAATAGAATGGCCAAGAAGTCCGTATATCAAGAAATGCGATCAACCTACCCAAGCGTGGCGTTTTGGCGATGGATATCTCTAAGCGATCGATGATACGCAAACAACTTTTTTTACAACTTTTACAAACTCTTTCAAGAGTTAGGAACCAATTCTGATCGTCCCGGACGTGGTGTTAAAGCGACCGTTGTCACCAAGGCTATCAAAAAGGTTCGAGATCGGCTATGCTTGAAAGCCACTCGTTCGCAGGCCAGGATGGCAAAGAGTATGGGAATTTCTCGAACCTCTATGGGCCGTATTTTCAAAAATCGTCTTGGAATGAAAGCTTATAAGTTTTTCAAAAGCCAACTTCTTAAATCAGCCAGCAAAAAGAGATGCGAGGATCGTTCGAACCAACTTTCAACAGGATGGGGCACCCGCACGCAAAGCTCGCAGGGTCCAAGATTGGTGCAAGCAGAATTTCTCTGATTTTATCGATTTTAACCAGTGGTCACCATCAAGCTCGGGACTCAACCCTCAACCCAACCCTTCCATTATTCTATATGGAATGTAGTGGAAGCAAAATCATGCTCGAAACCCCACCCAACAGTCGATTCTTTGAAGAAAGGCCTTCAGAAAGCTTGAGACGAGCTGAACAGGCCCTACCTTCTCGCCGCGGACGCGTTCCCAAAGCGCCTGCAGGCCTGTGTTACCGCCAAGGGAGATCTTTTTGAAAAAAAAGTAAATTTTCATGTTAAATTATTGTATTAAAATGAATTTTTGCTGTTTTGGTGTCAGTTTAATGGTGCTCTTTAAATTAAATTAAAATCCTCAAGTTCTTTAGTCCACGTAATCCTGGACAACCCTATAGATAGAACAAATTTACACTTTCCTTCCTTGAAAATTACTTTTTTTATGTTTATGTTTAATGCTAAAATATTCAGTCAATCAAATGAAACCTGCTACAAACACAACTTTTTTAATCTTTTTGCACAATTAAAAAAAAGTAATTCTTGTCTTATTTTAGTTACTCATTTGTTATTTTAAAAACACAATAGTTATTTTCAAAATAAGCTGCTTAATTACATATTTTGGCATCCCATTTCTGTCATTTACGCGTTTTACTTTAATGACCAGCTTCCTATTTCTGTTTTTTTTTGCATATCAAGAAAGATTTTTTTTTTATTTAGGTACGATGAAAACGACGATTTCTTTGGAGCGAAAGAAAAATCTTGCGAGAAATTGATAGGAAATAAATCTCTCAATTAGCCGATGTGTTCAAACTCCTCCATGAAACAATTCGAAAGATTTTACGAACAAAAACGAAGATTTTGAAGGGAATCAATGATGGGACGAAAAAGGAACGAAATCGTCTTCGAGGCAAACACAATCTGATCGAAGAAGCTCTTGTTTCTTGAATTCGGGATACGAGAAGCGAAAAGATGAAGAGGAGAATATACAGTCGACTCTCTCTATAACGGAATGGAAAGGAACAAAAAATTTTTCCGTTATATAGAATGCCGTTATAATAGCTTAGCGTCAGCCGGAACCAAAATTTCATTCCGTTATATAGGTTTCCGCTATATAGAGCTCCGTTATAGAGAGAGTCGACTGTATTGGAAACAAAATCTGATCGATGAAGCCCTTGTTTCTTGGATTCGAGATGCGAGAAGCGAAAATGCGCCTCTTGATGGACCGATTCTCAAGGAAAAGGCTCTTGAATTTGCGAGAGTATATTGGAGTCTCCGGAAGTGACACAAAAACAAGCATACAAAGCTATTACCATTTTTCAACGATGCTTGCGGGATAGAAGTGATCAGTCAATTGCGAAAGCGTGCTATAGTTCACTAACGAGGTTCGACTGTATTTAAAAAACGCATGTTGATTCATTTCAAATTTTTTTTTCCCTTCACTAACCCCAAGAAATAATCCATTCACATATGGGATGATTGAGGAGAATTGATCGAAAGTGATCTCAATCAAGCCAGGCTCGGTTGGATCGAGAAATGCCTGGGATGCACGTTCAGTGATCAGATAAAACGCGAGTGGCTCCACGTTGAAAAGGAGAGCTAAAATCATGAAATCAAAAGATGCTTTATTGGAGTCAAAACGAAGCAACTACAAGTTTTCAATGCAGTGCTAGCAACAACTTAGAAGCACTTTTCAATTGTTCAATTGTTTTTACTGCTGAGTAGCAGTAAAAACAATTGAACTGATTGAAAACAAACCTGCCATCAACGTGCCCACAATTGGAACCTCGAGCACCTCGTGTGTGGCTTCATAAAATCTTTTCACAGCATCGAATACTGCCGTTTTTTGAGTAGACAAGTAATTCATCAAAGTTCTCTTGCAAGAATCGAAAAATGACAAGAGAATGGCAACTGAACGGCTCTTTGAACAAAAATTTTTAAATCTTTTAACATTTAAACAATTCCCTGATGACTTTGCAAATTGTTCATTAAAAGAATTAAATAAAAATAATTCTGTTCGGTAACAGCTATTTGTGCAAAACTTTTAAAATCTCAGCAGACAATTCCCTGGTGACTTCGGAAATTGAAAATTAAAAGAATTAAATAGAAATGATTCTTTTTAATACTATAAAGAACTTAAAATTCAATAATTCAGATTTTTTTTCGCGTAATCACTTGTTAAAAACATAATTAGAGGGGATCTATGTGAGCAGATTGTCAAAAAACGAGCACTTCCGCAAACTGTAATCTTTGTACGAACTCTGTAATTACAGTTGATGCTGAAGAACTTTCAATTGCTAGTTTGCTTTTCGTTGATCAAAGAGACCTAACAGAAAGCTTATGTTATCAGAGCAATTGAATAGAAATAAAAAGAAATAAAAAGAAATAAAAAGAAATAAAAAGAAATAAAAAGAAATAAAAATATAGTAGTGAAAGTTAGATCTATGGATCGTTGTTTATTTACCACCAAGTTTCGAGGTGGGAATTAGCCTATTTTATAGCAAATTTTTCGCTGATTCCGAATATGTAGGTCGTTTGTGTAGAATGGGTTCAATTAATTGCAAAGTTGCGCTGAAGAGCGTCGCAATGCGCGAAGTCTCAATGCGCTCACACTTTAAGATTTTATTTGTTTTGAACCGCATTTGTGCAAAAAGGGTAGCGTTTGCGTTTGGCCGAGCTGCTTTTTTCAACTCCTAAAACTTACCGAAGCGGCCTAGAGCCGAAATCTTTTGAATTTGATTTACTATTTACTAGAATACAAGGTAAACCCTCTCGAGTTCGAGCCGTTTTACTTTTTTGGACTTGCAAAGTTAATTGTTCTCTGCTTTAAATACAAGTTTATTTTAAAATACTTTAAACTTAAACTTTTACACAAAAAAGTAGAACGGGGGACTCGAACTCGAGGAGGGTTTACCTTGTATTCTAAACCCACTGCCACACGCTCATCACTGCTTGTATTCTAACCCACTGCCACACGCTCATCACTGCTTTGAAAGTCCCTGGGAAATTTGCTTATAAACACAGGGTGGGATTTTTAAAATCTCATAAAATTTTTGCACGCTTATGCTTTTGTCTTTTGACAGAGTTTGACAGACAGACAGACATACAGACAGTGCCGTTTAATAAAAACAGAAAGCAGATTCGAATTCAGCGTGAAATTCTGCGTCGAATGGTACAGGTTGCATGTCATTTGGCCGGCTCAGCCAGTTGATCTTCCCAGCTCATGTCATTTGGCCAGCCTATCCAGTTGCCCTTTCTTTGTTAGTTTTTACAAAAGTTTAATGAAGAAAAATAGGTTCGATAAAAGTTTGGTAGCCTAGGTCTAGCCAATATTTAGTAGCCTAGGTCTAGCCAATATTTAGTAGCCTAGGTGGAGCCAATATTTAGTAGCCTAGGTGGAGCCAATATTTAGTAAGATCCCCAAAAAAGCAACCGTTAATAAGACGTCGACGAAAAGCTGGTACGTTAATCCGATCGGCGATCGGTAATCCTTTAAATTTGCCAACGATTCCGTCAAATCCACGTCGATTTTAGCCAGATATTTCCCAGTCACGCTCAAAATGTTCAGTCGATAAACAACAAAAATAGTACTTATACTTTTGATAAGCCCAGCACACTCATTTGGCCCCAGGTGAAAATAACAAATCTGAAAACAGGAATAGTGAAAGGCCCCAGGTGAAAACATCAAATCTCCTTTTTTTTGCGGTAATTGATGTCACAAAAAAACACGCCAGGTACATGGGGCCATCGCTTGAAAACTTTTTTTTGAATCAAGTTTTGTGTTTTTTTTTTTCAAATTTCATGTCCGTATCTTTATCTAAATAAGAAATTTGGACTTTCATTTTGTGCATACACAAAAATAGCCGTAAAAATCACTAGATGTAAAAGAAATTTTAATTTTCTGATCATATATTTATATGCTTTATTCAGTTGAATAGCGACAAGACAAAATCACAATAATTACCCGGGACACCACTCAAAACACACCCAAAAGATAAATGGATACCTCAAGAAAGAATCACAGAGCAGTCAAATCAATTGCCGAAATTGCGGCTTTAAATCTAGCCAAGGTGGAAATATCACGAACATGAGGAGAACATGAGGGAAACGAACAAGAACAAGAACAAGAACAAGAACACGAACACGAACATGTTCCAGAATTTAATAACTCGATTAAAAAAGAAACTGTGGGGGCTTTTAGAGGAAACGGCAGGTTGGCGTATGAGAAAAGGCCCCGTAGGCCTCGGAGAAAAGGCCTTCTGGAGGCGCCCCGTAGAGAGCCGAATTCAAAGAGACCAGAAAAAAGGGGGTCGGGATGAATGCCTTTAACAATTTTAAAGCATTCCACTAAATCGATGATCAGGCGGCGTTGGTGTAACATTTCAAGACCAAAAAGTTGCAATCTATCAGAATAAGTAAAGGAGGAGAATTTGTCAAAATTAATTTTATAAAGAGCAATTCTGGTGAAGTGCCTCTGAACACGTTCTATTTTTTTGAATAAGATTTAATAGGGAAGGAGACCAAACCAAAGAAGCGTATTCAAGAATTGGGCGGACATAAGCAACAAAACACATCCGATAAATTTTGATGTTAGGTATGGTAATAGACCTGAGGATACGGTTAGCACTTACGGAGGCCTTATTACACATGGATTCAATGTGAAAACGGAAACTAAGAGGAGGACTAATAAGGACTCCCAAATCACGCAGATATCCATTTTTTTCTACCAAACGAATAGGATGATTATCGAGGGTTAAAGGAATCGCTTGAAAACTTTTTTTTGAATTAAGTTTTGTGTTTTTTTTTTCAAATCTCATGTCCGTATCTTTATCTAAATAAGAAATTTTGACTTTCATTTTGTGCATACACAATGAATAGCCGTAAAAATCATTAGATGTAAAAGAAATTTTAATTTTCTGATCATATCAGCACTTTTTTTTAACGATTTAAAGCTTTTTAAATTATGAAACGATTCAAAAGCTACGATTTGATAAAAACAATTTCTCGAGAAACGACTCAAAAGAGTAACTTGTTCTTTTTAAATTTTCTTTCGTAATTCTATCAATTTTCCCTTTTTTTCTGTCACCAATCGATCTCTTTATCGGCTGCTCACAACTATTGAAACGGATTCACTTTTGCTATGGACGATCCATCGTTTATTTTCCTCGGCAGTGGAAGTCAAGGATGCGTTGGATTGATTGGAGGACATCCGTTAGTTTTTTGAACATTTTAAGGGGGTGGGACAAATGCGACCTTTTTTTTGCGCACCTGGACATTTGCGCACCTTTTTTTTTGCTGGAAAAGGCCTTAGAAAAGGTCGTAGAGCTTCAAAAATGTTTCATAGAAGGGAATCGTATACGTAGATTCAGAATTTTGACAAATCAGACCTCGCTGACACGTCAAATTTGGGCTACGCAAACTACGCAAAACTCAAAAACTACGCAACTTAACGCTTTTCCGCAGTTTTTGCCTTTTAGCCCAAATTTGACGTGTCAGCGAGGTCTGATTTGTCGAAATTCGGAATCTACGCATACGATTCCCCATCTGTGGAAACATTTTTGAAGCTCTACGGCCTTTTCCAGCGAAAAAAAAGGTGCGCTTTTGCCCTGGTGCGCAAAAAAAGGTCGCATTTGTCCCACCCCCACATCTTAATAATATATAATAAAATCAAGCATACTTCTTTGCTTGCTTTAAGTTGAGTACTAATCGTAAACTAGAGTTATAGCAAAGTCGAAGCCAAAGCAAAGTAGTTAAAGTCATCAAAAAAATTCTTTCCGATTGCCTCCTAAATGATTAAAACAAAAAATTTTTGAGAAAAATGATCGTTTCAGAAAAAAATTGTTGGCGAATAATCCAGCCAATGTGCTCTAGTTTTTAAATTAAGCAGCTATTTCTATTGCCCGCGATTTATTTTAGCACAAATTGAGTCCCAACAAAAGTCCTGACCCATTGGTTGTATTGTTATGAAAACTTTGTTTCTGATACATCTTTCTGGTTTTTCTGAATTAATTTATTATTTTTAGGTAGCGTGCAAGCGATATCTGGATACTGCGGCAAAGGAGAATATTGTTCGAGCTCGTCAACAAGAAACCAAAATTGCAACGTTCTGTGAATTTTTCTCCGTTCCTCGACTTTGCAAACGCCAAAAATTGGAAGGAAAAGTGCACCGAAATGCAAAAATGGTCGACCACCAAAAATAACAACATGGGAGGATCGTGCATTGATCAGGATATTCGTGAAGGACGAAAAACAGGAGCTCTGATGGAGTCAAGATGCACTTCGGAGTTAATGCAGTGAGACAAACGATTCGGAATCGACTCAAATCGGCTCAATTGTTTGCCTGCCGACCAGTACAAAAGCCTCTGATGGTTTTGAGGTATCGGCAATTGAGATTGGCCTTCGCAAAGAGGTACAAACATTGGACAGTAGACGATGGGAAGAGGGTTCTCTGGAGTGACGAGACAAAGATCAACATGTTCAACCCGGATGGTGGTCAAGTAATGCGACGACCTATTGAAACACGCTACAAACTCAAGTATCTTCGTCCTACGGTCAAATTCAATGGTGATGGAATCATGATTAGGGGTTTGTTCACTTTTTCCTAGAATCTACCTAATTGTGTCTATGTTCAGGTTGTAGGTCAGCGTCCGACGTTGGTCCGCTGGTTTTAATAAATGGAATCATGGATGTCCACAAGTACAAAGACATACTGGGGAGTCACATGCTACTGCATGCACGAGCCAAAATGAAACAAGGATGGCTATTCATGCAAGATGGGCACCCGAAGCACACAAGCAAGCTGATGATGGGATGGCGACTGCAGATTCGAAGAGGATTTTTCGTAAGGATGCCAGGCTGGTTTTGTCGAAATGGACTGGAATTACTTCGAACACCTTCCTACAGCCCCGACATCAACCCCATTGAACACTTGTGGTCGATAGTAAAGCGAAAATTGAAAGAACAAGTTTTGCAACAAGGCTGGACTATGGGACAAGACATGATAAAAAAAGTGGAACAAGTGTGGATAGCGATTTCTCAACAAGTGTTGCTCAAATTGGTCTCATTTTGCCCAGAAAACTTCAGAAGATCATTTTAGTCAAAGGAGCCGCTACAAAGTATTAAAATATTTGTGATTTTTAGATGGGTCGACTTTTTTTTGCTTAGTTGTTAAGTCGGTAAGTTGGTCGTTAATGCTTTTTTATTTCTTTATTTTTTTGTTATGAATAAATTTTTTGTTTGTTTATTCGAAAACTAAAGCACATTCGCTAGATTATTCGCCAAAAAGTCTTTTCTGAAACGGTCATTTTTCCTAAAAAAATTTTGCTTTAATCATTTAGGAATGGGTCAAGTCAACTTTTTTTTGATGATTGCAACTACTTTACTTTGGCTTGGACTTTGCTATAACTCTAGTTTACAACTAGTAGTCAACTTTAAAGCAAGCAAAGAAGTATGCTTGATTTTAGCAGGATTGCCGCAAAATTTACGAGAAAAGATTCGAATGCTCGAGTTGTCGCTTTCTCGAAAGAATGTGAGGCTCTACAAATCCTTAGGCATCAAAATATTATTCAATACTTTGGCTTCGACGATGACAACCCTGTGTACAATGTGATTCGAATGGAGTATTGTGAGAGGGGATCATTGTCTGCAGGTTTTGACTTTTGACTTAATCTCTTATTTGAATGAGAAAACTTGTTACTATTTCTCAGATGCACAACACGATTTCCTTGTAAAAATCAATAGGTTGACAGTGCTTTCAAACAAGGTTAACAGTGCTCTTTTAGTGTTAAACGACCCAACAATTGTCTACTCAATGAAAACCGTGTTTTGTTGGTGTGAGCATTTACTCGCGGCCCTTGTTTACCTAGAAGAGAACGGGATTGTTCATCGAGACATCAAACCGTCAAAGTAGATTTTTAAAAACTTATCAAAATGGTCTTATCGGGATTACTATTAACCTTACAAGTTCTAGTGGTAAACTAAAAGCCCTAAAAGTCCTGTTAGTCCTAGTAAATTCTCTCGTAAACCAGCTTTTTGAAAACCATTAACAAGAAATTTTTAGAGAGCCCATTTTTCATGCTCACAATATGTGAAAGGTTGAATCATTGAAAGAAATAATCTTTCAGCGTTTTGGTCAAACAAGATTGGGTGCTGAAACTCGCCGATTTTGGCTGTGTTCGAGATTTATTCCAGAAGATGAACACATCATCTGTGGCCACCCTCACCGGCACTTACCGATATATGAGTCCCGAAGCATATGGGATTTATCGCCGCAAGACTTTCAAGAGAAAGGTTGATGAAATTTTTAACAAATTGACTTACTCTTTTCAATTTACAGATCAACTCATTGAACGATTTGTACGCGATTGGATTGGTTATCTGGGAAATCGTTGAAAGGAGGTCTTTGATCAAAATTTAAAAAAACTGTAATCTTAGATTGGTTTATGCCAAGTTTGATGGTAGTCAATTTTGTTCTGTTCAATTGTTTAACGAGCTATCGATTGGATACAGATTGGAAGCGATTGATTGCGTGAATGAAGAGTTGAAAAAACTTGTCTTGAGGTTAGTATTGCAATTCAGCGGATTTAGCATTTAGAACAGAAGCGTATTCTTAACCTTAACCTTCAGAACTCACGGTTTTGAAGATCTGAGTATTTTCTTCTCTTTCTTTCTTTCTTTCTATTTCTTCCTTGTCTTTCTATTTCTTCTTGGGCAAAAGAAGGTGCCGATAGTTCAGTGGTAGAGCAGCTCAGGTAGCTCTACCCGATCAGAAGAAAGTCGAGGGTTCAATTCCCCACGGTTCTAAATTCTTTGCGATTCATTTCTTGACTTTATTACTATTAAGCTTACAAGTTCTAGTGGTAAACTAAAGTCCTAAAAGCCCTGTTAGTCCTAGTGGGTCTGTGTTCTTTAGAGTATTCAATGTTTACAGATGCACACATCCACAACCAAAGCAACGACCAACCATCAATGAAGCCTATAATGTGGCTCGAGCACAAAATCACGTAAGATCTTTCGCTTGAAATTTGTTTAATTTTGTTTAGAGTCATCTAACGAACAACTTTGAGCCAATCATTGATAAAAACCAAAGCGTTAAACTTCGGCCAATCGGGTTCGATGGAACGGATAGATTGATTGCTGTCGAGTCAGATATTAATACTATTACAGTGCCTCCAATCGATATGAACCCTCTATCAAATACAAAAGAAGACGAAACTGAAGCGATGGTTATGAAGGATCGAGAGAAAATGAAGAGAAATCCCTATGCCAGGAAGAGAACAGCAAAGAAACGCTTCGTTGCACAGAAATCTCGTTGGCTAATTTTCGGATTGGTTGTTGTTTTTGTTGGAGTTTTCGTGCTCATCAGCTCTGTCTACGCGCTTTCTATGTTACAGTTGATGATTCTGAAGGTTGTTGATTCAAAGTACGGTGAAATTTCATTAGAAACATCTAAATAAATAGTGAGCTACATCAATAGCCGCTGAACAGACGAGTCGATGTAGATATACCGTCATCTCTCTAATAGTAATGCACCCTGAGCGTTGCCTAAATTTCTCGAAATCTCGAAAAGCGCTTATCAGAACCTATCGATGTGGGGTCGGAAAATGTAGCTGACGATGAGATCTAGTGGGGGATTTGAGTATTGAGCTTCTGCGAAACATCAAGAAACCGTAAAATAGTCATCAAATCGGCTCGACGGGGTGCACTACTATTAGAGAGAATACGGTAAAACTGCAAAAGTTCGTTTTAGTTTTAGTACATGTACTTGTCTGAGTTATATGGTGATTGCATTTTAAAAATACTGCGAGAAAAAATACAAAACAAAAACTAAAGTGCAGAACTAAAGCAGACTTGTAAGAAAAACACCTGTCGGTCCTATTTTGCCTATGGCAATTTAAGGTTTTTCGTGTTTTTCTCAGCAAAAACTTTTCGATTTTGCCTATCTGTTAAGATATTACATTTTAAGTTAATTTTGGTACCATTTGATGCGCAATTTTATTCTGTATCGAATGCTAGGCAAAATAGTCAAAATCGATGGGTTGCTGCTGAGAAAAACACGAAAAACCTTGCTGCCAACGGCAAAAAGAACCGACAGTTTTTGTTACAAGTCTAGATGACAGTATTGTACTAGATATAGTTTTTAGGAATCAGATGCTAATGTTACCGTGCAAGTCAAAACACAGGCACCTACGTCAGGTAGTGATTTTATCAAATCAACAATCAACCAATCAACCAAACAATCAACCGAAGATCGAGAAATTGATGAATGCTTAAATTGTTTGTGCCTATTTTCGTGTGGAACGTCAATTATAGAAGAGTTCTGTCAAAATAACACCGGAACACCATCGTGTGGCCAATATCAGGCAAGTTTTAAGTTTTTCAGGTGCATATTGAATTTATCAATTCATATAACATTAAAAATCCGTTATCCTCACTCAAAAATTCGAATTTAACTTTATTGAGAATTCAATAGTAACAATTGTTTCGTCAGCCCACAAGACATCCTCAATTGAGCCTCAAAAGTCAAATCATCCTCAATGTGAGCCATTTTAAGTGCCGGGGAGATAATCCAGATATACTGTTTTTCATTTATTCAATGTTAAAAACGATAATACTTTACTGTGATTTATAGATCACAGCCAAGTATTATCAAGACTGCTTTAATCTTTCTTCTCGACCACAGGACGCTGAGTGGATGAAGTTAAATGGTTTTATTTTTTTTGAACTACTAATTCCAGGTGTGCTCATGATCTCAATTGCTCAAAGAGGTGCATTAAAAGCTATTATCAGAAATATCACAAAAGATTCTGTGAGCAACGATTGAGCACATGTGAAAAGATGACGAGAACACACCAAGGAGGTGAAAGGGCTTGAAATAGACTTCAATATTTGAGATTCAATGAGAATCGTAAATATATATGTCGTAGCCGATTATGAATGAAATTTTTTGGCAAATCTTTCTAGTGGAGCAACCCTCTAATGTATGAGGACAATATTATATAATTTTGTAGCGAATTAAATTCTGCGTCGATTGGTACCAAATTTGTGAGTTTAGGTTAAAAATTGCCGGCGCTACAACGTTTCATTCAAAATCGGCGAAACTCTCGTAGCCGATTATGAATGAGTGGGTCCGGAGGCGTTCAACCATCAAGTATTTAGTATCATTCAACGCAGAATCATTGATAATTATGTTAAATTTTTTAAATTAGCAAGATTTGATAAAAAGAAAAAAAATTAGAACACAAAAACTGTTTGTTCAAGAGAAAACTTTGACGCCCCATAATTTTTTTTCTTTTTATCCAATCTTTCTAATTTAAAAAATTTAACATAATTATTAATGATTCTGCGTTGAATGATACCAAATAATTGATGGTTGAACGCCTCCGGACCCACTCATTCATAATCGGCTGAAATTCATAATCGGCTACGACATATACAAAGAAATTCCTATCGCGTTTAATAACTTAAATTATAATTGATAAATAAGTTAAATAAAGTGACTATACAACTTAATTGAGGTCCTCGTGGCTGCAAAAACGAGGCCACGAATCAACGTTGGAATTACGTGAAGGAAAAGTGCCCACATCTTGAAATCAAATGATTTTCAAACACTATAGATCAAAAAATTTTGTCGATAGATTTATTCTTTCTATCAAATCATTGTTTTCCCGTGCGTTCATCACCGATCTTTGTCTTTTAGCTCAAATTCTCTCTTAATGAACGCTTGCTTTGTTTTTAGCTTTCTTTTTGAGTTGAAGTTGCTTTTTTTGTATAACTTTGAAGTTAAAATATGCTTTACTAACAATCAAGAACAACAATTTGACTCCTAGCTGTTGTTGTTTCGTTTAAAGGCAATAGTTGCACGATTTGGCGCACAAATTGCGGCGATGGGGCCACGAGTATTGAACACATCTAAAAAAGCATCATAAAAAAGCTTTTACAAAAAAATAGCAACATTATCACATCCCAGAGTGGTGAAGCCAATGAACTTACTCCTCGTGGGGATTTGAGCTGATATCAATACAGTAGCATTTGTTCACTCCATCATCGTTATAAAATGTGTAGTCCTTGGGGCAACGGGCAGCGATAGCCACTTGAAATATTTATTTATAATTTTTCTTTCTTGAATTTCTTCTATTGATATAATGCTATGTAGAAAAGCTAAAGAATTACTCTCACGTTTATTTTGTAGTTATAAAATTTATTGGTTTTGCTTACTAAAATACGTTAACAACTTGATGACAGGAAGACCCGTTTTCCTTCAAAATTTCTTACTTTTTTTTTGTTTTCAAAGATCCGCTAGACCAAGGAAGAGCCCAAATTTGTTAGAATACAGCGTTTTACGATTTCTTTCATTTCTTTTTTGAATTTGAACGCACATCCTCTGACAGTCGAGTTGACGGTTTCGGGTTTTGGTGCATAGACGGCCTCTGCCACATAGCATTCATCGTTTGTCCCGTCATTGAAACACGCATAATAACCACATGGTTTCCCGTTTCCATAGTTATTTTCGGGATTTCGACCTGAATAAATGTTTTGTGTTTTAGTTGTTTAAAAATTTTAACTCTATTGTTAACATCTGAATTTACAAAAGTTGGGGTTGGTTTTTACCTAGGGTTTAGGGTAAACTGTAAACTACGATTGAATGGCAATCGTAGGCAATCGTAGGCAATCGTAGGCAATCGTAGGCAATCGTTTAGGGTAAACCACGATTGAATGGCAATCGTAGACAATCGTTTAGGGTAAACTACGATTGAATGGCAATCGTGGCGGCGTAGGTAGCCCAACCTTAAGCATCCAACCCAGCTAACCCACGAGGGGTTCTTCAAGAGGATTGACAATCAAGTGGCCGAGCAAGATGCTAGCTGCAACATGACCAACGATGTTGCCGAGAAGTCTTTGGCAAATCGGAGCACTATCCGCGAAAAAGCGACAATGTTTCGATGTTCAAACAAAGCTGAAAGCTCGATTTTGCCAAAAGAATGAAGGATAAATTTGGAGTCAATCGTCAAAATATTCAACAATGGTGCCAGCAAAAGGAAGAGCTCGAGAAACAAAGCAAAGAGTTGTCTATTGAAACTCTGAATCGCGAATAGAAATGAGTAATTTTTTTTTCTGAAAAACCTTTTGAAAGCACAATTGTTTTTAGGTTGATGATTCTGTTCATTAAACGATTCGATTCAATAAAACATTGAAGAGACTAGAGATTATTGGTCAATTTTTATCCTCAATTTGTTAATGTTTTGTTTTGTTCTATTCATTGAAAAATGTGGCAAGAGATTACTGATCTTGAGCTTTTTTTGAGCTCTCTCAGCAATAAAAAAACTTTATTAACTCATCAAATTTTGAGTAGCTTAATCAAATGGTTTTTGTTGCTTGCTTGTTTGGGTCCAATTTGATCCTTCTTGTTGCAGAAATCGCCAGGGCAACAGTTGACCTCGTAGTTGTCGCCGCTGTACTAAAAATTGCTTGAGTTTTATGTGTTATTTGTGTCAAATATTTTTATTCGTGTTTAGTCATAATTTCGCTATAAAATAGCTAGCTATAAAAGCTATCTAGCTATAAAATCCCTGACCAGACATCCATTAAAAAGTTCTCCAGTCTGAGTGGATCCACAACCACAACCCCAATAGTATAAACCCTGAAAACAAGGAGATTTCATCAGAAAAAGCGAAACTCTTTACATTGGAGAAAAACGAGGCACAGTAATCACCGCATACACATTTCATCGATGGCTAAAATGTTGGTTTATGTTTAGATTAACTACTGTAAATGAGTAATGATACCGAATTAGGTGAAAGTTTTGGACTTGCTCCAATTTTGACAACACAGTTGATAGCTAGGGAGACTTGAATCAAGAAGGATGCTACGAGGATGGATTTCATCTAAATTACAAATCTATTTTTTATTTTTTTGTTTTTTTTTTTCTATTTTTTCCATTTTTTTCATTTTCACCCTTTTCCCCATTTCCCCATTTTCTTTCTTAAAAAAAAAAAAAATTTTAAAAAAAAAAAAAAAAAAAAAAAAACAAAAAAAAAAAAAAAAAAAAAAATCTAAAAAAAAAAAAAACCAAATTTCATTTTCAAAAATCCCCTATTTTAAAAACTTAAATTTTTTTTTTTTTTTTTTTTTTTTTTTTTTTACTTTTTTTTCTCTCCCCCCTTCTTTTTTTCCCCCAAAATTATTTTTTTTTTTTTAAAATAAAAAAAAAAAAACCCCCCCCCCCCCCCCTTTTTTTCTCCCCCCCCCCCCCCCCAAAACAAAAAAAACCCAAAAAAAAAAAAAAAAAACCCAACCTCCAATTAAAAAAAAAAAAAACCCAAAAAATTAATAAATTTTTTTTTTTATATTTTTTTTTTTTTTTTTTTAAAAAATTTTTTTTTAAAAACCCCCCATTTTTAATTCACCAACCTGTACAATTGTGATAAAATGGCTCAAAGTTTGTCGCCACCCCAGAAATACGTTAATTTTAAACGGAATCCGTCGTTTTTATAGGAATCTCAATGTCATAGCATCATTCGTTATTCTATTATGCAATAATTGTTTCAAGAAATTGTATAAATTAGTATTAGCTAATTGCTTTATTGTAAAGAAAAACACAAGACGAATGAAACTAGAAAAAAAAAGTTACCTTTGAGTGTTGATTGAATAACTTTGACTTGAAGTTGTCGATTTCTTCATAAAACACATGCTTTTTATTAGAAATTTGCTATTGAAACGAAATTTGTAAATAAAATGAGTTATCTTCTTTGGAAATCTTCATTTTTGATCATGAACAATTGATTCTATGAAACAAAAAAATCGAAAACAAAACGCATTCTCGAAAAAGAAACTGATGGTCATGATGGTGATTCACTATTTGATTCTATTAAAAAAGAAAATTGAAAAGTTCATAAATTATGTCTGCAATTGTTGCAATTGTTACTTTCTTGACTTTAATCAATTTTACTTTCTTGTAAATTGTAGACTATTGATAATTCGTAAATAATTCGTAAGATGTATTTTCGATAGCTGTTATAGGAGAAAATCGACAGTATCCACTTTTAACAAGAAAAATTATTTCCTAAAGCGCATCCTGTACGATTCAGTTAGCTTTTTAGCGAGAATTAAGTTCAGTTGAAAGAAGTACTTTGTTTTTTTTAAAGTTTAAGACAAAATCAACCCAAAGTTGTTATCAACTTTTCAGAATATTATTTCATTCGCGTTTACACCATCTTTAACAAGTGTTTCAAATCAAATGCGTTCATGCTATGACTTGAGTTGGGACGCTATGACTTGAATTTTGATGCTATGACTCGAATTGGGAGCTATGACTCGAATTGGGACGCTATGACTTGAATTGTGATGCTATGACTTGAATTGGGACGCTATGACTTGAATTGTAACGCTATGACTGGAATTGTGACGCTATGACTTGAATTGGGACGCTATGACTTGAATTGTGACGCTATGGCTTGAATTGTGACGCTATGACTTGAATTGTGACATCTGTTTACATCTAGTAGATGTTAATTGCCTTGTCTTCATATGTTTATTCATATTATTTATTGTTTTCAACAGCGCTTTCGATCAACACCCGTAGCCATGGCATGGTCCTTGACAAACCGGGATACAATAGTCGACGCCGTAGCTGCTCTTGCATTGAGTTGTACAGTAGGCTGTTGGACACGGATTTGGGTTACACGCACTCCCACCTCCATACTAAACATCACAAACGATTGAGGTTATGTTAAGAAATTTGAGAAATGCACTAAAGCACTATCTGTTGGTGCTAACTTCTTTCATAGAAACTCATGACATTTTGACTGTTAAAAACCGCACTTTTTATAACTGTTGCTAGTCAAACCTGCATAAAAACAAAAACAAAATGCATAAAAATGAACCTGCGCTTTTCCAGCAGGAAGCCCATCAACGGGAAGTGCAGTTGTGAATGAGAGAAGGAGGAGAGAGGCGGCGAGCAAAACGGCGATCAGTTTGAACATTCTGAATATAGGCTGTCTCGAGAGAACACAATTATCGGATTGAGATCGAATAATTAGGGAAAATTCTACTGAAATCCAAAACAAAATCTGACCAAAATTGATCAGCGTTTCCTTGAAAAAAACGGGATATTTTTTTAAACAAAGGCGAGTTGAAAATCTCTTATGTACAGCAGATTATCATCTAATGTAGATGAATAAAGTTTTTAGATAAAAATCTTAGTTTATATATTAACTCTCATATGACACCATTGAATGCTAGTAGAAAGTTTTAATTTTATGACAAAAGTCTCATGGTGGTTGTGACCATGGTGGCTCAGAAATTTCTCGTATAAAAGGGTGGTGCATAATAAACACTATTAGGATAACTTAAAACCAATAAAGTGTAAAACAATACACTTTATTGGTCAGCGTTTCCTTGGAAAAACGGGGGACTTCTTTAAACAAAGGCGAGTTGAAAATCTATTATGTATGAAAGATTATCATATAATGAATTAAGTTTTTAGCTAAAAATCTTAGTTTATATAATAACTCTAATATGACACCACGATGCCAGTAAAGAGTTTTAATTTTATGGCAAAAGTCTCATGGTCGTGGCTCGTTGCCCAAAGTCGTGGCCCAAATGGTGGCACCACAAAATTCCCCGGTCACAGACTCCGAATTTTTAATCCTAAACGCTTTGTGACTAGATGGAAACGTGGTGGCTCAGAAATTTCATGTATTGGAAGTCATGATATGGTAAAAATCATGAAAAAACATCTAAATTTCGTAAAAAAAATCATTTTCGCACCATATCTACTACCATGAGCCACCTGAAATATTTTTAAAATTTGACCCGGTTTTTTGGGACCTCCTGTACGTTAATGTACGTAAACGGGTGCGGATTTATAACCGGAAGTACTCAATCTTTAACAATTTATTGATGGAAAAATAGAAAAAATGATTAGACAAAAAGATTTCTAATAAAAAAGGCAGCTGTTTTTCCTTCTGGCCCATTCACCGACTCATTTAAGTACAAAATTTCCGGTCACAGACTCCGAATTTTTAATCCTAAGGGCTTTGTCACTAGATTCTTCGATAATTTGTTCACATTGCTTTGTCACAAAGTATCAAGAGCAGAGACTGAGCTGATCAACGATTTTCTGTGCACTTTGCTGTGGAGTGATGGGCGAGGGAAGTTGATAAGAAACGATTTCACTTAATCCCCGACTGATCTCAACTTTTAGAGTTTGTGAGCCTATTCTACATCTGCACGAAAATGTGTTTTCTATAGCATTTCTATTTCTCTAGAACTTTCATATTTTTATGGACGCAGAAAAATATGCTGAATCCGAAAATGAACTCAAACTAATTACCTTCTTCCTCGGTTGAATTCTTATCAATTTTCATAGGTTGTGTACTATCAATTTTCGTTTCTTTTTACGTAAAATCGAAGGGATCGTTTCGTAGGAAAGATGGAATTTGTCGGCTAATTCAGAAACGGCCCTATCCTTTGATTTTTGATTTTAGAATTTTAAACTGACGCATTTTAGAATTCAGCTACTTAGTGAAGCTACTTAGTGAAGCTACTTAGTGAAGCTACTTAGTGAAGCGTGGAAAGCCGTAATGTTTGTTTGTTTGTTTGTTTGTTATGGTGATTTTTGTAGTCTATAGTGCCCATGTCTAGTCTCACTTGCTCAGAGCTTTCCCATAGTTGATTGCTCACAGCTTTCCCATATCCGAAAGAGAATCACTCCCGTGTACGCATAGAAAAGCACCAATGAGAACATGGCCGCAATAATAAATATCGATCGAACCAGTTGACATAAAAACAGTTAACATCAACATATTAAGAGTCGATTTTCTCCGCTAAACACACAATTGAAAAGCTCAAAAGGTCGACAAACCAGCTATTGTGAAAAACCGCAAGATGAAAACAATGTATCCAAAAAAAATTATACTATTAGGTTGAGGAAGTCCTGACTCAGCTGCGAAAAATTCAATTTTTAATTTAATAACAAAAATAAGAACAACTATTCCTCAAAGTATAGCCCATCATTAGCTACGACTTTCTGCCATCGATCTGCAAGCTTTCGGATCTGGTCGAAGCGCCACTCCTTCGGTTTCGAATCAAAGAACTCTTGGCAAGCTTCTTCAACATCTTCAACTTCTTCAACTTCTTCTAATGACTTCAAAAGACATCATCATCATCCAACTTTGGCGGTCGACCGGAACGTCTTCAAGGTGAGTCTTCAAGGCTCGTGTCACCGGAAGCAAAGCACCTGTACCGCTTGAAACTTTTTGATTGACTTACTCCCTTCACCTTCAGCATCGAAAATCTCTTTGGTTTTTATTGATTCCGGAGTAAAAATCAATAAAGATGTTTATCGAAAGGAAATACTTAAAGATATCGTTCTTCCCTGGGCCCAAAAGCAATTCGGAAATCAAGTTTGGACTTTTCAACAAGACTCCGCACCTTCCCATAGAGCAAAGAACATGCAGGACTGATGCTATGCTATGCTATGCTCCGGGAAAAGTTCTAGCGGCGTCACTGATCTTTACAATAGCACCTTTGATCTTTCCGGTAAGTCGTCCATAGTTTTCTAAGCTCTGCATCCGGGAAAAAGATGGACAACGATAAACGGATTCGACTCGAAAGATGTTAATCACTTCGAAAACGATCAAAAATTGGTTACAATTGACACTTGTTAAATGCTATTTGTTACTCAAAATAAAGTCTTCGGGCTGTAGCCGAGCATGCCTAAAAGGTTTGTGGCCGGAGCCTAGTCTATTTGTTGATGTTCTTGATACGATTCTTGTGGTGACTATCCTCAGCGATTGGGCGAAGTCTTCCTATGATTTCTGCACTATTGACCCCTTCTCATCTAGTGATCTGCCTTTGCGCCAGGTGGACGGGTCATCCACCTTACTTTGCAACACGATTGACCAGAATGAAATTCTTTCTCACTTCTCTCATTTTATACCACCAAAGCCGCGTTTTAGGAAAGGCGTCAAACAGCCTACGGTAGAATGTACAGAAAATCTCAATTTTCAGAGTCCTAACAAAACTTTAGACGTTTATAACTTTAGACGCTTATAACTTTTGACAGAGTGTCGTTTAACAAAAACGGAAAGCAGATTCGGAATCAGCTTGGAATTCTGCGTCAAATGGTACAGGTTGCATGTCATTTGGCCGGCTCAGTCAGTTGATCTTCCCAGTTGATCTTCCCAGTTGATCTTCCCTTGTCAGTCATGATCTTAATTGAAATAAGCTCAAAATAAACAAGACTTTTTCTAGCTTTATTATGAAAATTTGCAATTTTGATATATTCTGAAGCACTTTTGAGTCCTTTTGAGTTTTAAAAAGAAAGTTTTTCTTTCCATTTTCATTTCACCGACCGTTGCCCCCGACAACCGCTTTGGAAAACAGGGAGACTCACAGAAATATATTATCTTACCAAAAGAAAACTTTTTGAGCTTCTCTTTATTTGCTTAAATGTTGCCAATTACCCATTTCCCATTATCTTTCATTCCAAAAGAGCTAAAAAGAAAAATTCTTGATTTTGTTTTACCACCAGAAGCCGTTCAATGCTTGAAAGCAAATAAATCTCTTCGAAAACATTACTTATTACGTGGAATACTACCAGAACAAATTGTCAGTCTCAATTTAAATTTCGATCTAACAAATGAGTGCCCTATCACAATGTCTGAAGGGATTTTTGCGAATGAAAACAAGAAATTCAGTCTAATCAATCTGGAGAACTTGATTCCCTTTGAGACTCGATATTATCGCCTCGTTTTGTCAAAGATTCGTTCTTGTAAATCGTTGAGACTCAATTTCTGGCTTGACAACATGCCAGTGAGTCGAATGATCGAATTTTTGCGCGTTTTGGATTCCATTCGACACGTGGCCAAGTTGGAACTTCAAGAAACTCAGCATTTCTACGGGGTAATCCCGGTGGAGAAAATCATTGTCGACTGGAATCCAGCGATGTCGGTTGATCAAGAGATATCCATCAGGCCGCATAAAGTGTTGGCAGTCGAAGAATATCGGAAAGTTTTCGAGAAAGCGGCTTTTAGCAACTGTAGCCTCAAGATCTCCACTCACGAATTTGCCATCAAAGAAAAATTCTTTCACGTTCTCACCAATATGCGAACAATTTTGCGGAATGAGTTAATTATTTTCGTCTTCTCACTGAAGTGTGACGATGATATCGGAAATTTATTCCAGATTACTGTTGAGATTTTGGGAAACCAATTCGAAATCGATCGCATCGACGAGAAAACAGAAAAACCTCAAAAATTGAAACCATTCCAACAATTGATAGAAGCTGTGAAGGAAAATAAAAGAAACTCTCCCAGTTTTCATTTTAATTTCAATTCCGCTGAATCATTTGGATATTTTCGAGATACAAGCAAAAATTTAAGTCTTATTGTGGCGATTTTTGGGAACAATGACCAGCATCAGTTGGAAACGATTGCTCAACGAATCTCGGAAAAATAAATTTTCAAACAAATCTTCTTGTCATGTAAATCTTTAGACAAAAATCTAATAAATCCAAAAATGCAAATTAAAGTGTTTACAAATTATTGTCTAGTTTGAAATGACAACGTTACCAGAACCTTTACAGACCAAAAAAACCCTCAACACAAAACCGATCAAGGAAAAAGTTTAGGATACAGAAAATGACTCAATAGCTCTCACGTTTTGGACTAATTTTTTCGTTTGATCGTAACCTAAACTGCTTTTCTTTGCTTTTCAAGCACACTGCTGTTAACAGGTCGTTTTATATGCTGATCGTGTACCTGACTTGCTTTTTTTGTGGCATTGCTTACCGCAGAAAACGAAGAGTTAGTGTTTTCCCCCATCTCAGCATGGCACGCTTATCAAAAGTATAAATACCATTTTTGCTATTTATTGACTTAAAATCTTGAGTGAGACTGCGAATATCTGGCCACAATCAATTGGATTTGACAGAATCATTGGCGAATTTCTGATAGGTGATAGGTCTGTTAGATCTAATAGGTCTAGTAGATCTAATAGGTTTATTATAGGTTTATTATAGGGCTGTTATAGGTCTGTTATAGGCCTAATAGTCTAAAGATCTAATAGCTCTAATAGGTCTAATAGGCCTAATAGATCTAAAGCATCTAATAGATCTAATAGGCCTAGTAGACCTAATAGATCTAAAGCATCTAATAGCTCTAATAGGTCTAATAGGCCTAATAGATCTAAAGCATCTAATAGCTCTAATAGGTCTAATAGGCCTAATAGATCTAAAGCATCTAATAGATCTAATAGGCCTAGTAGACCTAATAGATCTAAAGCATCTAATAGCTCTAATAGGCCTAATAGATCTAATAGATCTAAAGCATCTAATAAATCTAATAGGTCTAGTAGAACTAATAGATCTAAAGCATCTAATAGCTTTAATAGGCCTAATAGATCTAAAGCATCTAATAGCTCTAATGGCCTAGTAGATCTAATAGTCTAGCCTAATAGATCTAATAGATCTAATATCTGGCCACAATCGATTGGATTTGACAGAATCGTTGGCGAATTCAAAGGAGAAAATCGTCGATCGAATTAACGTATCAACTTGTCGTCAATTAAGTCGTCAATTCGTCTTATTAGCAGTTCCTTTTTTTGGGGACGGTTGAATATATATTGAAAATTCTGCAGCCGATGGTCTAGGTTACTAAAACTACCTAGGCTACTAAAATTTTATCGAATCTGTCTGTCTTCATTAAACATTTGTAAAAACTGAATATGAAAACTCTCCCAGAGTTCTACTACCTCTTCAACAGAGAAAATTACAGGAAAGGTTCTTCTTGTGAATGATGCACTGAGTTTGGCTGATCTTGGCGTTCAACCTGGGGCCGTTCTCTTGCTTACAAGGGAAGGTCAGGAGGGTGATGTGGAGATGAAAAATGAGACCTAGACCATCTGATGCAGAATTTTCAGAAGCAGATTCCGATGCTGTATTTAGTAAAGCCAGAAAC
Source organism: Mesorhabditis belari (assembly GCA_958450365.1). Lineage (NCBI taxonomy): Eukaryota > Metazoa > Nematoda > Chromadorea > Rhabditida > Rhabditidae > Mesorhabditis > Mesorhabditis belari. The sequence goes on along the minus strand of CAUEEP010000758.1, from coordinate 125,346 downwards.
ACCCAGAAACGATTACTGCAGAATTGTTTTTATTTCGTTAAAAAGAGAAGATCTTGGTGTTTCTAAAAATACTAATCAACCAAGATCATCTTTACTGACCGTCTTTACTATGGTGTCTTTTTTGGACCGCATTTTCTTTTGCAGCTATCTAATATCAGATCAACGTGTCTGCCATTCGAAAAACTTTATCAACGATAAAACTGCAGAGATTCTAGAGCAAACCGATAACTTGAGACTTGAGACATGATAACTTGAGCTTGAGACTTGATAACTTGAGCTTGAGACATGATAACTTGAGACTTGAGATATGATAACTTGAGCTTGAGACATGATAACTTGAGCTTGAGACTTGATAAAATGATAACCTGAGCTAAACCTAGACTATATTTACTATTTCGCAAGTGCGGGAACAAATCTCAGTAAACCGCCTATTTGCGACAAAAGTCCCTTTTGTAATTGCCCATTTATTACCTACTTTTGAGAGAATTTACCCAAGAACTCTTCAAAAAATTTTCTTTTCTAAATCTCAATCTAGTTTTTTGACTTCAAATTCTTAAACTTCCAAATGATATTTTGGTGATGTCAATAGTTCCGATAAACTCTTCCCCACTTACCACGAGAAATCAGTTGTCGAGGAGCGAATTTTGCTCAGAGAGCACAATCATCATCGTCGCATTTTTAACAATCAACGGTAATCGCTTTTTCTACCAATTGGGACGATTGGTAGAAAATTTCTTTAGCGACTATTTCTTTAGCTGTTTTGGCCGTCATCTTCTTCACTCTTCCCAACGTGTTCGACTTGTTCTTGATTATCGAGGCAACGAGTCGATTCCCCGATCTCCATCACACGTTTACTTGCATTCAGTTTGTGGTGGGTAGAAAAATCATAAAAGCTGAATAAAAGCTGAATGTTAAAAGCTGAATTTTGCTGTAAGACACCAAAAATAGACTTCAGTGTTCAATTGCTTCAACGTTTGTGAGTGTGGCGAGTGCGTGGTTTTGTTGGAAGTCGATTCTTCTCCCATCAGCCGTCGCCTTTTTATTGATCGCCGATTCGGTGGCGAGAATTTTTGCCTCTCTCCTCCTCGTCATTGCCTTCTACTGTGTTTTTCCGAAATTGTAAGTTCATTTTCAATATTTATTAGATTGGCAAACAAGTCTTTTCGCGTTTTTTTATACATTTTATTTTGATAAATCGAAAGAACTTGAACTCGGAAAACATTAAATTTAACTCGGTACTCATGCTCAATCATTTCTTCTATTAGGGTGGTGCAAAAGAAACTGCCGTTGGGTATCAGCTCTCATTTATCAGAGACTATGTTTTTTTCGCATATTTGTTTGTTATTTATTTCGACATTTGAATTTTTTGGTTGTTGTTTATTTTATTTAAAAATGCTTAAATTTTTTATTTAGATCGTGGTCGAGCAAAAGTTTGTGCTACGAGCAGCATTACTGTTTAACTTCAAAATTGGAAAGTCTGCTGCCGAGTCGCATCGTTCTCTCCGTGCTTCTTTCGGAGATGGCAGTTCGTCTCTCAGGCAGTGTCAGACTTGGTTTCAATGATTCCGAAAGGGAGACGAGGCTTTGGAAGATTACGAGCACGGTTCGAGGCCAGAAGTCGTGAACGAAGCCAAGCTGAGGGACGTTATTCAGGCCGATCCATGCCAATCTGCTTGAAATCTTGCGAAAATATTCCACTGTGATCATGTCACCATCGAATGCCATCTTTTTTTTTATTTTACCGTCAAATCGGCAGTTTCTTTTGCACCACCCTAATATCAAAACTTCTCAAAATAAAAAATGGTGCTGCTGTTTTTAGTTTAAGATATTGATCTTTAATTTTAACCAAAACTTTTGTAGCTGCTTTGGTTGAAAAATTTGAGAGCGAAAAGACTTTCTTGCCAACTTTAAAATGAATTCAATTAGCTCTTTAACTTTCTAGTTTAAACGTAAAAGTAAACGAAATTTCTACGTTTACTGAAACTTGTTAGACTGCTGCTAATTAAAGTTGTTAATTAAAAATAAAGTTAGTTGGTAAAACGTGGTTCAAAGCACCGATTTTAGCCTTCCATCTGTGAGCTGCATTGGTTTGCTCAATCAACTGTACGTATACGCTCAAATATTCTTCGGACCATGTCTTTATATCTCCGAATATTTGCAAATAGGTTTCACTGAGATTATATTTTTTAAATGTTTTGTACAGGGTGATCAAACAATTATTGACATATCATTTTGGTAATGTAGTTGTCAAAGGTCAAATTCAAATTTAGAAGTCTAAGTTGATTTTAAGGTGATTTTAATTGATTTTAAAGTGATTTAAAGTGATTTTAAATTGATTTTAAAGTGATTTAAAGTGGTTTTAAGTGTTTTAAAGTGATTAAAGTGATTTTAAAGTCAAATTTAATTCAAAAGTACGAAGTGTTATAGAGAGAATTGAAGGCTTGAATCTTGGCTACATTTATCTATCGTGAAACTTTCAAATTATAAAATTGCAATTCAACTACCAAGCTCGCAAATGAACTCTAGCTGGCCTTTCTGCGGATCGCTGCCATTTTTAACGAATTTAGACGAATTTAGACGAATTTCTTTTGTAAACGTTGAAATTTTGAGATTCAGTAAACGTTGAAATTACTTTGCAGCCCTATCGTTGAATCGTCTCCTTTCTCTTTCCTACAAGGGTTACTATTATCATCGAGTACAAAAGTATCATTGGTTTCAAGTTGGAATCCCGTGTTGTCTTGGTTTCATCTCATATCAGTGGCTTGATCGAATCAGTTTGTTATTTAAGAAACACAGAAGTTTTCGTTTTACAGCTTTACTGAAGCTTTACTTATTGAAAGTTTTAAAAGCTTTGTTCGTTAATTTGAAATTTACAAGAGTACTCAAATTTGGAATGAGTTCACTTTATGCGTAATTGTTTTTTTTTCAGTTTCACCCGGTGAAATCGTGCGTGGATCAAAAGTTGTAGGTAAGCTGATAAATGAAAGAAAATAAAGTGTTTCAAAGTTTCAAATTAGGATCGGCTTTCATTTAAACAAATCTAGACAGATCACAGAATTAACTAGAAAAATTTCCAGTTCCCCGTCATCCCTGCCGGATCATTTTGGTAGCAGGAACGATTTCGCTCGACGCCATGCTAATTTACAAAATGATTGTGAGTTCGAGAAATGAGACTAGCTTTAAACAAAATAATTCTTCTTTAAAACCCTTACTAAAATCCTTTCCTTGTTCTTATCAAAACCAGCATTGGATTTTTGTTTTTCAAATATTTTATTCAATTTTTAACTCACACAAACATTTTTCAATATAGAAGACGAAGAGAGAAGTGGACTATGCGAGTGGACAATTTCTCTTGGCACAGGTAATGCGTCTTTTTCGGATCCATTTCATTACAACAATGTTATTGTATCATAGCCGTTTTTCTCTATCTTCTTACAGGTGAGTATGTTAAACAAATTGCACTTTTCTTTAGCCAAATTTGATGAGGATTCTTTTGAAACAAACCGCAAGTTTTTCCGATGCCTGGAAGTCGAAATCTAGAGCAAAGGGCAATCAGTAAATCACGCTCGATAGTAGATCATTTTTGAAAACTCCCGACAAAACGCCTAAGAAAATACAAGGGCAAAAAGCTCGATAGTAAATCACTTGATATTAAATCACGCTCGACACTAAATCACTTTTGGAGACTACACCACCGCGCAGTGAATCTATCGTGCTCCTAGCCCCAATATCGTTGCGGAGAGAAAAACCCCATTATCTTACCAAATATTAAAAACATTATAACTACCGTAATCTTGGAGCTTTGCAGCTGAATTTTTCATATGCTGTTCCCCAGAGTCGATTCTACCTACCCACCAATTTGGGGGCAATCGGCGTCCATAAGTCCAGTCGACGCTCGATAGTAAATCACGCTCAATACTAAATCAATTTTGAAAACTCCCGACAAAACGCTTCAGAAAATACAAGGGCAAGAAGCTCGATAGTAAATCACGCTCGATAGTAAAACACTTTTGGAGAATCCCTCCAATGGTAAACACGTTTATTTAACGCTTGATAGTAAATCATTGATTTTTAAGCCAAAATTTTGCATTTTCAGCTGCAAAATATTCAGCTAAACGATTGAAACCGAAAGCGAAAAAGAGCATTCAACAGCAAATTCATTCATTCAAATTTCATTTCCATTTCATTACTTATTTATTAAGAGTTTTTTTCAGTAAGTAAATCTCATAGTAAATCACTAACTTTTGCCATTTTACTATAAAAGTTTACAACTGCTTATATGCTGTTGCTTATATGCTTATATGCAACTGCTTACACTGTTGCTTACAATCAGCTGCTATTCTAATTTTCTAGTCATTAAAAACAGTTTTGAAAAGTTGTATTCCTGCAAAATCTAGTGTTTACTAGTGTTTAAGCATTTAAATGTCGTTTTAAAGCCACAAAATGTTATTTGACAGCTTATTCACAGTGTTTTTGATGTTTTTAGGACTGATTAGTAAATCACGCTCGATAGTAAATCATTTTTCGAGAATCCCTTCAACGTTTTACTATCGAGCGTCGACTGTACTCGTCCACTCGTTTGCAGATTTCGGCTAACAACGTTCCATTCACTCTATGCCATGTCGTGTGTCCGTTTCTCTGGTTGGCCACAATGGATTCTTCTCCGGAAATTGCCGACTTTGCCTATTATTTCGTGAATTGGCTCATGTACTCCGGCTGCCAGCTGTATCACGGGTACAAATCACTTCCTGTTTTTGCTTTTGTTTTCATTTTTTGGTAAAGTAATAAGCTTGTTTTTCTTTATTAGGCTCATCACGATTTATCTGTTGCGAAGAGACGAGAAACAAGTGCGGAGCCATACGTAAAGTACCCAATGTAAACGTCAATATAAACGTCAATATAAACGTCAATATAAACGTCAATGTAAACGTCAATGTCAACGTCAATGTCAACGTCAATGTAAACGTCAATGTCAACGTCAATGTCAACGTCAATGTAAACGTCAATATAAATACCAACGCAAAACAGAAGAACCCTGCATCATCCACCAAAATAGCGTCACTATTAACGTTTTCAAATAAATATTCAAGCAAAATCTATTTTTTTTACGGCAAGGCAGAATTAAGATCGATCCAAGAATGGTAGATATATGAAAACTCGAATTTCGAGTATTGAATTAGATGAATATCAAAAATTTTACTACTTCTTCAAAAATTCATTCAGTACATGTGGATTAGGAGATGCTTTTGTAAATTTACATCCAAGACTCCATTTCCAGTATTTACATACGACTATAGCAATTTGCATTTAAATGTTTAGATCAACAGAAATAGAAATGAATGTTTTTACGTTTTTATATATGGACTTTAAATATATGCCGTATTTTCTCACTTTAAATAAACTTTAAACTTTAAATATATGCCGTAGTGCACCCTGAGCGTCGCCTAAAATGATCGAGAGATCGAGAGAAAATGAAGAGAAATCCCTATACTACAATAGGAAGAGAACAGCAAAGAAACGCTTCGTTGCACAGAAAGCTCGTTGGCTAATTTTCGGATTGGTTGTTGTTTTTGTTGGATTTTTCGTGCTCATCAGCTCTGTCTACGCGCTTTCTATGTTGCAGTTGATGATTCTAAAGGTTGTTGATTCAGAGTACGGTGAAATTTCATTAGAAACATCTACATAAATAGTGAACAAGCCTCTGAATAGACGAGTCGATGTAGATATATACCGTATTCTCTCTAATAGTTCTCAAAAAACATTCCGTTATTTCTGGTCACCCTGTAAGTGAGTGGTTTACACACAGAATCAAGTGACTTTCTTGGTTGTTCAGTACCGTTTTCATATCTCTGTTGTTTCAACTAAAACAGGTCCTTTTTTTTGTGGAGGAGTCCGATGTCCATCAACCATTCCTCAAATTGTTCGTCAGGAAGGAGGAGTTTGGCACTCAACTCCAGCAGAGTCATATCCTTTAAGGCATTGTTTCTAATTCTTGCCATTTTGTGCTTATTGAATTAACGATAGCTTGGCTCATTTTTGGACTCCTTATAGGGAACTTGAGGTTAATGAAAAAATTTAAAGGGGAGGGGGGTTATTAATCGCGGCCGAGTGACCATAAAAAATTTTTTACGGCAACCACCTGTTTCATTGTCTTGTCAATTTCAATTTTTTAGCTTTTAGAATTTTAGAATAAAAATTTCCCCCCTCCCCTTTAAATTTTTTCATTAACCTCAAGTTCCCTATAAGGAGTCCAAAAATGAGCCAAGCTATCGTTAATTCAATAAGCACAAAATGGCAAGAATTAGAAACAATGCCTTAAAGGATATGACTCTGCTGGAGTTGAGTGCCAAACTCCTCCTTCCTGACGAACAATTTGAGGAATGGTTGATGGACATCGGACTCCTCCACAAAAAAAAGGACCTGTTTTAGTTGAAACAACAGAGATATGAAAACGGTACTGAACAACCAAGAAAGTCACTTCATTAATACCCCCCTTTAACAGAATTTTGATCGATGAAGAAATCCCTCTCAAATGGAAAGAAGAATCTTTCGTTATACCATTATCAAAATCTTCCCCTAAAAATCATTTCTCAAACTACCGACCCATTTAGCTTGACCTCACCCCTATCCAAACTTTTCGAAATTATCATTCATAATAAAATAAACAGTCATCTAAACATGAACAATCTTATATCCGAACAACAATTCGGCTTTTTGGAAAACAAATCCACAGTTGACCAATTGCTTTTATCTTGTAGAGATTTTGTCCGGGTTATAGAGAATAAGCACAAAATGCAACTTGATGCTATTTTTCTCGACTATGCTAAAGCCTTTGATACTGTCCCACACTCCTTTCTGAGCTTAAGAAGCTTAAGAAGTATAAAATTTGTCCGAATGTTATAAAATGTATCACCTGCTGGCTCACAAATCGCTCTTTTAAAGTCTCGGTAAATAATTGCATGTCTGATTCCTATGCCTGTACTAGCGCAGTGCCCCAAGGAAGCATTTTAGGACCTCTACTTTTTACGATTTACATCAACGATTTACCTAATCTAAATCTAGCCCGACCTTTCTCCAAGATATGGCTCTATGCCGACGATGCTAAGCTAATTTTTGAGACTCCATTAAATGATATAAATAAGTCTGGATAGCTCCTTTCATAAAACCCAAAAAGATCTGAGCACAGTTGAAATTTGGTTCAATATTTGGGGTTTAAAACTTTCTCACTCAAAATCTATTCATTTTAGTACAGGTAAAATAAAAGTCCCCCTTAAAATTGGTAATACCGCAATAAAGTCCATAGCTAACAATGAATCTCTTCGCGATTTAGGAGTCTACATATCACCTCCTCTAAATTTCTCTACACACATAGAAAAAATATGCAAGAAGGCGTCCTTTTGTGCGGGCAAAATTCTTAGATCTATTTGCACTCGAATAGCACTATTCAAAATTGATTTTGCTAACTACTCATCCGTCAGGTATAAACATAGATTGAAACTTTTCTCACTTGAAACCTTAGAACAGCGCCGTCTTATCATAGATTTGGTTGAGTGCTTTAAAATTGTAAAAGGAAAACATCAAAACCCTCTTTTTAAAAATTTTTTTCGGCTAAACTCGAGGCTTTTAACGACTAGGCGTGGCTCTTTTACCTTGCATTCCGAAACGGCTTTCTCCAAATCCTCTAGAGCTTTTTTTGTAAATCGTGTGATTAAAGTTTGGAATGCCCTTACCGACAAGTTGCGTTTGATCTCCACCGTGTCTGATTTTAAAAGAGCTACTTCGTTGCATTTTAAGTGACTTTGTGATCTTTTATTTGGTACATTTTTCATGTCGTTTTCGCACTTTATTTCTTTCTAAATAAAGTATTTATATAAATCACTTTATTTTCAAAAATCCTACAACTCAAAAATAAATCATAAACATAAATAATCTTTTAGAAGAACGCGAAACTGGGTATAATAAAACTTTTTACCGCTGTCACTCTGTTTCGATCGAGTTGAGGTGACTTTGGTTCGCCGTGTAGAACTCGATGAGGCTTTCCAGTGTTGAGAACCTGAGCAAAAACGTTGAAGAATTTAAGTTAGAATAAAATGCATAAAATTACAACAAAACCCACCACGGTCCAAGCTCAGCGTTGTCGATATGCCATAGATTCTTAAAGCATTGGCTAAGTTTACTAATCCAATTAAAAACTCACCAAATCCCCGTCGACTTTCCGTTTCTTGAGCACGTGGAATTTGCGGCCACCACGGAAGACAATCTTCAAGGGCAATTCAACCTAAAACAGTAAGAGTTAAAGGCATTAACTGAAAGAAGAGCGTATCAATAAAGTTTTAGCTAAAAACTGTTACAAAGCTCGAACCAATAGTAATTTAATTGATAATAAGTTAAGAAAATACACGTTTTCAGACCTAAAAACAGGTTTTCTTAATTAATTTTTGCTGGATTACAAAAGTGGTTCCAATTAGCCTTTAAAGAGACAAAACTCACTTCCACCGTCGACTCGTAATCCTTGCCCTGGTGATAAAAACGACCGTCTGTTTATTGGCTTCGCGAAGGGCATCCTAAAAACAATAATAAGTTGGTAACAGCACATTAGAGCAAGTAAAGCCAATGCTCAACAACTGAACCCTCAACAAATACACCTCGGTAGTGACGGATCCAATGAAATAGCCTCTCTTAAGAGAATTACTAAAAGTTGGAATTAACAAAAAAAGTAACAAAGAAACGACCCACCCCGTGCTCATTGATGCAAAAATGATGGGTTTCTGGAAACCCCGAACAACTCGTTCTCCTGCAAATTGCTGATAAAATGCAAAACCTTATTCATCTTCTGTGAAAACTTTATTCAACTTCCGTGGAAATATAAATGAAAACTAAATAAACATCGATAAAAATAATAAATACAAAACCCTTTTTGCAAAAACAAATGTGACCGTATTTACATAAGCCCGTGATTGTTAATTCGATGTAAAAAGCCCTAGTCCTCAGCGCTAGCGCAACCCGTCGACCTGATCTAAAGATAAAAATGGTTACTATTTTGTACTTAATTTTAGAGCCTTTGGATTTCAATGCCCGTTCACAAAATTTCTCCAATAAAAAACCTTTAATCAGAGCATCTCCCTTTCCGGTATTAATAGCGTTGATTCGTTCCTGTTCATCGCGTGCCAAGATTTGTGCGTCACTCAGCTGTGCGCAATATCTAAAAGAGATGAAGTTTGAAAAACAAATAATCCATCAAACCTCAAATGATCGTGATTGATTCCAATTTGGCGACAAACATAGCATTGAGTCTGGCCGCAGCTGCCGCAAGTCATCACATGGCAACCTCCGTTCTAGAGTTCTCGATTAAAAACGAGTTGAAAAAACGCAACTTTTGTGAATTCCACTCCACAACTGCATCTGCGAATGACAATCGCGGTCAATTCTTCTTCCCTAAATCATAAAATCTCATAGTGTATAGCCAAATTGCAATAAGTTCGATCTAGCACATAGAATCAACCAACTTTCGCTTTCGAGCCTCATCAACAGCTGTCATCACATCCTCACACGCACGACCCTCATGCTTCTCATCGTAGTCCTTGCCACAAAGTCTAAGATGAAAATTCTTGGATCTAAAGTCTAAAATTGCACCGGCAATATTTGTAGTTGCATTCAGGGTTGAGGCAGAAAAATCGCGGCTGTTTCTCTGGATCTTCGACGATTGCGGCAAATAGACAGCGTTTACAACTGAAAGACACTTTTTTATGAAACGGTCTGAATGCGTTAAATTATTATGAAAATGTACAGTATAAAACCAACTGTGTCATGTTCTCGATTTTTACGGCAGCAAGCGCGGCTTCCGTGGCTCGCTTATCAAAGAGCTTTCTCTCGTCCGCGTTAAGCAATGGTTCAATTTGATCTAAAAAAAGTAAATTTTAAAAACTTAAAATCCTCACAAGTTAGAATAACTCCTGTGCATTTCTCAAGGCATTTCACCCCACAACCACCAGGGCCCATTGTCATTTCGCTCACCGAAGTCATCGCATGTTGTTTCACGCAATCCTTGCAGAAAAGATGTGAAGCTTAAATTCAAGATTTAGCTCAATGACTTTATTAATAAATTACTATATTCTTTGTCATTCGAGTCGAAATTTCTGCAAAAAACACCATCCTTATCAACGTTTGTAACACAGCAAATCGGGCATTCAAACTGCGTAAGAGCCAAAACTGCGGTTAAAAAATCCTAAAATTGATATGCGAGAAAGGTTTGCAATATTTCCAATACTTACAGCATTTATCATTGATTCGTACTTGGTCCATTTCTCATTTGCCATCTGTGGGAGCTGGATATTGTGCTTTTCATTTGCCTCTTTCATTCGCATCGCATTAGATTCGGATTCCATTTGAAGCTTATTGGGAATGACTAAACATTAACAAATCCATAAGACAAAACGACTTCTTTTGCATCTAAAATCTTTCAAAACCTACATTTCTGTTTTCGCAAATCATCTGTGTACCCCATTTCAACGAGTCGAAGAATGATGATGCTTTGGTAGAAACCGCGTTTCTGCATTACCTCATTGATTGCACATTGCCGGATCTAAATTAATATGTAAAGATTTTAGCACTCCAAGAATTAACCGTGGGAAAAGCATCACGTAGGAACATGCTGATTTTCGTCTCTTCCATTGTCGTACGTTGCACTTCCTCTTCAGACTTCTCTCTAAACATTATACGATATACATATTCAACAAAAAATATTGGTACAAACTTTTTCTCCAAAGCACGCAATTTTGACAATAGCTTTTCTTTTAGCATCTCTCTTTGAATCTCTTCTGGGTTGATGACTCTGAAATTACAATTTAATAGTTTCACTTTATCACTAACTGTTCAGAAGCTGTATAAGATGGCTTTGGGGCGACCTTGCTATTGACGTTTGCTGGCTCGACTTTTGGCGTCATCGATTTCTAATACTTAAACATTACGGATAGCGATAAAACTTACAGCAAGTTCGTCTAAACGAAGGAAAAGTGGCTCTTCATCCAAATGCAAGTGTTCACGAATCGTCGCCTCCGAAAGTTGCGGGAAGACTTCTCTCTAAACAAGTCAGGTATGATGAGGCTGGACTTATAAGCTTGTACTTATTCACAAAACTAAACCCACCATTCCAATAAGTTTGTTCCTTTCGTGGTTTTGCTCCATCTCCGTGATTTCTGCTAGAACACCCTAAAGATAGCTATTAAAATGTTTAAAAATTAACTGAACTTCAAAATCATCGTCGAGAATAGGCTCATCGACGACAACACTTTGTTCTGCCATCTGAAAATGAGAAATTTGATAATTTGACATTATTTGCCAAAAATGCTTACGCAATATAATTTGTTGCAAGGGAAAATAATGTGTACAAAGAGGTGAGAGAAGAAATGGGCAAAAGGGAAAATTGGAAAAAAGATTTGATCGCCACAAAAAAACCGCTGTGAGTCTTTTCAAAGGCCAAAGCGCAAATTCTAAATTTTAAAACTGAAATTCCATAGGCTAGAAGCTAGACCTGCTTATCGGAATTCCGATATGGATCTTAACGAGTCCTGGATTCGGTCGGACAGGGTAACCTTATCGATACCGAGTCCTATCCATCCAAAACCCATAAAGATTCTTCCGCTTGGAATAATTTTAGGCAAGGCTTGAAGTCAGGTATATTTGTTGACTTTGATTGAACACAACAAAAGCGATGACAAATTTTCGAAAAGGGGATGCTGACTATGGTTTGACGAAATGAAACTGTGAGCACCGATTTTTGCATCACTACCTAAATAAAGAAAGAATGAGTGGACTCGGTATCGCTTCCGATAGCTTAACAAGTCTTGGACACGGTATCGATAAGGTTCCAGACCCGTTTAGCAGGTCGGCTAGAAGCGAGTTCAACTTTTGAACGAATCAGAAATGCTACTTGAAACTCTCAACAGTCTTTTTACTGGCAAAAACCAACAAAAATCTTTATTCTATTGTTAAAACAAAAAATGAAGTAAAATTTCAAAGCAACAACAACGAAAAATTAACGATTAAAGGGATAAAGGGGCTTAAAAACTATAACTAAATTAAACAAGACACTAAGAACGAGAAGCAAAACGTTATTATATCTGCATAATTTCTTAAAGTGGTACTGCATTTTTCAACTCAATTCAATAGTTCATTTTAACGGAAAAAGAATTTTCAATTGGTGACCCTGAAGCGGTAGTTGTAGTTGTGCGCTCGCGTTGTCCACCCGATGAACAGCCACTGCTCGAAAGTTGGGTCTCGGTGAAACGGGGACGATCCTCGGGAGGCTTGACGACTTTTATCATCTCCAGTCCACGATAGAAGCTGCCGCACAACATTGGCTGATGGTCCTTGAATTTATGAGACTCATCCCAACAGTCATTGCACAAGTATCTAAAATAATCATTATAGGAAGTTCGAAAGTTTACAGCCAAGTCAACGTTACAGATTGTTTATGTTATAAGTACCATCAACGCTTCAGAATAACTTACTTCAGACAGGGAAGCTCAGCACAGAATTTGCTTCCGGACTTTGTTCTACATCTGTCGCAGTAGAATTCGTCCGAGAGGTATGGCTTAATTTCAATCTCCTTGTTCGAGCCGGGCACATCGATTGTCAACAGACGTCGAGCCAGTGAAATAACGTAAGCTTCACGCGACGCAAAAACGACTCGAGCGGTACCCTGAAGAGATGATTAGAAGTTACCAGATGAACCAAACTTACTTTAGGATAATTGGTGAACCGATCGGTTTCAATTTCCACAATAGCGACATTTCCAATTTTGTCCATCAATGTTCCAGCCAATTGTTCTAAAACGTAAAGTTTTAAAAAGCTACAATGATTTTTGACCTGCAGTTACGATCCGAGGCACTCCACCAATAAAAGTCGTGAAGCGTTCCAAGCTTGTGAAACTCTCGCTGCTAATCGCTCTATTTTTCCAAAACTTTTTCTTGCAAATCCATGGGCGAATTTGAACCTAAATCCGAATTGTACTCATCTTAAAAAGAAAAAGAAAACCTTTTTTTCGATTGAGTCAGCCTTGATAAGCATCATCTCTCCGTTTGGTGAAGGTTGACAGCTGTAGAGCAGTCCGTGGACGCTTTCTTCTTTTTCAAAGATCGCAAAAGCAAAGCCATTGTTTGGTGCAAAGTTATCTTCTTCCCGATTTGGCCAATCCACCTCAACTGGACCAAACTTGCTGAGTGCTTCGGTGAGCATAGCTAAAAGGTAACGTTTTAGCTTTCCTGAATAAAGCTCCAACCTGCTGAAATACAATAGTTTGATTCGTTCCGCGGGAGTCCACCAATGAAGATTTTTCTTGAATACGTTCCCAGAGGAGTTAGTTGGTTGAGCGTCACTAGAAAGAAAAGTTTACTGTTTCCAACACGTTTACAAGATCAATTTTGGCAATTCACCTTTCCTAATTGCAAATAGAAACTCACTTCTCTCCACGTCTTTCTCGAAAGTCGCGGCAGTGTCATTCGTGTAATAACTTTGTCGTTGCATGGCGCTCGCGCGAAAACTCGCGGCGTTCAGCATATGTCCCAAGTTCAAACTTTCGCAATTTATCCAAGTAGAGAAAATCGTTGGAGCCCAACCTGAATAGAATATAAATTTCGTCTCATGTTCCACTTAAAGACGAGCTTATAAGACTAGCTAATTCAGACGTAATCAGACTGTTTTGCACTGGTAACGAGTAAAAAGTATCTATAGCAGTTAAAAGTCCAATCCCTTCATCTGTAGCTTTCTTGCCTTGCAATCTAAAAATACGACAAAAACTTACAAGGATTGTACATTGAGTAGAACGGATATTTCTTCACCAGTTCTCGATATTCCTCACTATCCATTGCATCCGCTTCCGACTTGACGACACCTAGAAGAAATGTGTAAAGTCTGGTTCTACGCCGGTTGGGAGGCGGAGGGCAATTTTTTTTCTTCAACACCACTTTTTCTGAGGTAGTTTTATGCGTAGCTTCTAAAAAACACAACGAGAGCTTGAGAAAATGCGTTTTAAGCAAAGTTTCGGGCCCTCCAAAGTGCGCACTCATACAGTGTGGTGAGAGCGATCCACATAGGAGAGGTGATACATACAAAAACACTTTTTGAAGCGAATAACTTCTTCTGGCATAATCTAACCTAGTGATTAGGTCTCTGATCAAATTGGAGCAAAAGAAAAATAATTTTTTCCAAACTTTTGACGATGTGTTCCCCCACATGAGTCAAAGTCCCAAAAAACATTTTTCAATTTTTTTTGCCTCTACCAGTCAATTTATGTTAGAAAGTGAATATTTAATGGTTTAAAATGGTTTTGGCACTAGTTTTTGACTTTGAAAGTGCCCAATAGTCGATAGCTTGGGCTCCATCTAGTGAAGCAGACTATAGAAACGCGCACTCTGGAGGCCCGAAACTTTGCTTAAAACTCATTTTCTCAAACTCTCGTTGTGTTTTTCGGAATCTACGCATAAAAATACCGCAGAAAAAGTGGTTTTGAAGAAAAAGTGTTGGTGTGAAAAATGTCAAATTTTTTGCGCAACTCGCGATAAATTTCTTCCAAGTGTGCTAATCTTTAAGATTTGGGTGCCATTTTGTTGCACTTGTCGAGACCTACAAAATGACACCAAAATCATAAAGATTGGCCGGAAAGTTTTGGAAAGTTGCGCAAAAAAATTTGGCGCAAAGTAGCTCAAACGCAAAAATCAAATGAAAAATGATGATGAAATTTGCGCAGACTCTTTACAAGAAAGACGCGCCTCTACAAAAGTCAGAAGTGCGTCAAAGACAAAAATTTGCATTTAAAGGGCTTATATAAATCTCAAAGCAGCTTTATTAAATTCATTTCGTCAGTCTCTCTTCCACCACAATTTGTGTTTTTGGCTTTTTTTATGAGTTTACTTTTTTTGCACTATTTTCTCGATTTCAGGTTCATTTATTCGTTTACTGCTTACGGTGATGGGCTCAAACTGTCGCGATGACCCACAAATGCCACAGGTGATGGGGTTTTGAAATTGGGTTACGACTGGGGAAGCTTTGCAAAACTAGAATCAAAACTTACAAATAGGAAACTAATCATTAACTTTAGCAATAACTTTACTGTTTATCCTTATCGTTTTGCCTGCTTCAGGTCGGACAAATCATTGAACCGCACACGACGGAGGTGGGCTCATTCCGCGTTCTTCGTGTCATCTATTCTGGTCCATTCTCCGATGTTTATCTCCTTGGAAAGGTTAAAAATTTTTATTCTAGAGCTTTCTAGCTTTGTTTTGGAGCCTTTTATTCAGTCTTTTCTTTTCAGAAAACGAACGTTAACGAGAAATTTGCGATGAAAGTTGAGCGACAAGTTGGCAATATTAGGTGATATTTTTCTGACCTTATATTGCTATACTTTTCATTTACAGACCCGTGCTGAAGTTGGACGTGTTTGTGCTGCGCGAGATGAACACTCAGACGGGCTTCCCTCGTTTCATCGGTGCCGGTCAAACGCCCTACTATAAGTACTGCATCATGGAGTTGTTGGGACCCGATTTATCAAAATTGCGGCGATCATTGGATGCGAAAAAGTGAGTAGCGGAAAATTTTCATTCTTAAACTTTGTGTTTTTAGATTTTCGACGACAACCGCTTTACAGGTGTGCATTCAGACGCTACAACGACTTGAAACCTTGCACGATCGTGGATTACTGTGCAGGTATGCGTTTAAGCACATGAAAACTAGCATTAAAGACAACTTTTGGGCTAGATAGATAGCTTTGAGTTATTTTGTTTTGTTGTTTAGAGATGTGAAGGCGCCAAATTTTGCGATTGGATTAGAGAGCCGAGCGAGCACAATCTACATGCTTGACTTTGGATTTGCTCGGAAATACAAGTATGTGTTTAGGAATGGTTGATTTATGCCGTGTTTTAAGATGAATGGCTCATCTATAATTATATTTTCTTTAATTTTTCTTTTTGCTTTAAGTTGTGTCTTTTTACATACCGTAAATACTGTAATAATACACCATCCCCCTCGTACAGTCGCGTAGTCGCAAAAGTTTTTTAGTATTTCATTTTTTTCGAAGCGCCCGTACTTTCAAAAAGGCGTCTTTGGTATCAAAAAATAGCTGAAATTCAGGGCTATTTTTTGATACCTAAGCGCGCATTTTAGCATAAACCAGTGTCGAGAAAAGCTTATTCAGAGCTAGACTACGCAACACTCCGCACCGTCATTATGGGGGTGGAGTACTATTAAAGTATTTACGGTACTCGTTCAAAATTTGCAAACATTTAATTATTGATCTTGATTTAGATATGAGGCCGGCGCCAAATTTTCCGACTCCCATCTCAAGCCGGCGTATCAGCGTTCAACCTTCGGGACTTCATCAGTCCAGGACAATGTCAATGATCACAAACATAATTTCTCAAAAAGCACGATAATCTTTGCCTTTTAGCCAAATTGTTCACTGTTTTGAGTACCTCGTACGCAAATGCTCAGTTTTATCTGTTTCCCGATCTGTTGCCGGAAATGGATCTGAAATTGTTTTGGCTGCTCACCCAACTCGGCAACACTTTCTACGGAATCAATGCAACAATCGTCATCTTCACTTGCTTTCCCAACGTATGTTAACAAAATAGATAGCAAACTAGTGCGATTTTAAAATCCTGATTCAAATCTGACTTCTAATAATTGTCTTGTCGATAGAATAGATGATTTAGCATAAAAAAATTATTTTAAAAAAGATTGGGGGACATTTGAAACACACTGCCTCCTTTGCCATTGGCAATTCAACTTTGAACTCAAATTTCTTGGTGTTTCGCTGTTCAATATAAATAGTTTTGTACGAATCGATAGAGGAAGACTTGGTGCATCCAATAATACCAAGAATATTTCAATTGAACAGTCCAACACCAAGAAATTTGAGCTCAAAGTTAGATTGCCAATGGCAAAAGGGGCGGGGCGTGTATCAAA
Source organism: Mesorhabditis belari (assembly GCA_958450365.1). Classification (NCBI taxonomy): domain Eukaryota; kingdom Metazoa; phylum Nematoda; class Chromadorea; order Rhabditida; family Rhabditidae; genus Mesorhabditis; species Mesorhabditis belari. Next base: position 108,387 of record CAUEEP010000758.1, on the reverse strand, counting down.
TTTCCAATACCCAAAAAAATAGTAGCTGCATCAATAAACAAATCAAATAACATTGAAAGTTTGAAAAGTCTCCAGTTTAGGCGAGAAAATGTCTGATGCAAGTGATTCGTCGACGGGTTTTCTGTGGAACTCAGAGGAATCATGTGGAGATTTTCTCAATCTCAGACCGCGCCACTCCAATGTTCAACCAAAGTTGAAGCAAAAATCTCTATGGCTTTTATGTTCTAAATTTCATTAGAAACATTTCTCTTCTTTTTTTCAAATAATACTTTGTCAATATATTAATATGTCTAATAATGTTTTCTAATTTCTAATAATAAATAGTTTTCTATTGGGTTGGGGAGAATGAGTCGGCGCCAAACTTTAAAGGGACTTTTTGCACACATAAAGCCTTCTTTAAACATTCGTTTGGTTTCATCAAAAGGATCCACTATTTCTCTACAAAATCACTTTTGAGAGATTCCACAAAGCTTTTCTTTCGTGGAGTTTATGAACTTCCAAACGCAGCTGGTTAAAATGGCAAAGAGTCCGACTCATCATTTGAACAGTTTCTTTCACATAAACCTTCTTTGGTGTTTATATAAAAAAATAGAGCACATTCAATTACTTAAGTTGCCAAATTTGCAGGAAGATCCCACCAATGGTTTTTTCTAGATCACAGTTTGTAGTTTTTGTGAAAAAATGGCTTTTTCTTGAGCGCAGGCGCTGTTTGAATTTTCTTTTAAATGTCATTTTGTAGAGAATTAGTTAACCATTCTACTCATTTCAAACGCATATTATTTGACAAAGTCGAATAGAAGTTTTAGACATTTTTTTCATTTTCGGCGCCGACTCATTCTCCCCAACCCAATAATAATACGTTGCACAAAAGTCAGAAAAAGAAAAGTGGTTGCCAGATGAACAGAAATTCATAAAAATCTTCAATCTGTATTCAACAGATTCATAAGATATCTTTAAATAGAATTTCAATTTCAAAATTTTATTTTTAGCAGCTCATTGGGATTTTCTGTTGATCTAAAAGACAATGAAGATAAAATTATCCAATTTTTTTTCAATTTTCATTTCCACATCCCGTAGAGGATTTCCATTTGTCTGCTTTTGCAACTTTAGATTTCACGAAATGCTCTACATTCTCATTTCACTTCTTCTTCTTGCGCAAATGACTTTGGCTATCAAAGATCGGGTGGGATAGCAAGAAATTTGAAAGGTTTTTGATGGAAAAATTTTGCACACTTGACACCAAAAGTTCCCGTACTTGTATTTTCTGCATTTTTGGTAATTTTAGATAAAAGATACGATTTTAAAAGTAAGAAATTTGAGAATTCCTCGCGAAAAACTGAGTTAGAAAAAGTTTCTGGTTAATTTATAAGTGCAACACTATTTAATACAAGTGATTGAGAAGAGGGTCCGCTCAGGGGCGCTTTGGCGCACACTGTATTTGATAAAGTGACACTGAAAAGATAGATTTTGTTCTGTTTTCTGTTCTGATTTCACGGTTTTGATCTCGTAAGGGTTACTTGTAAGTCTAATCTTGTAACTTAAATACAGCTCTATCTTTAGGATCGACTAGTCAACAGCCAGCACCCCGACTTTTTCTTCGATGCTCTCTTCCAAGACTTGCAGTCGTGCACGACGCGTGCCGACTGTAACAAGAGTAACGATTGCTGTCAAAATGTTTGCACGAGATGGCACTGTCATCATGAATAATATATTGACAAGGAAAGAGTGGAAAAGCTTATAAATTGTGTATGATTGAACAGTTTTTATTTTTGAAATCTAATGGATTTTTTGTGAATCACCAATGTCCAACACTTCTGTATTGTCCAACTAATGATACCAAGAATATTTCAATTGAACAGTTTAACACAAAGAAATTTGAGCTCAAAGTTAGATTGCCAATGGGAAAAGGGGCGGGACGAGTATAAAAGGAACGCCCCGCCCCCTTTGCCATTGGCAACCCAACTTTGAACTCAAATTTCTTGGTGTTTCGCTGTTGAATATAAATAGTTTGTGTACACTATCTGATCTACCACCGATTTTACTTTAGGCCACGGGTCCAGCTCAGGCTTAGGCTCAGGCTTAGGCTTAGGCTTGCTTTCGGTTCGAATCCGTCAGCCGTCAGCTGAAATTTTGGAAAGAAACGTAAGTTAAAGTGTGATGTAAAGTCTTGTATTAGTAGGGGAACAATAATAAAACAAGGCATTAACAGCTTTAACAATCTGTCATACATATTTTTTTGTGTGACAGATATAGAATGTTCAAGCTTAATTAAGAGAGCATAAAAACTATAAGTTTGTTAAATCGAAAAGAACCAAAAAAACTGATGATCATGAGTAGAAAGACGAGGAATTTTATTGTAAAATCTGAAAAAGAAAATGCTTCAAAATGGTCGCGCAGTCAAAAAGCTATTTAAAATTGAATTGAACATTGAACAAACTTATTTATTCGTGAACTTTTTTTCCTTACTGTGAAACTTTAGCAGATCTACTAGACTTTCAAGTTTAACTGAATGAATTAGTGTTAACATCTAAAAAACTGTGTGGTTCAATTCGCATTTCGGGATTGTTGCCGGGGAAAGCAAAAACTAAGATCTGTGTTTGTTCGGCTTCGTCACAATCGTCTCCTTCTTCGTTTTCACGAGAAATTCTCAACTCAAAAATGAAAGAAAGTAAAATTTCATGTAAATTTCATGCAAATTTCATGCAAATTTCATGTAAATACTCAGAGTTTATTGCCTTGTAAGACGATTGGTGATTGTTTTAGATGAGCAGATCCAAGTTTCGTGAAAAACATGAACGCTTTTTGGTGACCTCCGGTCGGGGTTCGAACCTGAAAAGAGCGATTTCTTACAAGGGAAGATCAACTGGAGAGGCTGACCAAATGGCATTGGCCATTGACTATTCGACGCAGAATTTCACGCTGAGCACTATGCTGCTTTCCATTTTTGCTAAACGGCATCCTGTCAAAAGTTATACTCGTTTAAAGTTTGTAAAGAGTTTCAAAAATCAAAAATAGCACTTTTCAGAGCCGGAAAAAGTGCACGGGTGGCCGAGTGGTAGTAGGTTAGAAAAAAAATGCAAGACTTGCCGGGTTTGAATCCGTCAGCCGACTCTTGTCTTACTTTTTCTAGGTTTAAATGGCTTTAAATGGATAGCTGACCTCCGCGTGGACTGATGAACAAGTTATACGCAATTTGATGTGAACGATCTGGTTGCTGCTTATCTATATTTGTGGTGTGTCAAATTTTGTACGATTGTGTGCGGAAATAATTGAACACACGAGGCATTTAAACCTAAAAAGCCGATTCGACTTGCGTTTTTTCGAGTTCGACCGATTCGAACCGGGCAGGTCTCGCTTGGGATTCTAAACTACTACCACTCAGCCAGCCCTGCACGTTTGCTGGCCTGAAAAGTCCGTTTTTAAGATCTATGTTTGATTTTTGAAACTCCTTACAAGCTTTAAATGCGTATAACTTTTGAGAGAGTGCTGTCATGTAAAAATGGAAAGCAACATCGTGCTGAAATTGGCCTATGGCTCATGACATCGAATGGCCTATGGCTCATGGCATCGAATGGCCTATGGCTCATGGCATCGAATGGCCTATGGCTATTGGCATCAAATGGCCTCTGGCTCATGGCATCAAATGGCCTCTGGCTCATGGCATCAAATGGCCTATGGCTCATGACATCGAATGGCCTATGGCTCATGGCCAGTCTATTCAGTTGACCGTCCCTTGTTAGTAACAATAGATATGGGTCGGAATCTAAGTTCCATAAGCTCCAGTTCTATCAACAAGCTCCAATTTCGAAACTGAATCTAGCTTTTGAGCCCAGACACTCCCCGGATTCAGATGTTTTTTTCTACAATCCGATCACTAAATTCACCTTCATCACGTCGGGCGTCATGGTAAGTAGTGGCTTGTTACTCGGCGAGATACCTAGCCACGGATGGACGCCCATCGAATGGCATTGAGCGAGCACATCGGTAAAGACAATGTCCCTAAAGTTGAACTTTGTAGCGATAAAACACATATTTAATGGAACCATAAATAACAGAAAATTGGTCTTTAAGTTGCCCACTGAAATTTGCGGCCTCGATACTGTTCGACGGTATACATACTGGTGAGCATTCCGTTGTGCTGATGCGGTTGATTGACAACATTTGAAAAAAGCTTTTTTACCTCAAGAAAGAGAAAACAAGCCGGCAAATTTGTCCTCTTGTCAATCAGTGCCGCACTGGCGAGCCGCGAAAGGCGATACCGGAAATCAAAAATGTAAAGCTTAGAGATTGAGAGGAGATCTGATTGAGATTGAGATCTGATTGAGATCAGAGATTAAGCTATAGGCCCAAATTTTTGAATTCACTGATTTATTTTCAAAAACGACTCACTTTAAGGCTTCTGCTTCGTCCGAGGCTGCGTAAGGCCAATGATGCAAAACAAAGTCGACATCTTCGGCTCTCAGTGGACCGAGAGTGAACCTTAAAGTGATCAAATCATTTCTTTATGCATGAAGATACAGTCCGTAGCACATCATCTGGATCACCGCCTAACTACCGATCCTAGATTTTGAGCCCAGACACTCCCCGGATTCAGATGCTTTTCCCTACAATCCGATCACCAAATTCACCTTCATCGCGTCGGGCGTCATGGTAAGTAGTGGCTTGTTACTCGGCGAGATACCTAGCCACGGATGAATCTTGTTCTTTTTTTTTCTTTTTATGTTTTTGCATGTTAAACGTAGAAAAACTAACGATTGCAGAAAATTGCAGAAAAAACAATTTTAAAACTTAAAAAGATAGTTAAATGACCGTATTACATCAGCTAGATCATGCGAATTTTCTTGTCTTTGTTGCTTTTTTTACGGAGCTTTCTTCTCTACCGGAATATTGAACTTTTTCAAGTAAATGGCACCAGATCGCTAACCGATTATCGATTTTCAAATTGATCTTTTAGTCAAGGATTGTTCAATCAAAAAATTGCTACAAAAGTGAAATCTTCTCATCAAACGATTGCCAGATACCTTGAAAACCTGGCTCAATATGGAAAAAAGAAACAAACAAGCAAAAAAGCTATCAGAAAAAAGCTATAAGCTTTGACCAAAATCCCTGTCACATTGCTAACAGCCTTGATGGAAAATCGATATCTCAAGTCAGAAAAGAGCTAAACCTTGATGTTTTCAAAGTGACAATTGATGTGATACGGACTGTATACCGAATATAAGCCATATTCAAGGAAATTGTACCCTTCGGGAATAGGACGAGGTGTCAAATCGTTTGCGGCCGAATCAGGAATGCACAAAAGGAACTCGTGACCGGGACCGCACTCTATTTGGTGCATTTGCAAGATGAATCGTGCCTGGGAACATCGGTAAATATCAACATTGGCCCTGCTCCATGTATTTTCACGGAATTTTAAACTTTTTATGTCAGTCCTTGCACTCACCTCTTCTCTGGCTGCCTCGTTATCGGCGGTCATCGTGCCATGTGCGTTTGGAGGTAGACCTAGCAATGAAACAATAAAGTTTGAGGTTAAAATTCCTTGGTCACTTCTAAAATCTGGACATTCGCCGAGTACTTTGGTGAAAGCAAAACGAAAATCGTTGGCATCGAACTCGCCAAAAATCCCAATATAGATGTTGACTCTAGAAAAGTTTATTCATTTATTCATGCTTTAAAAATCAAAGTTTTTCTTGAGATCTCAATGCTAAATGGGGCCACGGTCAACCATACATTATGAAACTTTAATGATTTTTAAGGAAAACAAACATTTAACAATTATCTTTGATCATTTGAATCATTTGAATCATTTGAATCATTTGAAACAAAACAATCTTTGATCGGTTCACATTTCAAAGAATCGTGCCAATTTCATGCCAATTTCATGCCAATTTCATGCCAATTTCATGCCTATTCGACAAAATAGAGAACCAAAAAAACAAACCGAAACAGAAATCTTTTCACAAAAAACCAATATTTCGAGTCATGCTCTTTTGAATATGAATACAGATGCAGAGAGATCTCAGGAATTCGGCCGATAAAGTGCAGCTCTATGGAAGCTGTAATGTTCCTGAGACGTGGATGGATGGAGAGCTGATTGAGAGCCAATTCAAGCTGTTCTCTGCTCTCATATTTTTCAAGCATTGCATCAATTGAAAGAAAAAGCTTGAATTAGAGAGATGGTCTTGTTGAATCGATAAGACTTTCTTGATTAGAGAAGAGAAAAGGACGAGAGATCAGGAAATCTTTTTACAAATCATTGTTTTTTTCTACACGATCTCTACCGCTTTTTGAAACCTTGAAAGAAGCAAATTTTGAAGGTCAAAAGAAATAATATTAAATAAAATAATTCCCAGAGGGTAAATAGAGGTTTGAAAAATGAAAAAATATTTTCAATTTAACTTCTACAAGAATTCTACACCAATTCTTTGGATAAAGCTTTGTACAGAGAGCTGTATAAAGCTAGCGAGTGCTTTGCATATTTCAAATGAATTTAAATGAAAGACTCTTTCCCTCAATTGTGGTCTTTTGAAAGATTTGTGGTCTTTTGAAAGATTTGTGGTCTTTTGAAAGATTTGTGGTCTTTTAAAAGTTTCGTGGTCTTTTAAAAGTTTCGTGGTCTTTTGAAAGATTTGTGGTTTTTTAAAAGTTTCGTGGTCTTTTAAAAGTTTCGTGGTCTCTCGTAAAATAAAAATTATTAGACAGAATTTTTTTTGCTAATGAACTTTTTTTGAGAATCAGATCTCCAAACTTCAAGGTTCACTATCGAATCGAAAATTGTTATTTCGTCGTCGAATTTTTGGCTATTGATAATCAAGTCAATTTTAAATTTAACCTTCTGGAATACTAGCATATTTGCTAAATGTGCAAAAGAATTTCTAAATGCACAAGAATTTCTGGGAAGGAGTTTCTGAAGTTCAGCGACACTTTCGAGAAAGCTCAAGAAGAACAATAATCTCTCTGAACTTATAGATTTGTGCAGAAATTTTGTGCACGTTTAAAAACATGACAAAGTTTTACTTCATAAAGTGTATGATCAATTGGTACCATTGAAGATCGTTGGCAAACAACTTTGCAGATAAAACGCGGAGTCTGATCATTGGAATTGATAGAATGAATAGATTTTCATTCATATTCATATTCTCGAAAAATATTTTGTGCATAAATCAAAAAAAAATCAAAAGGGAACATGGTTGTAAATTCCCTTTATTCATTTTATATAAAACTCGGAAAACCCTGGAGAAAACTCTATGAATTTCGTTTTGGATTGATACTGTTGATGGTTTTGCTTCGAGTAAAGTGGGGTGAACGAGGAGAAATTTCGGTGTCCGGAAGTAAGCGAATCGCAGCTCCGGCCATGAATCCCGGTCGTTTACAGACAAAGTACGGCACACCATAGCCATCAAACGTGCTGACTATATTCCAATTCCCCTCCTCAATCGGCCCACAAGCTGTACAGGTGGCGTCCCCGATCTGTGATGTTTTCAATGATTATGATTCAATAGATTCCTATCTTTTAACTTTACGATAATGTCATATCAATATTTTGCGACCAGAAAAGTCTTAGACCAGTTTGCTAACAACAAACAATTACCATTAAAATGTCCGAATCACGAGAATCCTCGCAGATCGTTTGCTCGTAATCGAGAGGCGTCCCATCAATCCATGTCATTTTTCCAGCAACCTAATTTTTACAACATTACAATAGCAATGAGCTTTATACGAAGCAATGATCATAGCAGTTTCAATGATCATAGCAGTTGCAATGATCATAGCATTGCAATGAACATAGCAGCTGCAATGAACATAGCACTTGCAATGAACATAGCACTTGCAATGATCATAGCACTTGCAATGATCATAGCACTTGCAATGATCATAGCAGTTGCAATCATAGTAGTCTTTTTTGAAAACGTCTAACCCTTTTGCCACCAGTCAGAAATGATCCCCCGTAGTCTCCAAAAGATCGTGTAGAGCAAGAAGTCGGGCAGCACATTGCTAAACAATCGTGCTTTTCTCGTTTCATCTACTCAATAACAGCGAAAAGCATTCGCTGTTATTGAGAAGACCTCACAAGGGAACCACATATACAGTCGACGCTCGATAGTAAAACATTGAAGGGATTCTACAAAAATGATCTACTATCGAGAGTTTTGCCTAATCAGTCCTAAAAACATAAAAAAAAAACACTGTGAATAAGCTGATAAATATGATTTTGTGGCTTTAAAGCGACGTTTAAATGCTGAAACACTAGTAAAATCCGAAATTTTTGTTTGTTTAGTGCGCAAGGATGCTCAAGTGCTCAAGGATGAAATTCTCAATCTTATGGAATCCGCAAATAGTCGACGTGTCGCTCGTATTTGCTTCGGTTAAAAATTGCTGAACAATAATAAAAGCTTTACAAGCTTCTTTCTGTGCAACTACTTTCTTCGAGACTTCGTTTTCTTCATAGAATGGGAACCAAATCTGTAGAGAAAAGGAGCCAAATCTGGAGAGAAAAGGAACCAATTCTGTAGAGAAAAGGAACCAATTCTGTAGAGAAAAAGAACCAAATCTGTAGAGAAAAGGAACCAATTCTGGACAGAAAAAGAACCAAATCTGTAGAGAAAAGGAGCCAAATCTGGAGAGAAAAAGAACCAAATCTGGAGAGAAAAAGAACCAAATCTGTAGAGAAAAGGAGCCAAATCTGGAGAGAAAAGGAGCCAAATCTGGAGAGAAAAAGAACCAAATCTGGAGAGAAAAAGAACCAAATCTGTAGAGAAAAGGAGCCAAATCTGGAGAGAAAAGGAGCCAAATCTGGAGAGAAAAAGAACCAAATCTGGAGAGAAAAAGAACCAAATCTGTAGAGAAAAGGAACCAAATTTATATAGAATGAGAACCAAATCTGTAGAGAAAAGGAACCTCGCGAGTCGTGAGTGTTGGGTTGAAGTCAATTTCAATTCCCCAATGCGAAATTCAAACGGCGCACTATTTTTTTTTCCATTCCAATTCACCTAACCATTTTGGAATTATAATATTGTTTTGATCTACTTAATGCATATTTTTATCTGATCCAACCTACACTTGACCCAAAACTCTAGCCTAAACACATCTTAAACTTCATCTAAACACATGATTTAAGTCTAAACACGAGATTGCGTGCACAAAACGCGTGTGGATGCATAAAAGAATGGTACCATTGCTTGCTGTTTAACATTTGTAATTTTCAATTTTAATTGTTTTGTTTTTAGCATTTAATCAAAATCAAACCAAAAAAAGTTCGAACACAGACTCGAAACCGAGAGCATTCGCTTTGTAACTGCACGCACTGCCACTACACTACCCCGCAGTGAATCCATCGTGCTCACTAGCCGCAATATAGTTGCGGAGAGAAAAACCCCATTGTCTTACCAAATATTAAAAACACTATAACTACCGTGATCTTGGAGCTTTGTAGCTGAATTTTTGTTATGTTGTTCCCCAGAATCGATTCTACCTACCCACCAATTTTGGGGCCAAGTCTATGTGGTTCCCTTGTTAGATTGGATGTTGCAATACATTTAGAGATCCTTACTCCAAAGGAACTTATTTTCCGCGTCACTATGGATGGAAGCAAGATGACCCCCCTGGTTTTGACAATAAGCTTCTGCCGCTGAGGTGGTTGAGTTGTAGCCGACCTGGAGTGTCAATGTTATCATTTTGTAAGGATAGATCGCAAGATAAATTGCTCATGGAAAACTATAGAATCAAAGAATTATGTTGTATATGTAGAATCAAAGAATAGAGAGAAATGAGCACAGAAAAGATACTATTCCTACTAATGCTATTTCTATAGAAATCTAGCGCTCGATCAGGTCAATTTCTGCTTATTGGCCGGGCGCTTAACTTCAAGAAACCCACAAGATATGAGCTATCCGTGTTTGGGAAATATTGCCAGCCGTTGTAGCAAGTGTAGAGAGGTTGAACAGACGCTAAGATAAATGTGTATAAAAAGCTAAAAGTCACACTGACGATTTTGGCAAGTGAGAGGAGCGATAGTTGGTGGCATGTATGTGGAGTCGGAGTGGTCGGTCGCTGGTGGTGTGGTGGGCCACGCGGTAGTTGTGCAGCCACCATTTATGATTTGCGGGATGCTGCACCTGAGATGTAAAGGTTTTGCTGAAGTTTTGCTGAAGAATAATGTAAATACATGAAGGGAAGAGGGTTCGAGCAGTCGACGGACGTCCACTTGGCCGTCCGCTTTTCAACGGAAACGCAATTCAAACGGGGTTCACCTAAATCAGATTGTAAAGCAACTTTTGAGAATGACCTCTTCTCAGATCCTTTTATTTTTTAGGTCCAACGTTTTTGCTACTATAGTTTGCTACGATTTTCACGTTCCGATTTTGATACAAATATGGTGCCAATAAGGTTCCAATACGGTTCCAATACGGTTCCAATACGGTTCGGATTATGAGACAAATTAGGTTCTAATAAGGTTCCAATACGGTTCCAATACGTTTCCAATAAGGTTCCAATACGGTTTCAATACGGTTCCGATTATGATACAAATATGGTTCCAATATGGTTCCAATACGGTTCCAATACGGTTCCAATACGGTTCCAATACGATTCCGATTATGATACAAATATGGTTCCAATATGGTTCCAATACGGTTCCAATACGGTTCCAATACGATTCCGATTATGATATTCCTTCTATTAGGTTGATGCATAAGTCTTTTCGTTTTTTTCGTACTTCCGTTAAAAAGTAACAAATGCACCAATTGAACAACGGTTTATTGCATTCGAAAGGCCAATTATTTTTCTGCAAAATGACATTAAAACGAGTTTAAAATGTCTTATGTCTAGATTTTTTTGAGAGCCTGAAGTCGGGTAGTCAAAAAAGGCGACGGCTCGATGATGCATTTTAGACGCTTTAGCTAAGGAAACCAATCTTGATGTTAATAAATAAAAGATAGAGCACAAAAAGTTCGATATTTTTTCAGATTTTCAGAGAAATTGATTCAGCCAATTTCTTTATAGAGGTTTTTATAGATTTTTATGAAAAACCCGTTTTCACTCTCGAATTTGCTTGAAAGTGAACCCAAATTGACTTAAAAAGATGGGAAATTGAACAATAAACACTTTTCATTTAGAGCAAACCATAGGTTAATTCATGACTTTGTTATTTTTCAAAAGAAGTATGAAAAGAAACGAAAAGACTTATGCATCAACCTAATAGTATTAAGTGTGGTCACTTGGTGACTCGCGCCGAAGACACACACTCGCTTTACTGCAACCATCAAATTTGGTGTTTCGAAACGGACCGGCATTCCAGTTGTCATAATCCCAGGGTGTTCCATCAGTCCACGTCCACGAGGTGCCGTTCTTTCGCCCACCAATGTAGAAATATCCCCTGCTGATCTCTATAAAGCAATTTAGTTCTTTTGAATCGTGCAAAAAAACACACCTGCATACGATACACCCGTCAAGAAACTGTCCGTATCAAGATCGTGGATCGAGAAGAGATGTCCGTTGTAGGCCTGGCAATACTTATCGGCCAATGCGAAAGAGACCACTACAGATTTCAGTAAATTGGAAGAAAGACCGTAGACCTACAATTATTGTCAGCATGCAGACACGATTGGACCTCATCAACATAGGTCGATCCGGGTGGGCAAGACAGAGCCGCATTTTCCTGGGTTAGGCATTTGTCTTGATATCCACAGAGATATGGCAGATTCGAGGCACAGTCAACCGTTCTCCAAAATTTGTCGTTAGAATCCAAATAGACACAATCCCCATTGCCCGGCCCTCCTAGGAATCTATTTTCCTTGTTCATTTTCTTTCGATTACCATTTGCCCAGTTGGTGTAATTAGTGACGGTTCCATCCGTCCAAACGAATACGCCGTTTACCCTCTGCAACCCCAGGTAGCCACGCTTTTGCGTCAATCCTGTAAACATATTCATTAGAGGAGAAGAACGAATGAATCATTATGAATGTTAAATATGGATCGATGGGCCATATGTGGGCCGACCGAATGGCCGACTCTCTGTCATCCCAACCCCGGCCAACTCGATCCCACTTTTTATTCCGGTAAACCCGGTCCGCTGGAGCGACTGGGTCGGGTTGGGATGTATGACAATATAAATAGTAAATTCCTTTGTCAATTTCTATCTGTAATAAGTTAAGATTTCTCAATTGTCTCAATGAACCCACTTGTGAGCTGAATTCCAGTGATCATCGAGTTGATGAATGAATTTGGAATCGAGAGGAGATGGCCACCGAGTGCCTGGCAATACATCTCAGCGTAACCCATCGGAGCGACTGAACGGGAGACAATTTTGTGTGCCCAAAGATCAAAGCATACCATCATTCTCCGGTTGTATACAAGCTCCGTATTCATCCACATAGAAGGATCCGGGCGAGCAATCCGGCTCCTGAGCTAGCGCCCCAGCTGACAAAATTGCAAGAAAGAGCCAGGCTCTCATTTCACCTAAACACACAGGCGCTGTGTGCAAAAATGAACGAAATTCAGCCGTTTACGAATCATTCGCAATCGGCTAGCCATTTACAAATGAAATTTTTCTCTAGAAATTTACATCTTAAACATTTCATTCGTAAATGGCTGAATTTGATTCGTAAACGGCCACGCATAAAGGAAAAAGTTTAACATTTTTTAGAACTCCGTATGCAGGAAAAAGTAGATGAAAGAAGTTCGTGCTTAAAAATTCGGTTTTTTTAAGAACGAGACTAAAAGATCTCCAAAGACAGTTCAAATTCAACGTTTTGTATCATAAAGTGAAAAATAGATGGCCTGTTATGTGCAGAATCCGACAAGGGAATGATCCGAACTGGCCGCACGATTTCGTTACGCCGTTAAGATGCAAACGTCTATCGAGCATAGGGAACACGTTGGCTTTTAAAGTGTTGAGCTTCTGAGAAAACTTAGAAACGATAAAATAGTCACTAACTCGGCCCCGGCCGGGTGCACTACTATTAGAGAAAATACGGTATATTTAGAGTTAAAGCCTGAAAACAAGATTTAGGAAACCGTATCAAACCGTATCGTAATATCAAATTATCGTATTTCCCTGATGCACTACTATCAAGTAGTGCAAGCCTCGCCTAAACTGCTCAAAATCTCGAAAAGCGCTTATCAGAACCTATCGATGTGGGGTCGGAAAATGTAGCTGACGATAAGGTCTAGTGGGGGATTAAAGTGTTGAGCTTCTGCGAAAACTTTGAAACCGTAAAATAGTCATCAACTCGGCTCGCCGCGGTGCACTACTATTAGAGAGAATACGGTAAGGCTGCAAAAACTTCGTTTTAGTTTTAGTACATGTACTTGTCATGATAAATTGATTAACCTCTAGCTTACGCTTGGCCGATAACTCAATTTGGACTACGATAAATGAATATTTCAAACCAATCTTCGGTTTTTTGAAACAACAAGATCCAATGACAAATTAAACGAAAAATCAAATGACAAATTACCGTATTCTTAATAGTAGTGCACCCTAAACTTTGCCTAATATTAGTGCACCCTAAGCTTTGCCTAAATTCCTCGAAATCTCGAGAACCGCTTATCAGAACCTATCGATGTGGGGTCGGAAAATGTAGCTGACGATGAGATCTTTTGGGGGATTTGAGTGTTGAGCGTCGGCAAAAGGTCAGCACTTTTTCGTTTATTTCCGGGGTTTTTAAGTGTCATCTTTTCTTAAAAATTCACTTATCCCAACAAAATCCGGCCACGTTAACGGCGGGAAGCAAAAGCCCATATACCGTATTCTCTCTAATAGTAGTGCACCCTAAGCGTTGCCTAAATTCTTCGAAATCTCGAGAACCGCTTATCAGAACCTATTGATGTGGGATCGGAAAATGTAGCTGACGATGAGATCTAGTTGGTTTTTAAAGTGTTGAGCTTCTGCAAAAACTTAGAAACCGGAAAATAGTCATCAACTCGGCTCGGCGCGGTGAATTCGAGGTGCGATCGCCGAGGTGCGATTTCCCGAGTAGGCGCCCAAACTTTGCAAGCGTTTTTCTCGTGAACCATTGAGAATGGGCAAAAAAATCAATAGAGCATCGTGTTCCCCATGCTCGATAGACATTTGCTTCTTAATGGCGTAGCGAAATCGTGCGGCCAGTTCGGATAATTCCCTTGTGCGTCCATAGCATTTGAATAGGCTCCCCGGTGCTTATCAGCAATAAAACGCAAAGAAATTCTGCTCAACTTTTTGTGAATCCGGTTTCCCGAGGCTTCTTATCACAAAATGACTTTGTCTCTTTGTCTATGACTTTGTCGGTTTATTGTAAACCGTTTTTCCTTCCCCAATCGTCTATACTATTTACAAGCAGAAGGGGAGCTTTTTTGCGAAAATAGGAATGTACTGATACAGGAAATGTTTTTTGGGCTTGATTTTTCATCAATTTACTGGTTGGGAGCAAATCTTTAATAAATTAATAAAATGCAAATTATCAGATAAATGGGATTTTGTGCTTTTTTGGACATATCGAGGCATCGCAACTTGTAATTTTTCGCACTAAATTCAGCACAAGTTGAAAAGGCTGCGACAAGTTTTTATCATTCGATACCTAAAGGGATTTGAACATGAAAATTCAATATTTACAAGTTCAAAGCTATGAAATAATGATTTAGCTTGTCAAAAGCGGTTTTTGCTTGCTCAGGTTGGCACGCTTCTGCGTCATTAGTAGAATTTTTGTCTTTTTTAGACGATTGCTTACTGGACTTTATTGTGCCGATTTATCTTTTCTAAAATATTTATTTATATAATGAAATCTATCTGCCACTTTATTAGGTACATATACATAGAATGAAGGCATTGTATTGCTCATTTTTCAAATAAAAATCCTCTCACTTGTCACCTCTTCTAGTTCATTCGGCTTTCTACCTTTCTATTGGTGTCCTTGGGGAAAGCTTGGGGAAAGGGTAAAATCGGGATTCGAAAAACACTTGTTCGACTTGGATTCTATTCAAATTGTCGACGCATTCAATTCAACTTGTCGATGCATTCAATTCAACTTGTCGATGCATTCAATTCAACTTGTCGATGCATTCAATTCAACTTGTCGATGCATTCAATTCAAAAGATTTCTATAGAACTATCATACAATTAGGAAGATGGGATGTAAACAGAAAAAAATGTTTTTAAAAGAATCTATAACATAAAAAGCAAGGAAATGTCGATTTGCAAGAATCTTCAGTGATGTTAAACGTTAAAGTTGACCCGAAACTTTTATTCAAATTTTTATAGCGGTTTTTGCTGAATTTGTGGGGTGGTGCAAAACTTTTGTCTGCCACTGTACATGGTAAATCAAAAATGTTTATTTACATTCAACGATCTTTACTCTTCCGTTTTTGTTACTTTTATCGTTTCGTTTCCGGAAACAAATCAAACTAATCAGGCTAAACTTACAATAAGATAATTTGATTTGATTGTTGCAAACCTGGAGACTAAATTAAAAAATGGGATTCCGACAGCAGAAAAGAGCGATTGAATAGTGGATTGAATATTGATGCCAAAGAAAATGTTCATTCCGATGTTCAGCAAAGAAGCGAAAATTGTGTTTAGCATGATGATGAAAGAGTTTGTCAACATCTAAAAAAAGATATCACATCCCCAGCAGAGCCGCAAAATTCAGCGTATAATTTCAGATCATGCGAAATTTCGTGTTTTTTTTTCCGGGCTGATAATAGGTTGATGCAAAAGAAATTTCGGTTTTTTACAAACATTAAATTAAATCTAAATTCCTTTAGGTAACAATTTATTCCAAAAAATAAGCACGATCGTTATCTATAACATTCCTCCAACCTTACTTCAGATTGTGAATTAGGGAATCTTGATCTGGAATCTGTAGTCGAAGAACTCTTGATTCTGATTGAAAGTAGTCGGTCACCCAAATCTCCACCCTTGCGCATTTTTAATTCTCAAGGAAATGTTGCATTGATCTGAACAGATGAAAATCAGATGGTGATAAGTCTAGACTATATGGCGATATAATTCCTTCCATCCTAATTCCGCTAACTCCATACAAGAAGGCTTTGGTGAAATTCGTTTCGACGATTCGACGAATTTTCTCCTTTCAGAGAAACTCTGAAAGACAAGAGCCAATATCAAATTGCTTGCAATTCATGGCTGCTGTCGAATTTCATCACAAAGTAGAGTGAAGTGCCTTTTGAGTTGACCAAATGCATGCTCAACATCGCTTTGAACGGCTCTTGAAACCTTTGAACGGGTGAAATTCGCTTCGATGATTCAAAGGATTCAAAATAGGCTTATAAAAAGAATTTTTCATTTCACTTTCAGCTATTTATGATTGTCAATAGGGAATCTTGAACTGGAATTTGTAGTCGAAGAACTCTTGATTCTGATTGAAAGTAATCGGTCACCCAAATCTCGACCTCTTGCGCATTTTGAATTCACAAGGAAATGTTGCATTGATCTGAACAGATGAAAACCAGATGGTGATAAGTCTAGACTATATGGCAATATAAGACCTTTCATCCTAATTCCGCTAACTCCATACAAGAAGCTTTCGCCGTATGAGCTGGCGCATTGTCACGGAGAAAATTGACAGTCAAGGGATTTAAACCCTTTTGACGCAAAATTTGGTTAACCTTCTTGAGCTGTTGAATAAAACATGAATCAACTATTTTTCCGGACTCTAATAATTCGAAATAAACAAGTCCGTTGATATTCCACCAGCAAGGCCAGATCACTTTGCGCTCGCGATAATCCGGCTTTGAAGTTGGAATTGGCCTTTGACCCATGCTAAGCCATTGTCTTGTTCGAGAAGTGTTATCGAAAAGAATCCACTTCTCGTCAAATATTCTCAAAAAAGGCTTCTTTTCGACTTGAAAAGCAAGATGACTGATATGGCTGATAGAAACGCGTGCTCCCAGATCCTCGGTGCTCAATTCATGTGGATCCCATTATTCATTACGATTGGTTTTTCCGATTATTTCCAAATGGCGGGCAATTATTAATTGATCACATTGGAGATGTTTGCGTTTTGTTTGCATCCTTGCTCTTGTGCTTTTGCATTGGATCGGCTTCAATAAGTTGTCCCAATTCATTATTATTGATCGCTGCCAAGCGATGCTCATGTGGTTCGTCTTCAAGAGATTTAAAACCTTCTCGGAATCGGGTAAACCAGAGCTGGCAGGATCTTTTGGCCATAACTTGTTCTCCAAAAGCGGAACAGAGATCACGATGTGATTCGACAACGTCTTGCCCATCTTGAAATCGCACAACATATCTACTTTTAATCCATCATGATCTAAAGCAAGTATCAATTAAAAAGTGAAAGCGCTGACTTAGAAAAAACGTAAAAATAAAGTAAATATCCAAGAATATAAAGATAAAAAAGAAAATCAATAAGATTTTCAGAAATAGAACATTTTATATCAACTGAATTTTCTTTTGCATCAACCTATTAGGAGTTATTAACAAGATCCGAAGACTCGTTTCTCCACAAAATCAACTTCGAACACATTTCCTAGTCTCTTATCACTACTCTTATCATTTTCTATGTATTCAGAACTATTTTTGGCCTTTTTAAGCTTTAGATTAAACACGCAAGAATCATAATGTTAATTTGTTTGAATAAATTATCATTTAACCTGTGTCATGAGGAGAATTTCGGCTCGTGACACTTCGCTTTTCTTTTGTCGCTAAATAAAGTTTAATTTTTGTTTTCTTTCTATTTATGAAATTTATGAAAATGGATAGAGTTGTTAGCTATTGAGAAGCAAGCTGTTGACAAGCAAGCTATTGAGAAGCAAGCTATTGACAAGCAAGCTATTGACAAGCAAGATATTGACAAGCAAGATATTGACAAGCAAGCTATTGACAAGCAAGCTATTGACAAGCAAGCTATTGACAAGCAAGCTATTGAGAAGCAAGCTATTGACAAGCAAGCTATTGACAAGCAAGCTATTGACAAGCAAGCACTCAAATTCAGATCTTAATCTTAGATTAATTCTAAACACAAGCTTAGCAAACCTTTAAAAAACCATCAAGAAAACAATAGGAATTTACGTGTTTTTCTCAAAGTGTTCTCACTTTTCTGTTCTTTTTCAAATTGAAATACGTGACAACATCGAGTGACGGCATAAGAAAATAGGGAAAATATGATATATAAATCCCGATGGCCAACCATAAATCAAGCGGTAAAATCGGGAATAGAAAGGCTGGCAGTTGGTGTATGCCGTATTTAACGATCAATGGGATGAACCATTGCACAAAAGGGTATTTCAAGCTCAAATAGTAGTAGCATCCATTAAAAGAAACGGCAAAAAAACGACTAAAATTTTGGGTTTTTAGAAAAACTGTTTTCAAATTGTTTTCAATCACTTGATCGAGATCATCATTTGGAAAAAGAGCGGCAAATCCGAGAAATTAGTGAGTAGATACGTGGCGAGAAAGTTGTAGACGGAGGGGAAAACTCGGGGGCAGCTGGGAAAAACACTGAAATACTGAGATTTCCGTAAATCAAACCTCAAAAACACTGGAGAATGGGGATCTACACAGAGAAATAGGAGCTCGTTGATCATGTTGTACAGGGATTTGCACACAAGTTCACTGATTGCAAAGAGACTAAACGGTGGAAAAGGTTCGAAGCGAATCGGGCTTAAGAAATATCTTCTTATGTTATTTTCTATCTTCTTGTGCAGAAAAGTGGTTCTTTTCTGTGAAATCTTATTTAATGTTTTGATTTGAATGTCTGATTGTCTTGTCTCGCCCCTGAAAGATTGCTTTTAAGATAAAGGGACGAATATAAGGGACGGAGCCCATTTTACATTAGCTCATTCCTTTCCGTCTATTCTTTCCACATTCCTTTGGTATTGCCTTTCGTATTGCTATGAAACACTGAACCAACGATTGATTCTATTTTATTGTATTTTCTCACTAGATTAGTATTGTGCTAGATTCTGAATAAATATCTAATAATCAACGCCCCTATCGGTATTCGCTCACACACTGCACACTTCTTATGTTAATCTTAAAATTTTCGTGAAAAGAAGAGTTCTTTTTTTTATCAGCGTATCAAGGATTGAATCAGAGCCTATATGCTATTAGGTTGATGCATAAGTGTTTTTGTTCCTTTTCGTCTGCCGTTTCAAGCCAACAAATGCACCAATTAAACTACGGTTGATTTCATTAGAAAAACCAATTATTTTTCTGCAAAATAACATTAAAACGGGTTTAAAAATATTTAATGCCTGGATTTTCTTGAGAGTATGAAGTCGGGTAGTCAAAAAGGGCTAACTCGATGATGCGGTTTAGACACCTTAGCTAAAGAAAACCTATCTTCGTGTCAATAGATAAAAGATAGAGAAAAAAAAGTTTGGCTAGTACGGGCTAGTACGTTGGCTAGTACGGGCTAGTACGTAAGGCTAGTACGTTCCGCGTGTTTTTGCGTGGCGCGAAGAACGCGAAGCACCCGTGAGAGAAGCGAAGAACGCGAAACGTTGAAACAGCTAACGACTAAACAAACCAACCAATCATAGGCAGAGTCTCAACAGATCGCAGCTATACTGCTCTACTGAGTACAACACCTTGACCAGCGATCAAGTCGTATGCAAGTGATCTTGCGCCCTCGAGAAACCGAAGTGATCCGGCTTTGGCAACTCGCTAGGATTCACCCAACGAGTCGGGTAGTCAAAAAGTCAAAATGAAGTCGGGTAGTCAAAAAGGGCTAACTCGATGATGCGGTTTAGACACCTTAGCTAAAGAAAACCTATCTTCGTGTCAATAGATAAAAGATAGAGAAAAAAAACGTTTGATATTTCGCCAAAATTTCAGAGAAATACATTCAGCCAATTTTTCCGTAGAGTTTTTTATAGATTTTTACGAAAAAGGCGTTTTTCACTCTCGAATTTGCCTGAAAGTGAACCGAAATTCATTTAAAAAGATGCAAATTGAACAAAAAAACACTTTTTTTATAGAGCAAACTATAGATTTATTGGTGAATTTGTTACTTTTTAACAGAAGTACGAAAAAAACGAAAAGACTTATGCATCAACCTAATACAATCGGGGGAATTTATCTAGCGGGATTTTTCCCCTAACATTTCCCAAGCCCAGCTACTCAAGGGAATATTTCCCTGAGGAAAACACAATGTAGAGGAAAAATTTCCTTTTGGGAAAATACATTGAATTTTAATAAATGCTATATTAATGCCGACAATCATAAATATTTTTTTAATTCGCGAGGGTAGAGATTTGGGTGACCGATTACTTTCAATGTTGTCTGCAAAGTGACGTTGTCTTGCTAGTGACTTGCTGGTGACTGGTGATCAACGGACTTGTTTATTTCGAATTATTAGAGCCCAGAAAAACAGTTAATTCATGTTTTATTCAACAGCTCAAGAAGGTTAACCAAATTTTGCGTCAAAAGGGTTTAAATCCCTCGATTTTCAATTTTCTCCGTGACAGCTCACACGGCGAAAGCTTCTTGTATGGAGTTAGAGGTATTAGGATGGAAGGCATCGCCTTATATCGCCTTATATTGCCATATAGTCTAGACTTATCACCATCTGGTTTTCATCTGTTCAGATCAATGCAACATTTCCTTGTGAATTCAAAATGCGCAAGAGGTCGAGATTTGGGTGACCGATTACTTTCAATCAGAATCAAGAGTTCTTCGACTACAAATTCCAGTTCAAGATTCCCTATTGACAATCATAAATAGCTGAAAGTGAAATGAAAAATTCTTTTTATAAGCCTATTTTGAATCTGTCGAATCATCGAAGCGAATTTCACCCGTTCAAAGGTTTCAAGAGCCGTTCAAAGCGATGTTGAGCATGCATTTGGTCAACTCAAAAGGCACTTCACTCTACTTTGTGATGAAATTCGACAGCAGCCATGTATTGCGGACAATTTGATATTGACTCTTGTCTTTCAGAGTTTCTCTGAAAGGAGAAAATTTGTCGAATCGTCGAAGCGAATTTCATCAAAGCCGTTCAAAACGATGAGGAGGATGATGCGGACCAATCGGCCGACCCGATCGCATTGGCAAAGGTTATCTTATTTTTTTTATGACAATTGCCGTTTATTTAAAAATTAATTTTTCATTCTATTTTATGATGATTTCCCTACATAATTTATCTATTAATAAAATCTTTCTCTCACCATTTCTTGTTGTTTTTCATGTTAAATTATTGCCGTTGATTTTCATTTAAATTATTGCTTTGTGTAGTTGTATAAAACTTTTGTCAGATACTCATCTTGTTATTGGCTAACTGAATGGCGCTAATCGTTAAACATATTGATGAAGATTTCGGAAATTTCCTCGATTTTTCCCCCAGCTGAGGTGCTGGGGTGAGGAAAATTTTTACAAAGAAAAAACTCAAAAAAATTTCCCCTATGGATTTTTGGGGAAAATCGCGTTTTCTCCGGGGATGATAACCCTGTTTTTGATTTGTTTTCTCCACGGAAACGATTTTTACGGCCTAATTGTAAGGGGAAAAATCCCTAGGGGAAAACAGACAATTCCTCAAGCATTTTCCCCGAGCATAGCTGCGAGGCAAGTACGAATTTCCCCGGGATAATGAAATTCCCAAGCCTAGCATACGGGTAGGAAATAGATTGAGCAGAAAATAGATTGCCAAGACGTTAATCGGGCTATGCGTGTGTGTTCTAGCTAGATCTAGAGCTAATTCTAGATCGTTAAGCAATTCTAGTAACGCAAGTGAATTCACAGGGGTCATAAAAGTTAGCTCTTTTGTTCTCATCAATCTGCATCAAAAAAAAACTAGAATTCTGTTTGAAAATCACCGAATCGGAAACGTTAAGCAATCATTTTTGAGCAAGAAATAAATTGCCAGGACGTTAATCGGAAGAGATGCCAATAAAAGCTGAAATTTCAAAAAATATTAAACAAAGGACACCGTTGACTGTACCGTGATCGTCGCCAACGATTCCCGGCTAATAATCCGTGTCTGCAGTTCAAAGGATATATCGAGTTTACCATCAAATGCTGCTCTGGCATCAATGGTGGTCACAGCAAGAATGGTCAAAGCGTGGTATGAGCCTGAATACATCAAAGCCTGAATGCATCAAAGCCTGAATACATCAAAGCCTGAATACATCAAAAACCCCCACTTTTCTGTAGATTTTTGCGTTCTTACTTTGATAAAGATCTATAAAAAAATTTACCAACAAGTGCTATCTCCAATAGAATCACTTTGAAGAAGTCAAAATAGGCAAACAAATCAAAAACAGGGTTACTCATCATAAATGGGGGACTAGTTTCAATGAAACACAGCGAAAAGAATGAACAAAGTTTTGCTTTTTTTTGTAATTTCGCTCGATAAATTGATTAATCTCTAGCTTACACTTGGCCGATAACTCAATTTGGACTAAGATAAACGAATATTTCAAACGAATCTTTGGTTTTTTTGAAACAAGATCAAATGAAAGATCAAATGAAAAGATCAAATGAAAAATTAAACGAAAAATCAAATGACAAATTATCGTATTCTTTCTAATAGTAGCCTAAGCTTTGCCTAAATTCCTCGAAATCTCGAGAACCGCTTATCAGAACCTATCGATGTGGGGTCGGAAAATGTAGCTGGCGATAAGATCTAGTTGGTTGTTAAAGTGATCTTGTGAACTTGCCAGCGTGAACTTGTCAGCGTGATTGGAACCCTCGCCCATCCGCTTAAGAGACAAAACTCCTTAACGGATCGGCCAGCTGGCCAAGTACCGTATTCTCTCTAATAGTCTCTCTAAAATCTAGTTTACATAAAATATAAACACTCATCGTTGATGAATTACAATAGCTAGAAAAAGAGTTGTTCTTTTTGTTGTTGTCGTGTTCCCGCCCAAATCCCCAGCGGAAAAGGAACGATAGTGATCCTTTTCCGTTGGTCTCTCCAAAAAAACATCTTATTAAACTACCAGCAAACTTTTTAACTGTTTATAATCATTTACATCATAAATATTTGAAAACAAGCCATTTCATGGCAAACTGATTGCAACAGCATTAAACCACGCATTTCCAATCAGCTAAAAGAAAACAGAAGATCAGAGGAGGTTGACAAGAGGAGGTTGACAAGAGGAGGTTGACAAGAGGAGGTTGACAAGAGGAGGTTGATCAGAGGAAGTTGACAAGAGGAGGTTGACAAGAGGAGGTTGATCAGAGGAGGCTGACAAGAGGAGGTTGATCAGAGGAGGCTGACAAGAGGAGGTTGACAAGAGGAGGTTGACCAGAGGAAGTTGGCAAGAGGAGGTTGACAAGAGGAGGTTGAATTATATTAGCTTCTACACTACACAGGCTTCTATTAGAATAAAAAAGATAATACCAATTTTACTCTTTTATGACAAAATTTCTTCAAAGAGATTAGAGCAAAAAAAAAGTTTTTTTTAAACTTTATTGAAAAAAGAAGAAACATTTAAAGGTCTCCTTTAGCTAATGATCCGTTACTGATCCCGTTTTCTAACATTTACAGTGACAGAAGCCGGTGATACGGTGAACCATCCAGAATGATCAAGTTTCTTCTAAAAAGACAAAATGCTAAATGGTTTAATGTGCTAACAAACCTCGGTTTTCGGTCCACAAATCAGTTCATACTCGCGAAGGATTCTCGCTAAGGCGATTTTTTGCTCGATATATGCCAATCTCATGCCTAAATACTTGCAGTTTATGTTCGAATTTCCTTAGAATTCCCTTAGAATTCCCTTAGAATTCCCTTAGAATTAGAATTCCTCACCAACGCATTGTCGTGGGCCGGCGCCGAAAGCAAGATAGGCATCTTTTTGATTAGACGTTAGATCGAGCCACCTGAAAACATTGGGATCTTGTTTTATTTTTCTTGTTTCTTGAAATGAAATGTGAATCCCGTGCCCTAGAATCTTTGCTCTTTTATCATTTCATCATGGATTTCCTTTAAGTTTTTTCCTTTTCCTTCTACCTATCCGGCTTGAATTCTTCTGCATCAGCGCCCCAGATCTCTTTGTCTCGTTGAAGCGAATAGGAATCTACCTATAAAAAAGTAGATTGCTCATTGTTGTTGTTGTTCTTCTTCTTCAATGCTATAAGAGGTTTTCTGTGTAATTGTGTTCTACCTGAACTTTATCCCCTTTCTTCAATCGAATGCCCGCGATTTCTAGATCTTGTCCAGCAACCCTGCCAACAACACTGAAATTTAAGATTCGATGGAGTTGAAGATACGATTTCTTCATAATATTTGTGCTGTGCGTATTACAAGGGATGGTTAACTGGCTGAGCCGGTCAAATGCTATGCAACCGATATACAACCGATACCATTCAACGCAGAATTTAATGCTGATTCCGAATATCTATTCCGTCTTTGCTAAATGACAATCTGCCAGCAACTATAAGCGTCTAAAGTTTGTTAGGACTCTGAAAATGTGGTCTTTTGGGTCTTAACGAACTCCTTGTGCAGTGCCAGTGCAGCCGTGGTCGAGTGGTTGGCTAAGACCCAAATGACTACATTTTCAGACTCCTAACAAACTTTAGACGCTTGTAACGTCTGGCAGATTGTCATTTAACAAAAATGGAATATATACTCGGAATCAGCATAAAATTCTGCGTTAAATGGTATAGATTGCATAGGATTTGACCGGCTCAGCCAGTTGACCATCCGTTGTTAGTTTTCTGTAGGAAAGTAGACGACTAGCCGTCTACTTTCCCACTCATTTTACTTACATAGTGGCATGTGGATTGAGACGGAGGGTCTCCTTCACGACACAATCCATGTATTTCAGCTCTGATAAATCGTCGTAACCGATTTCCGGCTGTTCCCCGCAAACTTGATCGATTTCTTCTTGGAGTCGACGCTGGCACTGAAACGACTTTTTTTTTTGATACAGTTTAGTATAGTAATATAGCGTAAATAAACAGCTAAAGATCGAAAAAACACTCACTTGTGGATGTTTAGCCAGATACCAAGCTGTATAAGAGAGTGTATTGGAAGTGGTGTCGAAACCGGCCAAAAGGAAGACAAAGCACTGCATCACCACCTCTTCTTCTAACATGTGACGAACAATCTGACAATGAGATTGCTTACAATTCTATATCTAGACAGCAGCGAATCTGCAAACATTCTAGTTCTAGGCTGAAGTACTTTAGATTTTCTAAATTAATAATAAACATTGCTAGAAAGATGTTTCTAGATTCTACAAGAGGCTCTTTGAGAATTCCTTTTTAAAGCTACTTCCTCTACTAGATTGAAAAAAGTCTCTCACTTGTGCATTCTTTCCACTGAGCCCCTCCTCGGCTTTCAAATCAACATCGGCCTCAGCATCGAGAAAAAGATCGATGAAATCAATGGAATCTTTCTCTTCTAACGAAACGACACCTCCTTTTGCCTGAAATATTGGGTTGATGAATTGGAAACTGCCGGCTATTGTCATATGTGACAGTTTGAGCACTTTCTTCAAAAGAAACCCATTTTGGTGTCAATGGAAAAGTTGTAGAGAATCAAAAACAAGCTTATATCCAAATTTTCAGAACGACTCAAAAACTGGTTTTCAAGAAATGCGAAATTTACGAATTTTCACAAAACTTGCATTTTAAGCGAAACTACTAAGTGTATCTTTTGGAAATTTGGCTATAAGCCTCATTTTTGATTCTCTACAACTTTTCTATTGACACCAAAATGGGTTTCTTTTGAAGAAAGTGCTCAAATGCTCAAACTGGGACATCTCCAGTCCTCGATTTTTGAGTCTCACACTTGTCTCACACACAAACCAAAATCCTACTACGAAAGAGGAATCCGCAAATTGTCTGCAAAATGGGCAGAAGTCGTCAATAATAATGGAAATTATTTGGAATGAATTTATGGTTTTATGTTGAATAAATTTTAGTTCAAAGTCCCGCAATTTTCAATTCACCAACCGAATAGAATCTAGACTCTAGAGCTGGCCAAATCGAGTCATAGCTTGCCTAGATCTAGCTCATATCCCATAACCGTAATCCTAGCGCTTAACCAAGCCCGGTTTGCAGTAAAATCAAATCAATATCAAGATCAAGAATTCAAAGTCAAAGCCTGTCTAGGTCTAGGCTTTCCGGGCTGCAGTAAAGTCAGGCCAAGCCGTAAACCAGCCTAGATCTGGTTTCAGCTTCTGAATTGACTAGCTTTGGAAAAACTAGTCTTATACACGAACCAAAATCCTACTACGAAAGAGGAATCCGCAAATTGTCTGCAAAATGGACAGAAGTCGTCAATAATAATGGAAATTATTTGGAATGAATTTATGGTTTTATGTTGAATAAATTTTAGTTCAAAGTCCGGCAGTTTTCATTTCACCAACCCAATAACAGAATGTGATCAGTTAGTGATCATCAGTTATCACTAGCTTATTTTTCTTGTATCAAGTCTTGGCGTAGTGGCTCACCCTTTGCGCTTTTCTCTCGGCTACTGCTTTCTCGATACGATTTAGAAGCTTGCCACCAGCAAATTTGAACATTTTTGCCATCACCGTGAAAAGATATCGAATATACTATAATAATAATTATTTGTTTTTCGGATAAATTCCAAATCTAAATTCCAAGCTTCTCTCAACTGGAACTAACTTTTCTCAAAAATGGACTCATAGCGGCCAAAAAGAAGAACGGATCTCGGGGATCTCGGGTAGTTACCTTAATCTTAATGTACAAAGTGTTCAAGAATTATGGGCACTTTTTCTCTAGTGGATAACTCCGTCTAGAGTTAACCATTTCTTATAAAACTTTTTTTTGGTAGAATTTACTGCTTATTTTCAACACTTTTACTTCGATACTTTACTTAAAAAGTCAAAATTAGCAATTCTATAAAGCTTCAAATCTCCGAAACTCGAGAGCCTCTGAGACGCGGCTTTTTGTGGGCAAACTTTTTAATTTAACAATTATTTTAGTACCCAATCATGGATGAAAGACTTTTACAAATTATAAATTCAGAAAAACTAACAAGGGAGCCTTTCCAAGTTACCCGCGAGTTACAATATGAAATAAGTGCCAAAAAAAGACTTGAAAATGTACGCTCAGAAACTGTTTTCAAAAACCGCTAATCGCTAAAACCCACAAAGTTATAGCCATTTGAATTTCGAAAAAATGAAGGCTTTCTCTCGAATGTTTTCGAATGGTCAAAAAAAGGAAAAAGTTTGACTGCTGGTGGATCCAAACCAAGATCAAAGAGTTCCGAGCTCAGGCACACTAACCACCAGGCTACGAGCTGACTCTTGGGAAAGGAAAGCCGGCAAAAGCCGCCAGCAAAAATCAGTATGCCAGAAATTCATTTTTCATTTTTTCGAAATTCAAATGGCTATAACTTTGTGCGTTTTTGCCGATTAGCGGTTTTTGAAAACGGCTTCTGAACGTACATTTTCAGGCCTTTCTTTTGGTACCTCATATTGTAAATCGCGAGTAACTTGGAAAGGGTAAACTTACGTGGGTAACTTTCCCTTGTCAACTGTTTACTGCTAGTTTTAGAGTTTCGAACTTCTATAGAATTGCTAATTTTGAGTTTCTGAGTAAAGTATTAAAGTAAAGTGTTGAAAATAAGCAGTAAATTCTATAATTTATGGGCAATGATTAACTCTAGACGGAGCCAGTGACCGTAAAGAAAGAAAGTGAAAGAAAAAGTGGCCGTAATTCTTGAAAAATTCTGTATTCGATTAAATTCGAACACTCACATGTATCAACTTTTTAGCATATTCACTCTCCCATTGAGTCGAATCTTTGATTCCCATAGCGACCCGACAAATCACATCAATCGAATATTCTTGAAAGTAACTGAAAGTAGATTTGATTTCGAATTAATGGTGATTAGAATTGCTTATCGATACAAACGGTAAGCTCATTTTTGATCGTTCAGATCTCGGTTTTTAGAACAGTTTGATATCTCTTATTTCATTGGAAAGCCAAGAATGTCAGCTTTTGATTGTTATTTTATACATATCGACTTTTAATGAGTGCTTTAAAGAGAACGACTTTTTAAACCTTATCGATACTTATCGATATCCAAAGTCACGATTCTCGATAAGTGTTGATAAGTTTTTTAAGGCACTCTCCTATGAGAATTTCCTATATTTGATGTAGCAATCAAAAGCTGAAATTCTTGGCTTTCCAGTGAAACAATTTGCAGATATCAATCTATTCTAGAAACCGAGATCTGAACGATCAAACATGAGCTTGCCGTTTCGATAATATCAACAAGCAAGTCTAGTAGTGAATCATAATTTTGTTGTTTCGAAATTGTTTCGAAATTGTTGGTGCTTAGAATTGCTTATCGAGAAAAACGGTAAGCTCATTTTTGATCGTTCAGATCTCGGTTTCTAGAACAGATTCATATCTAAGTTTAGCTTTTGAAAGACTAAAAATTCACGCACGGATGGATATCAATCGGAGCTCCGTTCGCGTTTTTTCCGATATGTTTAAGGAGATGTTTAGCAGAATCGTCGACAGTGGGGTAAATCTGAAAGTGAATTTTACAGAAACCTTTCTAAAAGGTTTAGTTCAATAGATTTTTATGAATTGGTAAGTTGATTAAATTTTCAAAATGAAACCAGAGCTTAACGAAAAGACGGGTACCCGGATAACTTTTAACTTAAATAACCCGGAAAAAGTTGTTGTCGCACGCTTAATTTATTTAGAGTATTATATAGAGAATTGTAGCCCATAATCTTGGCTACATTTCTCTACTAAAAGCTTCCCGATTGGACTTATACACTCTGTCAAAAAATTATAGACGCCCCCTGTTTTTTGCTAGTTTAGAGCCGGATATAAGTGCTAGTCCAGTGAAAAGTATTTTTTAGTTCCTTTAATGTAAAAAAACAACCCATGCAAAATTTCAAGTCATTTTACTCATCCAAAGTACTTTATCGTACAAAAAGCGTTTTATCAGCTGTCAAAAAATTATAGACGCGCTTTTATTTTATCAAGAAAAAGTTAACAGAAATAAAAATAACAACACAAACCAAATAAATTAATAATGTGTGACACCTCCTTTCTTTAGTCCAACTTCAAAAAGACGTCTCGGCATCGAAGAGACAAGGTCATGGAGCGCTGTTGGCTGAAGCCGATTCCAGGCTACTTGAATGGCTTTCTTGAGTTCATTCACGCTCGAATATTGCTTGTTTCCCTTGTAGACATCTCGAACGAGTGTCCCCCACACATTCTCAATCGGGTCAGTACTAGTAAACGAACTCCCTCCCATTTGGTCTTCTGGTTCTTTTGAGCGAAATTGATACGGGCGGCTTTATGGTCCTTTGTAAGTCGTGGAGCTTGCTTCATGAGTTTGTATTTGAGTATTGTAGATCGTTTGACAACGTTGTGCACAGTTTGGCGAGTGTTATTGCCCGGATTGTTGTTCAGATAGACGGCTAGATGTTTGTCCAACACTTGTTGATAGTCAAGCGTCATCCGGGTCGAAATAAACTAAAAGTCGAGCAATGTCCCTGTTTGAGTGACCAAGCGTGTGGAGCACATCGGTACGCGTTTTTTCCACCACATCCAGTTGTTTTCCAAGTGGCATATCTGAGACTGTAAAACATTTATAAACATAACTAATAAGCAAAAAAATGAGAAAAAATTAACAATTATCGATAGAATAAATCGTCAAATAAAAGTGGGTCTATAATTTTTTGACAGCTGATAAAACGTTTTTTGTACGATAAAATACTTTGCATGAGTGAAATGACTTGAAATTTTGCATGGGTTGTTTTTTACATTAAAGAAACTAAAAAATACTTTTCACTGGACTAGCACTTTTTTTATTCGGCTCTAAACTAGCAAAAAACAGGGGGCGTCTATAATTTTTTGACAGAGTTTACAACTCATTTAACAAGCCCTTGGATGAGTACTAGTCGATCCCTATCGAAGCTCGATAGAACTTAGAACCGAGCTGATCCAGAAATTTTTAGGAACGAATAATCCAATCAGATGATCTAATCAGATTCCATACTAACACTCACCTTTTTCAAGCTTTTATTTGAGAATTGTGGAGAGACGAGAGCTCTCAACCTTTTCCACCGCGCTCCCCACGCATCAACCATATGAGAGTCTCGATCATCGGCCTCCGGTTGTAAGATTGGAGGAAGCTAGAAACACTCAAAGTATTCACAAATGATTATTTTGACTAGAATATGGTCATATTTTAGAGCTTTTCCCATGTTTATCAATAACAGCAACTCTTTCTGAGTTAAATCAAGCCGTTTCCTTTTACTTTGCAAAATATTGCACTCGATAAAGCGATATTGGATTATCATTCACTAGATTTTGATTATCAAAATTATGATTCACTATTAGACTTGCTTATCGATATTATCGAAATGGCAAACTCATGTTTGATCGTTCAGATCTCGGTTTCTAGAATAGATTGATATCTGCAAATTGTTCCATTGGAAAGCCAAGAATTTCAGCTTTTGATTGCTACATCAAATATAGGAAATTCTCATAGGAGAGTGCCTTAAAAAGCTTATCAACACTTATCGAGAATCGTTACTTTGGATATCGATAATTATCGATAAGGTTTAAAAAGTCGTTCTCTTTAAAGCACCCATTAAAAGTCGATATGTATAAAACAACAATCAAAAGCTGAAATTCTTGGCTTTCCAATGAAACAATTTGCAGATATCAAACTGTTCTAGAAACCGAGATCTGAACGATCAAACATGAGCTTACCGTTTGTATGGATAAGCAATTCTACTTACCATTAATTCGAAATGAAATCTAAGTGTTTAATGTGCTTTTTAAATGTGCGCATCTGAAAGAATACTCCAAAAAATGGCCACCTTTCTTTGCTGAAACTCGTCGAATCTGGAGTGGAGCAGCTCTTTGACAGCTTTCAACTCAGAGATCACCAACACATTCGTCGGCCCTTCCTGGTAGCCCCACACCTTGCCGAATTTCTAGATCATCTCTTCTTAAGCGGGAATATACTGTTTTACGCCGCGTGGGCGTGTCCGAGTGGTCTAAGGCGCGGCGACTGATCGGACGGCCCCGCGGAAGCTATAGGTTCGACTCCCCTCGGCGGCAAACTTTTTGCTTTTTGCTTCAGAAATGTTTTTAAACTTTTGCAAATATGTTTTTGAGATAATAGAGTGGACATGGGTTCGGTTCGGTTTGGGTTTGCTTTGGTTTTGTTGGGTTTAGTTCGGTTTGGGTTCGGTTTCGGATCGAACCAAACCGAAATTTTTTTCGATTTCGGGTCTAGCGCAATTTTCTTTTCTCATTTATTTTGAAATGCACTTTTTTTATGCAAATTTTCTATTTCAAGCGTAAATGGAGATTTTTCTACAAAAGATATCCAGTTCGGTAGTTTTATTGATGACTTCGAGATAAAGGAAAGCAAAGTGTAAAGTGCATTCGATTGGACTTAAAAAAATTAGCTGCAAAACTGAATTAACTGAAATTTTCGGGATTGAATCGAACCGAATCGAAATTTGCGAACTTTCGGTTTGAACCGAACCGAAGCGAACCGAAAAAAAGCTCTCCGAAACCCATATCTAGAATAAAGAGTTTCTAAAATGCTCAAACTGTCAGTGGGGTGAAGCAACGTAGCTGTGACAGTCCACTGGTTACCAAAAAGCCAATTTTTGAAGATATCGACAAACTTTTGTGTTCTCCATCAACGATAAATACCATGGCCGCTTTGGGTCGCCGATGCGCCAAAGGGAGCCGAGAATCGGAAGGGATTTAAGGTGAGGAACGCCCAGGTGATCCCAATAGAACGTCTGCTGATAGGACGACCACAAATAATAGACAATAAATGCCACGAATAGAGAGCCAATGAATAGAGAAAGCATGATGTTTTGTTCAAATCTAAAAGTGTTTTTATTTTGACTACCATTAAAACTCTAGTAGAAGCATGGCTTTTGAGTGTTTGAAAGCGGTTTTAAAGCTATTTTAAACCTGTTTTAAAGCTATTTTAAACCTGTTTTAAAGCTGTTTCAAAGCTGTTTTAAAGCTATTTTAAAGCTGTTTTAAAGCTGTTTTAAACCTGCTTTAAACCTGTTTTAAACCAGTTTCAAAGCTGTTTTAAAGCTGTTTGAAACCAGTTTTAAAGCTGTTTGAAACCTGTTTGAAACCTGTTTTAAACCTGTTTTAAACCTGTTTCAAAGCTGTTTTAAACCTGTTTTAAAGCTTCAAAGATTCAGCTATGTTTTGGATTAACTGGATTAAATGGATTAACCCGATGAAGATCGATTAGTAGTGCAAAAAAAGAGCCTACGTTTTGGGGAATTTTTGACGTTAAAACGTTAAGAAAGGCAGAAAATCTAGAAGAAAATAATAAGAAACTAAATACGTCTTTTTAGTTAATAAATAACAAAGAAAGGTGCAAGATGAGCGTGTTTTCGCTTTTAGAAAAACAAAATTGTGTGGAACGATTCTGAAAAACCGCTGTTCTATCTGATAAAAGAAGAAACTAGAAAACAAAAACTCTAAGATTAGAGGGGAAACTATGAAATTCCAAAAGAAAAATAAACCCCTTTTTCGATCCTTATCTCTTTCCATTATTTATTTTTCTTTTCCTTTTTAATTTTGCTTTTTGATTTGCTGTTTGAACGGTTATCTTTTCCGTCATTAACCTCTCAATTAAGCCAATCTTTTTTTGTTTGTTTCATCTAAGGTACAAATTGTGGATTTTAAAACCAAAAGTCTAACAATAAAGTCTAGATAAACATATCGGATCTACTAAAAATGATAATAATTATTTAAGTAACTTAATTTTATTCAAAAACAAATCTACTTGAGGAGAAGTAGATTTCTGAACAATAAAAATGTCAGAAGAATCTTGATAGAATTTTATTATGGAATCTTAATGGAAAATAAGAAAGTTACTTCGAGTTTATCTTACTTTTTATTAATGGAACGAAGTCAACGAATATTAGATTTTCTAAAAAAAAAAACATTTTCTTAATTCCCCTGTTAAAAATAGCATTCAGCTACCCAAAATTGTATGAGATAGAACTCGGTAATCAACTACAAATCAACTATAAGAGATAGAAGAGAAATCAACTACAACCAACTATAAGGGACAGAAGAGAAATCAACTACAATCAACTATGAGAAATAGAAGAGCAATCAACTACAATCAACTATAAGAGATAGAAGAGAAATCAACTACAAATCAACTATAAGGGACAGAAGAGAAATCAACTACAATCAACTATAAGAGATTGAACTCGGTAATCAACTACAAATCAACTACAAATCAACTACAGATAGAAGAGGTTTTTTATAACGTTTTTTATAATTTATATAATTTTGTTTATTGTTGAATTTCATGTAATGATAAGAGACAAAACTCTCAACAAAATTTTCTTTTCACTAAAAATCGGAACCCGTTTCGTTCCAGTAATTTGCACATGACTTCCTTTTTCTCTTTAAGAACAAATTTCAATTGAAAAACCAAAACAAAGCAAAAAAAATGAAAACCAAGGAAAAGTTAACAGAAGGGAAATTAACTACAAATCAACTATAAGAGATAGAAGGGAAATCAACTACAACCAACTATAAGAGACAGAAGGGAAATCAACTACAAATCAACTATAAGAGATTTCAAATTTCTATAACGTTTTTTATAATTTATATAATTTTGTTTATTGTTGAATTTCATGTAATGATAAAAGACAAAAATTTCAACCAAATTTTCTTTTCACTAAAAATCGGAACCCGTTTCGTTCCAGTAATTTGCACATGACCTCGTTTTTCTCTTTAAGAACAAATTTCAATTGAAAAACCAAAACAAAACAAAAAAATGAAAACCAAGGAAAAGTTAACAGAAATGATTATTGTTTTGGATAAGTTCTGATTTGATTTCATCCCGTATCCCATTCAACAATGCACTTATTAATTTTATTATTCGTTTTTCTCGTTCCGACTTATGGTGAGCGATTGGAAAACTAGTTTAACGAAAACAAACAAGTTTAACAAAAATAAACTAGTTTAACAAAAACAAACAAGTTTAACAAAAATAAACTAGTTTAACAAAAAAAAAACTCTTCTAGCTTCGATTCTCATCTCTTCAACTGATGCTTCTGAAGAGCTTATGATGAAATCATTTTGCGAGTGAGTGTTTTTTCGATCTTCAAGCTTCAATGTTGCTATTTTGTTTTGTTTTTGTAGTTGCAAGCGTTGGATCAGCTTAGCAGAATCCCATGAAATATCAACCGATTCTTCTTGTATTTTCTCCCGGATTTCCAGATATTTTTCAGAGGTCTGAAGAAAGCGGCAACATTATCGAAAGAAGAAAATCGAAAAACGACGACTAAACTTACGGATTTTCTCTGCAAAGAATCTTTCCTAAAGGATTTGAAAGAAGGTGAGAATTTATAAAATACGATTTATACAATACGTCAAATAATCTATAAATTTATCTGGCAAAATGCAAACAATTTGAACTTGTTGCTTTATTTAGCGGTCCCATTTATTTATTGCTTTATTTAGCGGCCCCATTAAAGAAATGCATCGAGAAAACAGAGGTCGAGAAAGCACTTGAGACTTGTGGAGAATTGACCAAAATGAAAACTTGCGGGTTTGTTACCATAACTGTATTCAGTTATCAGTTACGTTTACGCCTTGACGCTAGAGCTTAAAGTCTTTTGTAGTTTCCAGGTATTTTGAAAGAATCCGGGTATCTTGGAAAAACCGGGTATTTTGAACGGGTCGTCACACTTTGAAGGCTTAGAACTTTGTCCAGAGATAATCCTTTTGTCAGCTTCTTATATCATTGGACCGAGGATATTTCAGGCTTTCAAATGATAACAAATAAAGCTTGACTAGATCTTTCACTCCTATGCAAACCAGGCGACACATTCGATTCGATTTCGATTTTGTAAATTGACTCTATTTTTTTTACGATCGGCGTCACGCTTTGAAGGCCTATAACTTTGTCCAGGGATTATATTATAGTTAACTTCTGATATCATTGTACAGAAGACATTTCAGCCTTTCAAACGAGATCAAATAGAGTTTGATTGGATAATCCAGTCTAAGACAAATCAGTGCCAACTCTGAGTAAATGGCCAATCCAACCCCGTCGTTGTGTCGCCTGGTTGGCATCAGAATGAAAAATCCATTCAGGCACCATTTGGTATCATTCGAAAGCTTGAAATGTTCTCTGTACAATGATCTAAAAAAGTTAGCAAAAATATTATCTCTGGACAAAGTTATAGGCTTTTAAAGTGTGACGACTCGTTCAAAATACCTGAAAACTACGCAGAAGCCGAAACTTTTATAAAATCTGAAAAGAATCCTCTGTTTATTTAGTGATGTTGGAAAATATGTGGAATGTCAGAAGGGAATCGTGGAAAAACGGTGCCAAAACATCACCGATATTGCCAAGAAATTGATCCCCTTCAACCAGGTCGCCTTTGCGATCTTTGAACTGGTTCGATGATTCACTAAGCCTTTACATATTCCTCATTCTCCAGAAATCCGATTTGGCTACCTGTGCCGAGATCACGAATGACAGTGGAATGGAAAAATACTATTTCATGCCATTGCTTGTGCTTCTCATGCATTTCCTCTTTTAAATTAATGCACTTGCTTTTAATATGATTGTTTTTTGACGAGGCTTTATCTCCATTTAAATTTCTTTGTTCTCTTTGGTAGTATTACTTGATAAATGTGTTTCCAAGTGGTCCCAGTTTCAAATTAAATGCGCGTCCATTTTTAAAATAATCAAATTCAGCACTAAATTTATTCTTGAGTTAAAACGGAAAGCTCCCAAAAGTTTTTGAGACTCAAAAGTAGCTATTAGGTTGGTGAATTGAAAACTGCGGGACTTTGAACTAAAATTTATTCAACATAAAACCATAAATTCATTCGAAATAATTTCCATTACTATTGACGACTTTTGCCCATTTTTCAGGCAATTTGTGAATTCCTCTTTCGTAGTAGGATTTTGGTTTGTGTGTGAGACTAGTTTTTCCAAAGCTAGTCAATTCAGAAGCTGAAACCAGATCTAGGCTGGTTTACGGCTTGGTCTGACTTTACTGCAGCCCGGAAAGCCTAGACCTAGACAGGCTTTGACTTTGAATTCTTGATCTTGATATTGATTTGATTTTACTGCAAACCGGGCTTGGTTAAGCGCTAGGATTACGGTAATGGAATATGAGCTAGACCTAGGCAAGCTATGGCTTGATTTGGCCAGCTCTAGAGTCTAGAATCTAGAGTCTAGATTCTATTCGGTTGGTGAATTGAAAACTGCGGGACTTTGAACTAAAATTTATTCAACATAAAACCATGAATTCATTTCAAATAATTTCCATTATTATTGACGACTTCTGTCCATTTTGCAGACAATTTGCGGATTCCTCTTTCGTAGTGGGATTTTGGTTTGTGCGTGAGACAAATGTGAGACTCAAAAATGGAGGACTAGAGATGTCCTAGTTTGAGCACTTTCTTCAAAAGAAACCCATTTTGGTGTCAATAGAAAAGTTGTAGAGAATCAAAAATTAGGCTTATAGCCAAATTTCCAAAAAGATACACTTGGTAGTTTCGCTTAAAATGCAAGTTTTGTGAAAATTCGTAAATTTGACATTTCTTGAAAACCAGTTTTTGAATTTTTCTGAAAATTTGGATATTTTTTGATTCTCTACAACTTTTCCATTGACACCAAAATGGGTTTCTTTTGAAGAAAGTGCTCAAACTGTCACATATGACAATAGCCGGCAATTTCCAATTCATCAACCCAAGAGAAAGACGGCTTATAGGATTCTTTGAGAATATATGGATAAAAGCGAGTCTTTATTCGTCTATCGAGGTGAAGACGAGATCTCCGAATTGACCCAAGTTTCTGCATAGCTGCTTCGGCTGGCCGGTTGGGGCTTTTTGCTGATGCAGCAAATTGAAATATCAGAATCGCCTTTTTCTGCTCTCATTCTCTTCGCAATTTTCCACCAAATCAACGTCCCGTAAAGTTGCATTGGAATGAGGATGAAAGTGAGAAAAAGATGGAAAAGAGGACCTGCAGATTGTTCTGAAAAGACTGACTTCTGACTGAGTTCTGACTGAGATGCTAACCAGTAACTGGAGTGGCTAGTAATAGCAATAGCAATAGAAAACTAGTAATTGTTTTTTTTATCTAAAAGTTCAAAGTTAGTTGCTCATGCTTAGCAGTTTAAGAGTTACATTTCAATAAATTAAAAAGCAAATACGATATCATAACTTAACT
Source organism: Mesorhabditis belari (assembly GCA_958450365.1). Taxonomy (NCBI): domain Eukaryota; kingdom Metazoa; phylum Nematoda; class Chromadorea; order Rhabditida; family Rhabditidae; genus Mesorhabditis; species Mesorhabditis belari. The sequence continues at coordinate 71,275 of CAUEEP010000758.1, read as the reverse complement.
TACTAGAACGACATATTTCTAGCAAACCTTTCTCGTCGTTTATTTCGCACAAGAGTGACACACCGTAGCACATAGTAGGCAATAGAAGAGAAAGCTGGAAACAAAGTATGCAAAACAAAAATGCACAAAACCATAACAAAACAAATGCATCAAAAGCTTGCTCTAACTTTGTTCTAACTTTGTTCTTGCTCTAGTTACTCTAGTTTTGTTCTAACTTTGCTCTAACTTTGTTCTAATTATGATTATCTTGCAAGCTATGAGGCTAGGCCCTCATTGAGAATATCTATTAATCGTTATTTTCGTTTCAAACAAACCATTGTCCACATTTTAATCATGATCAATTGATGGATCTTTGTTTTCCAAGCAATGAAGTTTATCCAACCAAACAGAAGGGATTCAACAAAGAAAGCTATTTCTAGGTTCCACAAGAGGTTCTTTGAGAATCCCTTTTTAAAGCTACTTCCTCTACTAGATTGAAAAAAGTGAGGTAGGCTAGTTTCAGCAACTTTTTTTTGCGCAACAGCGTCATTTGCGCAACTGGGTCGTTTGCGCAACTTGCCATAACTTGCTGCTAAGTGAGCCAATCTTTATGATTTTGGTTTCATTTTGTTGCACTTATTGAGATCTACAAAATGAAACCAAAATCATAAAGATTGGTCCACTTGGAAAAAAAAGTTATGGCGAGTTGCGCAAATGACGCTGTTGCGCAAAAAAAGTTGCGGAAATTAGCCTACCCCCAAAAGCCTCACCCCATTCACCTTTCTGGAACATTTTATCAAAATTCAAGATTTTTGAGAGAAACTTTTTAAGTAAATGGGTTTTTTTAGTAGATGATTCCTTCTAGTTTTGCTCTAGATTTATTCTAGATTCTAGATTCTAGATTCCTTCTAGTTTTACTATGTAAATGCCCGTAGTCCAATAATTCGTCGTTTTCTCAAAATCCCTTTTTTCGTGAAAATTAAGAAAAAAAGATGCTGCAAAAGACTTGTCTCACTAAGAAAATTTTTGTTTTTTCTCTGCCTTTATTTGTTCTCATACATTTTTGGTATTATATTTTTATTTTTAGATGTCGCCTCGCAAAGATTTGTCAACTCCTGATAAGCAGAACATTGTGCAAGCCAAGAAAAATGGATATTCATCGCCGTCGATCGCGACGCTCTTTAAATGCGATAAAAGGACAGTGAATCGACTAGCAGCAAAATCAGAAACAGGTGAAAGTCTTGATAAAGCTTTGAAAAGTGGTTGTCCAGCAATTACAACAAGAAACGAAGATCGAGTAATCATCAGGGACCATAGAATCGACCCAAATCTAACTTCGAGCCATGGAATTAAGAAGTTGAAGACCATTTCTAACAAAGGTATTTCTTGATGGAGCATCAACTGGCGCTTGATTCGAGCAGGATTGTTTGCAAAAAGACCAGCAAAGAGACCATTAATGATTTCCAACACCAAAAGGTGCGCTTGACTTTTGCAAAGAACTACAAGTTGTGGACTTGCAATAATTGGGCCCGAGTCATTTTCACTGATGAGAATAAAATCAATTTGTACGATCCGGATCGCCATCATTGATCCGAAGACCAATTGAGCAACGATACAATCTAAAATATGTCAAGCCATCGTTTAAATTCGGCGGTGGAAGCATTATGCTATGGGGTAAGTGTTTTCGCTTAGGGTAAGTGATCTGATTTATGGTTTGCGGTTTCGAGAATTTTCCGAATTTTGATAAAATGTTCCAGAAAGTTGAGTGGGGACAAGATTTTTGCACCACACTTTAGTTGACTTGATTAAGTTGTAGTTGATTACCGGATTCTATCTCTTATACAATTTGGGTAGTTGAATGCTATTTTTAATAGGGAAACTAAGAAAATGTTTTTTTAGAAAATCTAAGATTCGTTGACTTCGTTCCATTAATAAAAAGTAAGATAAACTGAAAGTAACCTTCTTATTTTCCATTAAGATTCCATAAAAGTTTTTCCAATAAGATTCCATAATAAGATTCTATCAGAAATTATTTTTCTTGTCTCTGATAGCACACTGCAAGAAAATCACTGATACCTGTGTTCCGAGGAGGAAATATTTATATCCTCTCATGGAGATAAGGCCTCGTCAAAAAACAATCAGTGCATTAATTTAAAAGAGAAAATGCATGAAGAGCACAAGCAATGGCATGAAATAGTATTTTTCCATTATACCGTCATTCGTGATCTCGGCACAGGTAGCCAAATCGGATTTCTGGAGAATGAGGAATATGTAAAGGTTTAGTGAATCATCGAACCAGTTCAAAGATCGCAAAGGCGACCTGGTTGAAGGGGATCAATTTCTTGGCAATATCGGTGATGTTTTGGCACTGTTTTTCCACGATTCCCTTCTGACATTCCACATATTTTCCAACATCACTAAATAAACAGAGGATTCTTTTCAGATTTTATACAAGTTTTGGCTCCTGCGTAGTTTTCAGGTATTTTTAACGAGTCATCACACTTTAAAAGCCTATAACTTTGTCCAGAGATAATATTTTTGCTAACTTTTTTAGATCATTGTACAGAGGACATTTCAAGCTTTCGAATCATACCAAATAGAGCTTGATTTGATTTTTCATTCTCATGCAAACCAGGCGACACAACGACGGGGTTGGATAGGCCATTTGCTCAGAGTTGGCTCTAATTTTCTTGGACTGGATTATCTTATCAAACTCTGTTTGGTATCATTTGAAAGCCTGAAATCTCTTCTGTACAATGATATAAGAAGTTGGCTATAATATAATCTCTGGGCAAAGTTATAGGCCTTCAAAGCGTGACGCCTATCGTAAAAAAAATAGAGTCAATTTACAAAATCGAAATCGAATCGAATGTGTCGCCTGGTTTGCATGGGATCGAAAAATCTAGTCAAGCTCTATTATGGTATCATTTGAAAGTCTGAAATGTTTTCTGTACAATGATATAAAAAGTTAATAAAAATATTATCTCTGGACAAAGTTATAGGCTTTCAAAGTGTGACGACCCGTTCAAAATTCCCGGTTTTTCCAAGATACCCGGGTTCTTTCAAAATACCTGGAAACTACGGAAGACTTCAAGCTCTAGCGTCAAGGCGTAAACGCAACTGATAACTGAATACAGTTATGGTAACAAACCCGCAAGTTTTCATTTTGGTCAATTCTCCACAAGTCTCAAGTGCTTTCTCGACCTCTGTTTTCTCGATGCATTTCTTTAATGGGGCCGCTAAATAAAGCAATAAATAAATGGGACCGCTAAATAAAGCAACAAGTTCTAATTGTTTGCATTTTGTCACATAAATTTATAAAGATTATTTGACGTATTTTATAAATCGTATTTTATAAATTCTCACCTTCTTTCAAATCCTTTAGGAAAGATTCTTTGCAGAGAAAATCCGTAAGTTTAGTCATCTTTTTTCGATCTTCTTCTTTCGATAATGTTGCCGCTTTCTTTAGGGCTCTGAAAAATATCTGGAAGTTCGGGAGAAAATACAAGAAGAATCAGCTGATATTTCTTGGAATTCTGCTAAACTGATCCAACGCTTGCATCTATAAAAACAAAACAAAATCGCAACATTGAACAATGAAGATCGAAAAAACACTCACTCGCAAAATGATTTCATCATAAGCTCTTCAGAAGCATCAGTTGAAGAGATGAGAATCGAAGCTAGAAGAGTTTTTTGTGTTAAACTAGTTTGCCAATTGCTCACCATAAGCCGGAACGAGAAAAACGAAGAATAAAATTAATAAGTGCATTGTTGAATGGGATACGGGATGAAATCAAATCAGAACCTATCCAAACCAATAATCATTGCTGTTAACTTTTCCTTGGTTTTCATTTTTTTGTTGTTTTGGTTTTCCAATTGAAATTTGTTCTTAAAGAGAAAAAGGAAGTCATGTGCAGATTACTGGAAAGAAACGGGTTCCGATTTTTAGCAAAAAGAAAATTTGGTTGAGATTTTTGTCTTTTATCATTAGATGAAATTCAACAATAAACAAAATTATATAAATTATAAAAAACGTTATAAAAATTAAACGAAAAATCAAATGACAAATTATCGTATTCTTTCTAATAGTAGCCTAAGCTTTGCCTAAATTCCTCGAAATCTCGAGAACCGCTTATCAGAACCTATCGATGTGGGGTCGGAAAATGTAGCTGGCGATAAGATCTAGTTGGTTGTTAAAGTGATCTTGTGAACTTGCCAGCGTGAACTTGTCAGCGTGATTGGAACCCTCGCCCATCCGCTTAAGAGACAAAACTCCTTAACGGATCGGCCAGCTGGCCAAGTACCGTATTCTCTCTAATAGTCTCTCTAAAATCTAGTTTACATAAAATATAAACACTCATCGTTGATGAATTACAATAGCTAGAAAAAGAGTTGTTCTTTTTGTTGTTGTCGTGTTCCCGCCCAAATCCCCAGCGGAAAAGGAACGATAGTGATCCTTTTCCGTTGGTCTCTCCAAAAAAAACATCTTATTAAACTACCAGCAAACTTTTTAACTGTTTATAATCATTTACATCATAAATATTTGAAAACAAGCCATTTCATGGCAAACTGATTGCAACAGCATTCAACCACGCATTTCCAATCAGCTAAAAGAAAACAGAAGATCAGAGGAGGTTGACAAGAGGAGGTTGACAAGAGGAGGTTGACAAGAGGAGGTTGATCAGAGGAGGCTGACAAGAGGAAGTTGACAAGAGGAGGTTGACAAGAGGAGGTTGACCAGAGGAAGTTGACCAGAGGAAGTTGGCAAGAGGAGGTTGACAAGAGGAGGTTGAATTATATTAGCTTCTACACTACACAGGCTTCTATTAGAATAAAAAAGATAATACCAATTTTACTCTTTTATGACAAAATTTCTTCAAAGAGATTAGAGCAAAAAAAAAGTTTTTTTTAAACTTTATTGAAAAAAGAAGAAACATTTAAAGGTCTCCTTTAGCTAATGATCCGTTACTGATCCCGTTTTCTAACATTTACAGTGACAGAAGCCGGTGATACGGTGAACCATCCAGAATGATCAAGTTTCTTCTAAAAAGACAAAATGCTAAATGGTTTAATGTGCTAACAAACCTCGGTTTTCGGTCCACAAATCAGTTCATACTCGCGAAGGATTCTCGCTAAGGCGATTTTTTGCTCGATATACGCCAATCTCATGCCTAAATACTTGCAGTTTATGTTCGAATTTCCTTAGAATTAGAATTCCCTTAGAATCCCCTTAGAATCCCCTTAGAATTCCCTTAGAGTTCCCTTAGAATTCCCTTAGAATTCCCTTAGAATTCCCTTAGAATTCCCTTAGAGTTCCCTTAGAATCCCCTTAGAATTCCCTTAGAATTCGAATTCCTCACCAACACATTGTCGTGGGCCGGCGCCGAAAGCAAGATAGGCATCTTTTTGATTAGGCGTTAGATCGAGCCACCTGAAAACATTGGGATCTTGTTTTATTTTTCTTGTTTGTTGAAATGAAATGAGAAGCCCGTGAAGGCTTTGAAGGCTTTGAAGCTTGAAGCTAGCTAACAACAGAACCTTGCCAAGTTATCCGCGAGTTACAATATGAGGTACACTACTGGACAATGAAATATGATATTTGAGAAAAGATCTTCACTTTCGCGCGTCTGTAACTCCCTTGTCTTTACCGTATTTCTAAAGAAAAATATTATCATTGTGTAGCCCTTGACAAGAGCTTTCAGAAAATGTATAACACTAATAGTTTAAACTCAAAGACAAGGGAGTTACAGACGCGCGAAAGTGACGATTGTTTTTCAAATATCATATTTCATTGTCCGGTACTGTATGTCATTTTCCTTCTACCTATCCGGTTTGAATTCTTCTGCATCAGCGCCCCAGATCTCTTTGTCTCGTTGAATCGAATAGGAATCTACCTATAAAAAGGTCGGTTGCTCATTGTTCTTCTTCTTTTTCTTCTTCTTTAATGCTATAAGAGTTTTTCTGTGCAATTGTGTTCTACCTGAACTTTATCCCCTTTCTTCAATCGAATGCCCGCGATTTCTAGATCTTGCCCAGCAACCCTGCCAACAACACTGAAATTTAAGATTCGATGGAGTTGAAGATACGATTTCTTCATAATATTTGTGCTGTGTGTATTACAAGGGATGGTCAACTGGCTGAGCCGGTCAAACTGGTCAAACTGGCCAACTGGCTGAGCCGGTCAAACTGGTCAAACTGGCCAACTGGCTGAGCCGGTCAAACTGGTCAAACTGGCCAACTGGCTGAGCCGGCTATGCAACCCAGATGCAGCCGATACCATTCAACGCAGAATTTTGTGCTGATTCCGAATCTATATTCCGTTTTTGTTAAATGACAATCTGTCAGGAGTTACAAGCTACTAAAGTTTGTTAGGACTCTGAAAAAGTGGTCATTTGGGTTTTAACAATCTCCTTGTGCAGCGCCAGTGCAGCCGTGCCAGTGTAGCCGTGTTCGAGTGGTACTGCGTTCGCTAAGACCCAAATGACCACATTTTCAGACTCCTAGCAAACTTTAGACGCTTGTAACTCCTGGCAGATTGTCATTTAACAAAAACGGAATAGATCTTCAGAATCAGCATAAAATTCTGCGTTAAATGGTATAGGTTGCATAGCATTTGACCGGCTCAGCCGGTTGACCATCCGTTGTTAGTTTTCTGTAAGTAGACGACTAGCCGTCTACTTTCCCACTCATTTTACTTACACAGTGGCATGTGGATTGAGACGGAGGGTCTCCTTCACGACACAATCCATGTATTTCAGCTCTGATAAATCGTCGTAACCGATTTCCGCCTGTTCCCCGCAAACTTGATCGATTTCTTCTTGGAGTCGACGCTGGCACTGAAATGACTTTTTTTTTTGACACAGTTTAGTATAGTAATATAGCGTAATATAGTAATATAGTAAATAAACAGCTAAAGATCTAAAAAGAAACACTCACTTGTGGATGTTTAGCCAGATACCAAGCGGTATAAGAGAGTGTATTGGAGGTGGTGTCGAAACCGGCCAAAAGGAAGAGAAAGCACTGCATCACCACCTCTTCTTCTAACATGTGACGAACAATCTGACAATGAGATTACTTACAATTCTATATCTAAATAATGAGTTTACGTACAATTCTATATCTAGACAGCAGCGAAACTACATTCTAGATCTACGCTGAAGTACTTTAGATTTTCTAAATTAATGATAAACATACTACTGTAGAAAGCTATTTCTAGATTTGAGAATCCCTTTTTAAAGCTACTTCCGTAGAGAAAGTAGCTTTAAAAAGGGATTCTCAAAGATTGGGTTGGTGAATTGAAAACTGCGGGACTTTGAACTAAAATTTATTCAACATAAAACCATCAATTCATTCCAAATAGTTTCCAATAATATTGACGACTTCTGCCCATTTTACCGGCAATTTGCGGATTCCTCTTTCGTAGTAGGATTTTGGTTTGTGTGTGAGACAAGTGTGATTCTCAAAAAAGGAGGACTGGAGATGTCCCAGTTTGAGCATTTGAGCACTTTCTTCAAAAGAAACCCATTTTGGTGTCAATGGAAAAGTTGTAGAGAATCAAAAATTAGGCTTATAGTCAAATTTCCAAAAAGATACATTTAGTAGTTTCGCTTAAAATGCAAGTTTTGTGAAAATTCGTCAATTTGGCATTTCTTGAAAAGTTTTTTGAATCGTTCTGAAAATTTGGATATAAGCTTGATTTTTGATTCTCTACAACTTTTCTATTGACACAAAAATGGGTTTCTTTTGAAGAAAGTGCTCAAACTGTCACATATGATAATAGCCGGCAGTTTTCAATTCATCAACCCAATATATCTAGGACAGCAGCGAATCTGCAAACATTCTAGATCTACGCTGAAGTACTTTAGATTTTCTAAATTAATGATAAACATGCTAGAAAGCTATTTCTAGACTCCACATTTCTATTTCTAGATCCCAGATTTCCATTTCTAGATTCCAGATTTCTATTTCTAGATTTCTAGATTCTTTGAGAATCCCTTTTTAAAGCTACTTCCTCTAGATTGAAAAAATCTCACCTGTGCATTCTTTCCACTGAGCCCCTCCTCGGCTTTCAAATCAACATCGGCCTCAGCATCGAGAAAAAGATCGATGAAATCAATGGAATCTTTCTCTTCTAACGAAGCGACACCTCCTTTTGCCTGAAATAACAGAATGTCAGCAGTTAGTCATCAGTTAGTCATCAGTCATCATCAGTCATCAGTCATCATCTGTCATCAGTCATCATCAGTCATCATCAGTCATCACCAGTTTTTCTTGTATCAAGTATTGGCTCACCCTTTCCGCTTTTCTCTCAGCTACTGCTTTCCCGATACGATTTAGAAGCTTGCCACCAGCAAATTTGAACCTTTTTGCCATCACCGTGAAAAGATATCGAATATACTAAAATAATAGTTATTTGCTTTTCGGATAAATTCCAAATCTAAATTCCAATCTAAATTCCAAACTTTTCTCAAAAATGGACTCATAGCGGCCAAAAAGAAGAACGGATCTCGGGGATCGCGGGTAGTTACCTTAATTTAATGTACAAGATGTTCAAGAATTATGGGCACCTTTTCTCTAGTGGATAACTCCGCCTAGAGTTAACCATTCTTTCTAAAACTTTCCTTAGTAAAATAATTCTTTAATTAAAAAATTTGCCCACAAAAAGTGCCGTCTCAGAGGCTCTCGAGTTTCGAAGGTTTGAAGCTTTATAGAATTGCTAATTTTGAGTTTTTAAGTAAAGTATCGAAGTAAAAGTGTTGAAAATAAGCGGCAAATTCTATATTTTATGGGCAATGATTAACTCTAGACGGAGCTAAAGAAAAAGTGGCCGTAATTCGTGAAAATTCTGTATACGATTAAATTCGAACACTCACATGTATCATCTTTTTAGCATATTCACTCTTCCATTGAGTCGAATCTTTGATTCCAATAGCGACCCGACAAATCACATCAATCGAATATTCTTGAAAGTAACTAAAAGTAGATTTTAGGCACTTAGATTTCATTTCGAATTAATATTGAGTAGAATTGCTTATCGCTTATGCTTATCGATACAAAAGGTAAGCTCATTTTTGATCGTTCAGATCTCGGTTTCTAGAACAGATTGATATCTGCAAATTATTTCATTGGAAAGCCAAGAATGTCAGCTTTTGATTGCTATATCAAATATAGGAAATTCTCATAGGAGAGTGCCTTAAAAAGCTTATCAATACTTATCGATAATCGATACTTTGGATATCGATAAGTATCGATAAGGTTTATGAGGTCACTCCTTAAGAGTCGATATGTATTAGGTTGGCAAAAAAGAAATGCGCGTTTTCGTTAAAAGTTTATTTTATTATAAAAACAAGATAACAATACATTAATCCAAAAGGTATTCGCCATCTGCATCAATGACTTGTCGCCAACGTTCACGCAAGGAAATTCTCATAGGAGAGTGCCTTAAAAAGCTTATCAATACTTATCGATAATCGTTACTTTGGATATCGATAAGTATCGATAAGGTTTAAAAAGTCGTTCTTTTTAAAGCACTCATTAAAAGTCGATATGTAGAAGACAACAATCAAAAGCTGACATTCTTGGCTTTCCTGACTTTTAATGAGTGTTTTAAAGAGAACGACTTTTTAAACCTTGTCGATACTTATCGATATCCAAAGTAACGATTCTCGATAAGTATAAGCTTTTTAAGGCACTCTCCTATGAGAATTTCCTATATTTGATATAGCAATCAAAAGCTGAAATTCGTGGCTTTCCAATGAAACAATTTTGCAGATACCAATCTGTTCTAGAAACCGAAATCCGAACGATCAAACATGAGCTTGCCGTTTCGATAATATCGATAAGCAAGTCTAATAGTGAGTGTCTAATTTTATTGTTTCGATCAAATATCACTTTATGGAGCTTTATGGAGTTTGACTGCTGGTGGATCCGAACCAAAATCAAACAGTTCTAAGAGTTCTAATCAAACACTAACCACTAGGCTACGAGCTGGCTTTTGGGATGGCGAAAGCAAAGCCGACAAAAGCCGCCAGCAAAAATCAGAAAATGTATGTTCAGAAACTGTTTTCAAAAACTGTTCCAGAAACTGTTTCATTGGAAAGCCAAGAATGTCAGCTTTTGATTGTTGTTTTATATTAGGTTGGCAAAAAAGAAATGAGCGTCGTGTTTGTTGATTTATATTTTATTCACAGTAAAAGATTTTTTTAAATAGTTTATTCTATTGGAAAGAGCGTGTTCTTGCGCATCGTTTGATATATAATTTGTCTATGTTTACTTTGTTTTTTTGCAAGAAAGAGTGTTTAGAAAATGTCGGACCAAAAATTTCGTTTGCTGGCCTGCTTGTGGCATGAATTTAAGCAAGGCAAATCGGCTGCTGAAGCTCATGGCGCTCTATCTCAAGTGTTTGACGAAGATGCTCTATCCGAAAGTCAGTGTAAACGATGGTTCCAGCGCTTCCGAGACGGCGACGAAAGCTTGGAAGACCAAAAACACGGACGTCGACCTCAAATCATCGACAACGACGCATTGAAGGAAGCCATTGAATCGGATCCACGCCAAACCACTCGCTACCTGGCAGAACAGTTCGGCTGCACTCATGTCACCATTGAGAACCATCTGCATGGCATGGGCAAGACGAATAGATGCGGAAAATGGGTACCGCATAAGCTATCCGACGCAAACAAGGCGACACGCATCGCAATCGCCGGAATTCTCACTCACCGCGCCAAGAACAGTGGGTTTTTCGACTCCATTGTTATGTCGGATGAGAAGTGGATCCAATACGGCAACACAGCAAGAAAGCGGCAGTGGTTGGACCCCGGTGAAGCTCCAAAACCGGACATCCACGGAAAAAAGGTGATGCTTTGTGTTTGGTGGAACAGTAAAGGCCTGGTATACTTTGAGGTTCTGGATTCGGGTCAAACAGTTACGGCGAACCTCTACCAAGGCCAATTGGACCGCGTGGACCAGGCGCTACGACGTCAAGGCGTGGATACGGCGTCGACAAAATTCCTCCGCGACAACGCTCGGCCGCATGTCGCAAAAATCACCCAGCAGAAAATTGAAGAAATGGGCTGGGAAGTCCTGCCTCATCCGCCATACAGCCCAGACTTGGCGCCTTCCGACTACCATCTGTTCCGATCAATGCACCACTCCTTGGCCGAGAAAAAGTTCAAGAACCGTGACGAGGTCCAAATTTGGGTGTCCAACTTCTTCGAGTCGCAGCCGGTCGAGTTCTTCAAGAAGGGCATCCATTCTCTGCGTGAACGTTGGCGACAAGTCATTGATGCAGATGGCGAATACCTTTTGGATTAATGTATTGTTATCTTGTTTTTATAATAAAATAAACTTTTAACGAAAACGCGCATTTCTTTTTTGCCAACCTAATACATATCGACTCTTAAGGAGTGACCTCATAAACCTTATCGATACTTATCGCGATCCAAAGTATCGATTATCGATAAGTATTGATAAGCTTTTTAAAGCACTCTCCTATGAGAATTTCCTATATTTGATATAGCAATCAAAAGCTGAAATTCTTGGCTTTCCAATGAAACAATTTGCAGATATCAATCTGCTCTAGAAACCGAGATCTGAACGATCAAACATGAGTTTGTCGTTTCAATAATATCAACAAGCAAGTCTAGTAGTGAGTGATAATTTTATTGTTTCGAAATTGTTTCGAAATTGTTGGTGATTAGAATTGCTTATCGATACAAACGGTAAGCTCATTTTTGATCGTTCAGATCTCGGTTTCTAGAACAGATATCTAGAACAGTTTGATATCTAAGTTTAACTTTTGAAAAAGGATAACAATTCACGCACGGATAGATATCAATCGGAGCTCCGTTCGCGTTTTTTCCGATATGTTTAAGGAGATGTTTAGCAGAATCGTCGACAGTGGGGTAAATCTGAAAGTGAATTTTACAGAAAGCTTTCTAAAAGGTTTAGTTCAATAGATTCTTATGAATTAGTAAATTGATTAAATTTTAAAAATGAAACCAGAGCTTAACGACAAGACGGGTACCTGGATAACTTTTTGAAGTAGCTGTCGCAGGCTTATTCTATTTCAAAGTGTCAAGTCTTATATAGAGAATTATAGCCCTTAATCTTGGCTACATTTCTCTACTAAAAGCTTCCCGATTGGACTTATATAACTCATTTGACAAGCCCTTGAATGAGCACTAGTCGATCCCTATCGAAGCTCGATAGAACTTAGAACCGATCTGATCAAGGAATTTTTAGAAACGAATGATCCAATCAGATGATCTAATCAAATTCCATACTAACACTTACCTTTTTCAAGCTTTTATTTGAGAATTGTGGAGATACAAGAGCTCTCAACCTTTTCCACCGTGCTCCCCACGCATCAACCATATGAGAGTCCCGATCATCGGCCTCCGTTTGAAAGATTGGAGGAAGCTAGAAACGCTTAAAGTATTCACAAATGGTTATTTTGGTTAGAATATGGTTACATATTTTATATTTTAGGACTTTTCCCATTTTTATCAATAACAGCAGCTCTTTCTGAGTTAAATCAAGTCGTTTCCTTTTACTTTGCAAAATATTGCACTCCATAAAGCGATATTTGATTATCATTCACTTGATTTTGATTATCAAAATTATCACTCACTACTAGACTTGCTTGTTGATATTATTGAAACGGCAAGCTCATTTTTGATCGTTTAGATCTCAGTTTCTAGAACAGATTGATATCTGCAAATTGTTTCATTGGAAAGCCAAGAATTTCAGCTTTTGATTGCTATATCAAATATAGGAAATTCTCATAGGAGAGTGCCTTAAAAAGCTTATCAATACTTATCGATAATCGATACTTTGGATATCGATAAGTATCGATAAGGTTTATGAGGTCACTCCTTAAGAGTCGATATGTATAAGACAACAATCAAAAGCTGACATTCTTGGCTTTCCAATGAAACAGTTTCTGGAACAGTTTTTGAAAACAGTTTCTGAACGTACATTTTCTGATTTTTGCCGGCGGCTTTTGTCGGCTTTCCTTTCGCCATCCCAAAAGCCAGCTCGTAGCCTAGTGGTTAGTGTTTGATTGTTAACTGTTTAACTGTTAGAACTGTTTGATCTTGGTTCGGATCCACCAGCAGTCAAACTCCATAAAGCTCCATAAAGTGATATTTGATCGAAACAATAAAATTAGACACTCACTACTAGACTTGCTTGTTGATATTATCGAAACGGCAAACTCATGTTTGATCGTTCAGATCTCGGTTTCTAGAGCAGATTGATATCTGCAAATTGTTTCATTGGAAAGCCAAGAATTTCAGCTTTTGATTGCTATATCAAATATAGGAAATTCTCATAGGAGAGTGCCTTAAAAAGCTTATCAATACTTATCGATAATCGTTACTTTGGATATCGATAAGTATCGATAAGGTTTAAAAAGTCGTTCTTTTTAAAGCACTCATTAAAAGTCGATATGTATAAAACAACAATCAAAAGCTGACATTCTTGTCTTTCCAATGAAACAACTTGCAGGTATCAAACTGCTCTAGAAACCGAGATTTGAACGATCAAAAATGAGCTTACCGTTTGTATCGATAAGCAATTCTACTCACTATTAATTCGAAATGAAATCTAAGTGCCTAATGTGCTTTTTAAATATGCGCATCTGAAAGAATACTCCAAAAAATGGTCACCTTTCTTTGCTGAAACTCGTCGAATCTGGAGTGGAGCAGCTCTTTGACAACTTTCAACTCAGAGATCACCAACACATTCGTCGGCCCTTCCTGGTAGCCCCACACTTTGCCGAATTTCTAAATCATCTCTTCTTAAGCGGGAATATACTGTTGTTCTCTGCGTTTGCGTGTCCTAGTGGTCTAAGGCGCTGCGAGCGATGGGACGTCCCTGCGGAAGGTATGGGTTCGACTCCCCTCGGTGAAAAACTATTTGTCTTTTTGCTTCAGAAATGTTTTTAAACTTTTACAAATATGATTTTGAGATAATAGAGTAGACATGGGTTTGGGTTCGGTTCGGTTTGGGTTTGGTTCGGTTTGGGTTTGGTTTGGTTTGGTTTGGTTTGGTTTGATTTGGTTTGGTTCGGCTTAGTTCGATTTGGGTTCGGTTTCGGATTGAATTCGGATTGAACCGGGTCTAGCGCAAATTTCTTTTCTCATTTACTTTGAAATGCAATTTTTTTATGCAAATTTTCTATTTCAAGTGTAAATGAAGATTTTTCTACAAAAGTTATTCAGTTCGGTAGTTTTATTGATGACTTAAAAAAAGTAAAGTAAAGTAAAGTAAAGTAAAGTTGAGATAAAGTAAAGTAAAGTGTAAAAGTGTCAGTAAAGTGCATTCGATTGGCCTCAAAAAAATTAGCTTCAAAACTGAATTAACCGAAATTTTCTGGATTGAATCGAACCGAATCGAAATTTGCGAACTTTCGGTTTAAACCGAACCGAATCGAACCAAAAAAAGCTCTCCAAAGCCCAAATCTATAATAAAGAGTTTCTATAATGCTCTAACTGTCAGTGGGGTGATGAAACGTAGCTGTAACAGTCCACTGGTTACCAAAAAGGTTACCAATCCAATTTTTGAAGATATCGACAAACTTTTGTGTTCTCCATCAACGATAAATACCATGGCCGCTTTGGGTCGCCGATGCGCCAAAGGGAGCCGAGAATCGGAAGGGATTTAAGGTGAGGAACGCCCAGGTGATCCCAATAGAACGTTTGCTGATAGGACGACCACAAATAATAGACAATAAATGCCACAAATAGAGAGCCAATGAATAGAGGAAGCATAATGTTTGTTTGTTTGTTTGTTCAAATCTAAAAGTGTTTTTATTTTGACTACCATTAAAACTCTAGTAGAAGCATGGCTTTTGAGTGTTTTAAAGTTGTTTTAAAGCTGTTCGAAAGCTGTTTTAAACCTGTTTTAAAGCTGTTCGGAAGCTGTTTTAAACCTGTTTTAAAGCTGTTCGAAAGCTGTTTGAAAGCTGTTTTAAACCTGTTTTAAACCAGTTTTAAACCTATTTTACCCTATTTCAAACCAGTTTTAAACCTGTTTGAAAGCTGTTTTAAACCTGTTTTAAACCTATTTTCAACCTGTTTTAAAGTTGTTTTAAAGCTGGTCGAAAGCTGTTTGAAAGCTGTTTAAACCTGTTTTAAACCAGTTTTAAACCTGTTTTAAACCAGTTTTAAACCAGTTTTAAACCTGTTTTAAACCTGTTTCAAACCTGTTTTAAACCTATTTTACCCTATTTCAAGCCAGTTTTAAACCTGTTTTAAACCTGTTTTAAAGCCTTAAAGATTCAGCTATGTTTTAAGAATGGATTAACCCGATGAAGATCGATTAGTGTAGTGGAAAAAGAGCCTATGTTTTCGGAAATTTTTACGTTAAAACGTTTAGAAAGGAAGAAACTCTAGAAGAAAATAATCAGAATAATAATAATAAGAAACTAAATACGTCTTTTTGGTTAATAAATAACAAAAGAAAGGTGCAAGATCAGCGTGTTTTCGCTTTTATAAAAACAGAATTTTGTGGTTTGTGAAAAATTTTGTCAAAAAAACAGAACAAAACGATTCTGAAAAACCTCTGTTCTATTTGATAAAAGAGGAAAATAGAAAAAAAAAATTCTAAGATTAGAGAAAATTCTAAGATTCTATGAAATTCCAAAAGAAAAAGAAACCCTTTTTCGATCCTTATCTCTTTCCACGATTTATTTGTCTTTTTCTTTTTGATTTTGCTTTGTGATTTGTGCTTTGTGAAAAATGCTTTGTGATTTGCTGTTTGAACTGTTATGTTTTCTGCCCGGATATACTAAAAATGATACTAATTATTTAAGTAACTTAATTAAGCCATCTCAATTAAGCCATCTCAATTAAGCCATCTCCATTAAGCCATCTCAATCAAGCCATCTCAATCAAGCCATCTCAATCAAGCCATCTCCATTAAGCCATCTCAATCAAGCCATCTCAATCAAGCCATCTCAATCAAGCCATCTCAATCAAGCCATCTCAATCAAGCCATCTCAATCAAGCCATCTCAATCAAGCCATCTCCATTAAGCCATCTCAATCAAGCCATCTCAATCAAGCCATCTCAATCAAGCCATCTCAATCAAGCCATCTCAATCAAGCCATCTCAATCAAGCCATCTCAATCAAGCCATCTCAATCAAGCCATCTCAATCAAGCCATCTCAATCAAGCCATCTCAATCAAGCCATCTCAATCAAGCCGATCTTTTTTGAATTTCATCTAAGATAAAAAGTGCGGATTTACCTAACATCAAAACCTATACCTAACATCAAAACTTATCGGATGTGTTTTTGTTGCTTATGTCCGCCCAATTCTTGAATACGCTTCTTTGGTTTGGTCTCCTTCCCTATGAAATCTTATTCAAAAAATAGAACGTGTTCAGAGGCACTTCACCAGAATTGCTCTTTATAAAATTAATTTTGACAAATTCTCCTCCTTTACTTATTCTGATAGATTGGAACTCTTTGGTCAACTTTGGTCAACTCTGGTCTTGAAATGTTACACCAACGCCGCCTGATCATCGATTTAGTGGAATGCTTTAAAATTGTTAAAGGCATTCATCCCGACCCCCTTTTTTCTGGTCTCTTTGAATTCGGCTCTCTACGGGGCGCCTCCAGAAGGCCTTTTCTCCGGGGCCTACGGGGCCTTTTCTCATACGCCAACCTTCCGTTTCCTCTAAAAGCCCCCACAGTTTCTTTTTTAATCGAGTTATTAAATTCTGGAACATGTTCGTGTTCGTGTTCGTGTTCGTGTTCTTGTTCTTGTTCTTGTTCTTGTTCTTGTTCTTGTTCTTGTTCTTGTTCTTGTTCTTGTTCTTGTTCTTGTTCTTGTTCTTGTTCTTGTTCTTGTTCTTGTTCTTGTTCTTGTTCTTGTTCTTGTTCTTGTTCTTGTTCTTGTTCTTGTTCTTGTTCTTGTTCTTGTTCTTGTTCTTGTTCTTGTTCTTGTTCTTGTTCTTGTTCTTGTTCTTGTTCTTGTTCTTGTTCTTGTTCTTGTTCTTGTTCTTGTTCTTGTTCTTGTTCGTTTCCCTCATGTTCTCCTCATGTTCGTGATATTTCCACCTTGGCTAGATTTAAAGCCGCAATTTCGGCAATTGATTTGACTGCTCTGTGATTCTTTCTTGAGGTATCTATTTATCTTTTGGGTGTGTTTTGAGTGGTGTCTGAATAAAGCATATTATATATAATTGCCCAGTCTGTTTTGTTTTTGTCCCGGGTAATTATTGTGATTTTGTTTTGTCGCTATTCAACTGAATAAAGCATATATATATTTTAATTTTGCTTTTTGATTTGCTGCTTGAACTGTTATGTTTTCTGCCCTTAACATCTCAATTAAGCCAATCTTTTTAAATTTCATCTAAGATAAAAAGTGTGGATTTTAAAAACAAAAGTCAAACAATAAAGCCTAGAAAAACATATTGGATATACAAAAAATGATAATAATTATTTAAGTAACTTAATTTTATTGAAAAACAAATCTACTTGAGCAGAAGTAAGTTTTTGAAAAATAAAAATGTCAGAAGAATCTTCATAGAATTTTATTATGGAATCTTAATGGAAAATAAGAAAGTTACTTTCAGTCTATCTTCCTTTTTAATAATGGAATGAAGTAAACGAATCTTAGATTTTCTAAAAAACACTTTCTTAATTTCCCTGTTAAAAATAGCATTCAGCTACCCAAATTGTATAAGAGATGAATTCGGTAATCAACTACAAATCAACTAGAAGAGATAGAACTCGGTATCAACTACAAATCAACTATTAGGTTGATGCATAAGTGTTTTTGTTCCTTTTCGTCTGCCGTTTCAAGCCAACAAATGCACCAATTAAACTACGGTTGATTTCATTAGAAAAAGCAATTATTTTTCTGCAAAATAACATTAAAACGGGTTTAAAAATATTTAATGCCTGGATTTTCTTGAGAGTATGAAGTCGGGTAGTCAAAAAGGGCTAACTCGATGATGCGGTTTAGACACCTTAGCTAAAGAAAACCTATCTTCGTGTCAATAGATAAAAGATAGAGAAAAAAGTTTGGCTAGTACGGGCTAGTACGTTGGCTAGTACGGGCTAGTACGTAAGGCTAGTACGTTCCGCGTGTTTTTGCGTGGCGCGAAGAACGCGAAGCACCCGTGAGAGAAGCGAAGAACGAGAAACGTTGAAACAGCTAACGACTAAACAAACCAACCAATCATAGGCAGAGTCTCAACAGATCGCAGCTATACTGCTCTACTGAGTACAACACCTTGACCAGCGATCAAGTCGTATGCAAGTGATCTTGCGCCCTCGAGAAACCGAAGTGATCCGGCTTTGGCAACTCGCTAGGATTCACCCAACGAGTCGGGTAGTCAAAAAGTCAAAATGAAGGCGGGTAGTCAAAAAGGGCTAACTCGTTGATGCGGTTTAGACACCTTAGCTAAAGAAAACCTATCTTCGTGTCAATAGATAAAAGATAGAGAAAAAAAAACGTTTGATATTTCGCCAAAATTTCAGAGAAATTCATTCAGCCAATTTTTCCGTAGAGTTTTTTATAGATTTTTACGAAAAAGGCGTTTTTCACTCTCGAATTTGCTTGAAAGTCAACCGAAATTCATTTAAAAAGATGCAAATTGAACAAAAAAACACTTTTTTTATAGAGCAAACTATAGATTAATTGGTGAATTTGTTACTTTTTAACAGAAGTACGAAAAAAACGAAAAGACTTATGCATCAACCTATTAGATGAGATAGAACTCGGGAATCAACTACAATCAACTATAAGAGATAGAATTCGGGAATCAACTACAAATCAACTAGATGAGATAGAACTCGGGAATCAACTACAATCAACTAGATGAGATAGAATTCGGTAATCAACTACAAATCAACTAGATGAGATAGAACTCGGTAATCAACTACAACTTAATCCAGTCAACTACAGTGTAGTGCAAAAATCTTGTCCCACTCAACTTTCTGGAAAATTTTATCAAAATTCGAACCACAAACCATAAATCGAACCACAAACCATAAATCAAATCAGACCATAAATCACTTACCCCAAACACTTAACCCACAAGGATTCGAATATGAAGATTAGATGATGAATAGGCGAAGAATGTTGTGGAAATCTGTTTGTGCAGTGGAAATTCAGCCCCGCCACCAATCGTGAATGGGTTTAGAATGCGTGGAACGAACTCCCGAAGAACTTCATCAAGAATTTTGCGATTACCATGGCTACTGATGGCTTGGAAGATGGTCATATTCACTGCTTCAAGAAAAAAAGGACCATCCGAGTCTTCTCGGTTATCGATTTTCGTTCGACTGATCAACTGATCACTTCAGGCGAGCGCTCTACTTCATCACAGAGATTTTTAATGAACATCATCACCCCTTACAAGTTGTCAGCTTCTTGCTTAACCGAGTTGAGTCTCTGCGGATGTATAACCGACAAGTAGCGATTATCGGGCACTCGCGAATCTGTTGATCAAACTGTTGACCAAACTGTTGATCAAACTGTTGATCAATCTGCTGATCAAACTCTTGATCAAACTCTTGATCAAACTGTTGATCAATCTGATTGTCAGCTTCTTGATCAATCTACCTGATCAATCTGTATTGATCCCTCGAATTATATCGAGCAAATCGTTATAGAAGAATCGTTGTATCGAGGTTTTTTATAACGTTTTCTATAATTTATATAATTTTGTTTATTATTGAATTTCATGTAATGATAAAAGACAAAAATCTCAACCAAATTTTCTTTTTACGAAAAATCGGAACCCGTTTCGTTCCAGTAATCTCCACATGACTTCCTTTTTCTCTTTAAGAACAAATTTCAATTGGAAAACCAAAACAAAAAAAAAATGAAAACCAAGGAAAGGTTAACAGCAATGATTATTGGTTTGGATAAGTTCTGATTTCATTTCATCCCGTATCCCATTCAACAATGCACTTATTAACTTTGTTATTCGTTTTTCTCGTTCCGACTTATGGTGAGCGATTGGAAAACTAGTTTAACGAAAATAAACTAGTTTAACGAAAATAAACTAGTTTAACGAAAATAAACTAGTTTAACGAAAATAAACTAGTTTAACGAAAATAAACTAGTTTAACGAAAATAAACTAGTTTAACGAAAATAAACTAGTTTAACGACAATAAACTAGTTTAACGACAATAAACTAGTTTAACGACAATAAACTAGTTTAACGACAATAAACTAGTTTAACGACAATAAACTAGTTTAACAAAAACAAACTATTAGGATGGTGCAAAAGAAACTGCCGATTTGACGGTAAATTCAAAACAAAAGATGGTGTTCGATGGTGACATGATCACAATGGAATATTTTCGCAAGATTTCGAGCAGATTGGCGTGGATCGGCCTGAATAACGTCCTTCAGCTTGGCTTCGTTCACGACTTCTAGCCTCGAACCGTGCTCGTAATCTTCCTAGTCTCGTCTCCTTCTCGGAATCGTTGAAACCAAGTCTGACACTGCCTGAGAGACAAACTGCCATCTCCGGAAGCAGCACAGAGAGAACGATGCGATTCGGCAGCAGACTTGGTTCCTTTTTTCTACAAATTTGGTTCCTTTTCTCTACAAATTTGGTCCTCTTTTCTCTTTTGGTTCCTTGCGAGGCAACGATGCGATTCGGCAGCAGACTTTCCAATTTTGAAGTTAAACAGTAATGCTGCTCGTAGCACAAACTTTTGCTCGACCATGATCTAAATAAAAAATATATTTTTAAATAAAATAAACAACAACCAAAAAATTCAAATGTCGAAATAAATAGGAAACAAATATGCGAACAAAACATAAAAAAAAATAATGCCGTTAGCATCGCTCGTTTCTGATAAATGAGAGCTGATACCCATCGGCAGTTTCTTTTGCAACACCCTAATAGTTTAACGAAAGTAAACTAGTTTAACGAAAATAAACTAGTTTAACGAAAGTAAACTAGTTTAACAAAAACAAACTAGTTTAACAAAAATAAACTAGTTTAACGGAAACAAACTAGTTTAACAAAAACAAACTACCGTAAATACTGTAATAGTACCCCACCCCCGTCGTACAGTCGCGCAGTCGCAAAAGTTTTTTAGTATTTCATTTTTTTCAAAGCTCCCATACTTTCAAAAAATGCGTCTTTGGTATCAAAAAATAGCCCTGAATTTCAGCTATTTTTTGATACCTAAGCGCGCATTGTAGCATAAACCAGTGTCGAGAAAAACTCGTTCAAAGCTAGACGACGCAACACTCCGCACCGTCATTATGGGGGTGGGGTACTATTACAGTATTTACGGTAGTTTAACAAAAAAAAACTCTTCTAGCTTCGATTCTCATCTCTTCAACTGATGCTTCTGAAGAGCTTATGATGAAATCATTTTGCGAGTGAGTGTTTTTTCGATCTTCAATTTTCAATGTTGGGATTTTGTTTTGTTTTTGTAGATGCAAGCGTTGGATAAGTTTAGCCCATCAGGTGGATCAGAATCCCATGAAATATCAACCGATTCTTCTTGTATTTTCTCCCGGATTTCCGGATATTTTCACTAAAAACTAGTCGACGGGCTTCTTATTAAAGTTTTTACGATTTAGCAACTATTCCAAAAGTTGCTAAATAGTAAGATTTTCCTAAGCAAGTAAACGCCGTAAATAGTCAAAATCGTCGAATTTTCTCAAGTTTTGCAATTGTAGATGCAATTGTAGATGCAATTGTAGATGCAATTGTAGATGCAATTGTAGATGATGCAATTGTAGATGCAATTGTAGATGATGCAATTGTAGATGATGCAATTGTAGATGCAATTGTAGATGATGCAATTGTAGATGATGCAATTGTAGATGCAATTGTAGATGCAATTGTAGATGCAATTGTAGATGCAATTGTAGATGCAATTGTAGATGCAATTGTAGATGATGCAATTGTAGATGCAATTGTAGATGATGCAATTGTAGATGATGCAATTGTAGATGCAATTGTAGATGCAATTGTAGATGATGCAATTGTAGATGCAATTGTAGATGATGCAATTGTAGATGATGCAATTGTAGATGCAATTGTAGATGCAATTGTAGATGATGCAATTGTAGATGCAATTGTAGATGATGCAATTGTAGATGCAATTGTAGATGATGCAATTGTAGATGCAATTGTAGATGATGCAATTGTAGATGCAATTGTAGATGCAATTGTAGATGATGCAATTGTAGATGATGCAATTGTAGATGCAATTGTAGATGATGCAATTGTAGATGATGCAATTGTAGATGCAATTGTAGATGCAATTGTAGATGCAATTGTAGATGATGCAATTGTAGATGCAATTGTAGATGCAATTGTAGATGCAATTGTAGATGCAATTGTAGATGCAATTGTAGATGCAATTGTAGATGCAATTGTAGATGCAATTGTAGATGCAATTGTAGATGCAATTGTAGATGCAATTGTAGATGCAATTGTAGATGCAATTGTAGATGCAATTGTAGATGATGCAATTGTAGATGCAATTGTAGATGCAATTGTAGATGCAATTGTAGATGCAATTGTAGATGATGCAATTGTAGATGCAATTGTAGATGATGCAATTGTAGATGCAATTGTAGATGATGCAATTGTAGATGCAATTGTAGATGCAATTGTAGATGATGCAATTGTAGATGCAATTGTAGATGATGCAATTGTAGATGCAATTGTAGATGCAATTGTAGATGCAATTGTAGATGATGCAATTGTAGATGCAATTGTAGATGCAATTGTAGATGCAATTGTAGATGCAATTGTAGATGCAATTGTAGATGATGCAATTGTAGATGCAATTGTAGATGCAATTGTAGATGCAATTGTAGATGCAATTGTAGATGATGCAATTGTAGATGCAATTGTAGATGCAATTGTAGATGCAATTGTAGATGATGCAATTGTAGATGCAATTGTAGATGCAATTGTAGATGCAATTGTAGATGCAATTGTAGATGATGCAATTGTAGATGCAATTGTAGATGATGCAATTGTAGATGCAATTGTAGATGATGCAATTGTAGATGCAATTGTAGATGCAATTGTAGATGATGCAATTGTAGATGCAATTGTAGATGCAATTGTAGATGCAATTGTAGATGCAATTGTAGATGCAATTGTAGATGCAATTGTAGATGCAATTGTAGATGCAATTGTAGATGCAATTGTAGATGCAATTGTAGATGCAATTGTAGATGATGCAATTGTAGATGCAATTGTAGATGCAATTGTAGATGCAATTGTAGATGCAATTGTAGATGATGCAATTGTAGATGCAATTGTAGATGATGCAATTGTAGATGCAATTGTAGATGATGCAATTGTAGATGCAATTGTAGATGCAATTGTAGATGATGCAATTGTAGATGCAATTGTAGATGATGCAATTGTAGATGCAATTGTAGATGCAATTGTAGATGCAATTGTAGATGATGCAATTGTAGATGCAATTGTAGATGCAATTGTAGATGATGCAATTGTAGATGCAATTGTAGATGATGCAATTGTAGATGCAATTGTAGATGCAATTGTAGTCGTTAAACCCGTTTCGTTCCAGTAATCTTTTTTTCAGAGGTCAAAAGAAAGCGGCAACATTATTGAAAGAAGAAAATCGAAAAACAACGACTAAACTTACGGATATTCTCTGCAAAGAATCTTTCCTAAAGGATTTGAAAGAAGGTGAGAATTTATAAAATACGATTTATAACATACGTCAAATAATCTTTATAAATTTGTGTGACAAAATACAAAAACAAAATGCAATTTCAATTTGTTCCTTTATTTAGCGGCTCCATTAAAGAAATGCATCGAGAAAACAGAGGTCGAGAAAGCACTTGAGACTTGTGGAGAATTGGGCAAAATGAAAACTTGCAGGTTTGTTACCATAACATAACATTCAAGCAGTGCTTTACTTCTTGAAAATTAAGATTCTTAAAGCCTTGACGTTTACGCCAGAGCTTAAAGTCTTTCGCTAGAGCTTAAAGGCTTTCGCTAGAGCTTAAAGTCTTTCGCTAGAGCTTAAAGTCTTTCGCCAGAGCTTAAAGTCTTTCGCTAGAGCTTAAAGTCTTTCGTAGTTTCCAGAAATCCAGAAAAAATTTTGAAAGAATCCGGGTATCTTGGAAAAACCGGGTATTTTTAATGAGTCGTCACGCTTTGAAAGCCTATAACTTTGCTCAGGGATTATATTATAGTTAACTTCTTATATCATTGTACAGAGGACGTTTCAAGCTTTCAAATGATACCAAATAGAGCTCAATCTCATGCAAACCAGACGACACAACTCGTTGTAAATTGACTCTATTTTTTTTACGATAAGCGTCACGCTTTGAAAGCCTATAACTTTGTCCAGGGATTATATTATAGTTAACTTCTTATATCCTTGTACAGAAGACATTTCAGGCTTTCAAATAATACCAAATAGAGTTTGATTGGATAATCCAGTCCAAGAAAATCAGAGCCAACTCTGAGCAAATGACCTATCCAACTCCGTAGTTGTGTCGCCTGGTTTGCACGGGAATGAAAAATCCATTCAAGCTCTATTTGGTATCATTTGAAAGCCTGAAATGTCTTCTGTACAATAATCTAAAAAAGTTAGCAAAAATATTATCTCTGGACAAAGTTATAGGCTTTCAAAGTGTGACGACTCGTTCAAAATACCTGAAAACTACGAAAAAGCTAAAATTTTTATAAATCTGAAAAGAATCCTCTGTTTATTTAGTGATGTTGGAAAATATGTCGAATGTCAAAAGGGAATTCTGGAAAAACAGTGCAAGAACGTCACCGATATTGCCAAGAAATTGATCCCCTTCAACCAGGTCGCCTTTGCGATCTTTGAACAGGTTCGATGATTCACTAAGCCTTTACATATTCCTCATTCTCCAGAAATCCGATTTGGCTACCTGTGCCGAGATCACGAATGACAGTATAATGGAAAAATACTTTTTCATGCCATTGCTTGTGCTCTTCATGCACTTTCTCTTTTAAATTAATGCGCTTGCTTTTAATATGATTGTTTTTTTTTTTGACAAGGCTCCATTTAACTCCATTTAACATCTCCATTTAATCTCCATTTAACTTTCTTTGTTCTCTTTGGCAGTAATAACTTGATAAAAGTGTTTCCAAGTGTTTCCAATTTCTAGATATTCCAGTTCAAAATTAAATGCGCATCCTTTTTTAAACAAGAATTTGTGATCAAATTCAGCAATAAATTTATTCTTGAGTTAAAACGGAAAGCTTCCAAAAGTGATTAAAAAGCCAGACCTTTGAGTTTTCATTTTCCATTCACCAGGGGAGGACACATTTGCACAGGGGAGGACACATTTACAAATCGAATAGACAAATCATTCAATAATAACAATAGTAACTAAAATATCAGTTTGGCTCGGAGCTGACAGATTTAGGGTATACTGTAGCTTTAAGATCTATGGAAGACTTTCAGGTGAAACGCGTTCCAAAAGAAGATTTCGAGTCACGGATTCATGTCGGAGTGATCACTTTCAATCATTGGACGAAAGTCGTGCAGCCGATGGATAAACTGAGCTCCAGGCATGTACAGGCATACTGTAACTTGGGGCTTAAGCGTACTGAAATCTTGTAAAGTACTGTCAAGTTTTAAGCACTGGGGCATACTGTGACTTGTAAATCGTTACTGTACGCTTATAGGATTATAGGATTATAGGATTATAGGATTATAGGATTATAGGATTATAGGATTATAAGATTATAGGATTATAGGATTATAGGATTATAGGATTATAGGGTTATAGGATTATAGGGTTATAGGATTATAGGGTTATAGGATTATAGGATTATAGGATTATAGGGTTATAGGATTATAGGGTTATAGGATTATAAGATTATAGGATTATAAGATTATAGGATTATAGGATTATAGGATTATAAGATTATAGGATTATAAGATTATAGGATTATAGGATTATAAGATTATAGGATTATAGGATTATAGGATTATAGGATTATAGGGTTATAGGATTATAGGATTATAGGATTATAGGATTATAGGATTATAGGATTATAGGATTATAGGATTATAGGATTATAGGATTATAGGATTATAGGATTATAGGATTATAGGATTATAGGATTATAGGATTATAGGATTATAGGATTATAGGATTATAGGATTATAGGATTATAGGATTATAGGATTATAGGATTATAGGATTATAGGATTATAGGATTATAGGATTATAGGATTATAGGATTATAGGATTCTTTGAGAATATATCGATAAAACCGAGTCTTTATTCGTCTATCGAGGTGAAGACGAGATCTCCGAATTGACCCAAGTTTCTGCATAGCTGCTTCGGCTGGCCGGCTTGGGGTTTTTGCTGATGCAATAAATTGAAACATCAGAATCATCCTTTTCTGCTCTCATTCTCTCCGCAATTTTCCACCAAATCAACGTCCCGTAAAGTTGCATTGGAATGAGGATCGAAGTGAGAAAAAGATGGAAAAGAGAACATGCAGATTGTTCTGAAAAGAGATTTCTGACTGAGATGCTAACTCGTAATTGAAGTAACTAGTAATAGTAATAGCAATAGAAAACTAGTAATTGTTTTTTTTTCTTTATTTAAAAGTTCAAAGTTAGCTGCTCATGCTTAGCAGTTCAAGAGTTACATTTCAATAAATCAAAAAGCAAATATCAGGTTGGCAACTAAATAATGGCCCTTTTCAGTAAAAACAAAAAATTTATTAACAAGATGAACAAATATCAACATCAATCCAAAAGGTATTCTCCGTCATTCTTTATTACTTCTTTCCACTTTTGACGGAGCAACTGGATTCCTCTCTTGAAAAATTCTTCTGGTTGATCGTCAAAGAACTTCTGCACTGAAATTCGGACTTCGTCAAGGTCATTGAACTTTTTCTCGGCTAGAAAGTGTTGCATCGATCGAAAAAGATGGTAATCACTAGGCCCCATATCCGGGCTGTATGGCGCATGAGGAAGAACATTCCAGCCCAACTCCTCGATTTTCTCCATTGTAAGTTTTGCAGTGTGTGGTTTTGCGTTATCATGGAGAAAATGAATTGAAGAGGGTTCGAGTCCTTGAGAGCGAATTGCTTGATCTACACGATGTAGTTGAGACGAATAGAGTTCTGAATTAACCGTTTGCCGGCTTTTGAGAACCTCGAAATGCACCAACCCACGAGAACTCCACCACACACAGAGGAGAGTTTTCTTTGAGTGAATATCCGGCTTCGGAGTTGGTTTTGGGTCTACGTTTGTGCTAAGCCACTGTCGTTTTCGCGTTCGATTATCATAAAAGATCCATTTTTCATCAGAAGTAACAATGGAATCCAAGAAGCTTCCCTTTTTCGCAAGCTTTAGTAGTATTCCAGCTGTGATAACACGAGTAGCCTTATTTTCTTCGCTCAATTCATGCGGAATCCACTTTCCACTGCGGTTACTTTTCCCCGATGCATGAAGTCGCTTTTCGATTGCAGTATGCGAAAAGCCCAATCGATCCCCTAGCTCGCGTGATGTTTGACTTGGATCCTCCTTTAAAGCTGCTTCCAAAATATCGTTCTGCAGAAGTTCGGGTCGTCCTTGGCGAGGCTCATCTTCAAGACTTTCATCCCCTTCCTTGAACCGTCGATACCATCTCTTACATTGTGTTTCGGAAAGAGCTTCATCACCAAAAACTCGCAATAAATCTCTGTGGGATTCGGCAGCTGTTTTGTCTTGTTTGTAGTCGTACCAGAGACAGACACGCATTCGATATTTGAGATCTTCCATTTCTAAACAAAATTATTTGAAAAGTATCAAATCAAGGAAAGTAAAAAACGTATAATAATGCACCGGAAATTCAGTAATATTCAATTAACAACAAGCGAGGGTAGATTAAACGCAAAGATTAAAAGATTTTATCAAAAAAGGGCGAGGGCCATTATTTAGTTGCCAACCTAATACGATATCATAACTTACTAGAATGATATACTTTTTTAGCAAACCTTTCTCGTAGGTTATTTCGCACAAGAGTGACACACCGTAGCACATAGTAGGCAATGGAAGAGAAAGCTGGAAACAAAGTAAATGCAAAAATGCATCAAAAGCTTGCTCTAACTTTGGTCTAACTTTGTCCTTGCTCTAGTTGCTCTAGTTTTGTTCTAACTTTGTTCTAACTTTGTTTTTGCTCTAGTTTTGTTCTACTTTTGTTCTAACTTTGTTCTAACTTTGTTCTAATTTTGTTCTAACTTTGTCCTAATTTAGCTCTAACTTTGTTCTAACTTTGTTCTAACTTTGTTCTTGCTCTAGTTGCTCTAGTTTTGTCCTAACTTTGTCCTAACTTTGTCCTAACTTTGTTCTTGCTCTAGTTGCTCTAGTTTTGTTCTAACTTTGTTCTAATTTTGTTCTAATTTTGCTCTAACTTCGTCCTTGCTCTAGTTGCTCTAGTTTTGTTCTAACTTTGTTCTAATTTTGTTCTAATTTTGCTCTAACTTCGTCCTTGCTCTAGTTGCTCTAGTTTTGTTCTAACTTTGTTCTAATTTTGTTCTACTTTTGTTCTAATTTTGCTCTAATTTTGTTCTAACTTTGCTCTAGTTTTGTTCTAGTTTTGTTCTAATTATGATTATCTTGCAAACTATGAGGCTAGGACATCATTGAGAATATCTATTAATTGAGAATATCGTTATTTCGTTTCAAACAAACCATTGTCCACATTTTAATCTTGATCAATTGATGTCTCTTTGTTTTCCAAGCAATGTAGTTTATCCAACCAAACAGAAGGGATTCAACAAAGAAAAAACAAAGCTCAGCGAGGTATTTTGGAGAGAAATGAATGCGAGAACTAAATTCGTGTATATTAGATAGATCGGAATAGCTTCATTCAAAAGATAGATCAGATAGATCAAAAGATAGATCAGAATAGCTTTTTTCTTTCTTCATTTTAATCTTCAAGAACTCTGAAATACCGACCGTACAGCAAAATCCGTAAATAAAACGAGCGTTGTCAATTCGATGAAAAAAGTCCATAAAATAATGCTCTAAATAGAGGAAAAATGAGAATTATGAATGACAATGACAAATAATTCTATTTCTAACAAACAAATTCTAATATTTTACTTTAAAAAAAAACAAAAATTCAGTTTTTTTTCGATTCTAACAATAAGATAAATCGAAAGAGATTTATTTTTTCAAATTTACTTTCAAATCCACTTTCAAATCCACTTTCAAATCTACTTTCAAATCTACTTTCAAATCTACTTTCAAATCTACTTTCAAATCTACTTTTCAAATCTACTTTCAAATCTACTTGCAAATCTACTTGCAAATCTACTTGCAAATCTACTTGCAAATCTACTTGCAAATCTACTTTCAAATCTACTTTCAAATCCACTTTCAAATCTACTTTCAAATCTACTTTCAAATCTACTTTTCAAATCTACTTTCAAATCTACTTTTAAATCTACTTGCAAATCTACTTTCAAATCTACTTTCAAATCTACTTTCAAATCTACTTTCAAATTTCAAACTCTACTCTAAATATTCAAATTTTCGAATATCAAATGTTCTATAAGTATAGTTATCTGTTAAAAATTGCAGTTTAAATTGAAAAATCAAAGTTTTAGAAAAATCAAAGTTTAAAACAGGTTTAAAACAACTTTAAAACAACTTTAAAACAACTTTAAAACAGGTTTAAAACAGTTTTCAAACAGCTTTAAAACAGCTTTAAAACACTCAGAAAACGATTCATATAGAAAGAATACCTTTTAAAACAAAGGAGAAAGATAAAGATACATAAGAGATATCGATTTTTGGAGAAAAAATTTGTTTTACTGGTTTCTGATGTCTCAAAAGTATTATTGTCGTACTAAGCAGCTTTATTTAAAGTTTAAATAATCAATCAATTCCAGCTATTCTTTGTTTTATATTCTCATACTAGAAAGCTTGTCCAGAATTACGGGCAGAATGGATATCTTTAAAATTCCATTTTTTTTTTCTTTTCCTTGCAATTTATCTATTCTTTTTTTCTTTCTTTCGATTCATTTTATTCATTTAATTATTTAATTACTAGTTTTCTAACAAAAGGCCTTTTTTAGAATGGCCAAGAAGTCAGTGAGATGTGATGTCACTGAGATGAGAATCGCAATCAGAGAGATGCGATGTCAGTGAGATGAGAATCGCAGTCAGTGAGATGCGATGTCAGTGAGATGCGTTGTCAGTGAGAATCGCAGTCAGTGAGATGCGATGTCAGTGAGATGCGTTGTCAGTGAGATGCGATGTCAGTGAGATGCGATGTTAGTGAGATGCGATGTCAGTGAGATGCGATGTCAGTGAGATGCGATGCCAATGAGATGCGATGCCAATGAGATGCGATGTCAGTGAGATGCGATGTCAGTGAGATGAGAATCGCAATCAGAGAGATGCGATGTCAGTGAGATGAGAATCGCAATCAGAGAGATGCGATGTCAGTGAGATGAGAATCGCAGTCAGTGAGATGCGATGTCAGTGAGATGCGATGTTAGTGAGATGCGATGTCAGTGAGATGAGAATCGCAATCAGTGAGATGCGATCATCAACCTACACAAGCGTGACGTTTTGACGATGGAAATCTCTAAGCGATTAGTAATACGCAAACAACTTTTTTTAGAACTTTTACAAACTCTTTTAAGAGTTAGGAGCAAATTTTGATCGTCCCGGATGTGGTGGTAAAGCGACTGTTGCCACCAAGACTAATATCCAGAAGGTTCGAGATCAGCTACGCTTGAAAGCCACTCATTCGCAGGCCACGATGGAAATGAATGTGGAAATTTCTCGAACTTCTATGGGTCGTATTGTCAAAAATCGTCTTGGAATGAAAGCTTATAAGTTTTACTTGTAAATTGTAATTAAGCTATTTTTTAGATGCCTATGGGTACGCAGCTTTTAGCAACTGAGCAAGCAGCCATCAAAGCCTATTGGGATGCTGGATTGACGTATGATGACATCCTTCAAAGTGTTAAATGATCCAAAAAGGCCATTCAACACGTCTGTTTTCCCAGCTATGCCTACTGCAAGAAGAAAAGGGCCGGATGATCCAAATTGACTCCAAGAGACGAACGTTGTATCAAGTTGCACTTCTTCAACACAACAGCTTCACTTTGTAGTGGATTGACGTACGATGACATCCTCCAAAGTGTTAAACAATTCAAAAGTGTCATTCCAAAAGTCTGTTTTCCCAGCTATGCCTACTGCAAGAAGAAAAGGGCCGAATGATCCAAATTGACTCCAAGAGACGTACGTCGTGTCAATTCTGTTTTCCAAGCCATGCCTACTGCAAGAAGAAAAGGACCGTATGATCCAAATTGACTCCAAGAGACGAACGTCGTGTCAATTCTGTTTTCCAAGCCATGCCTACTGCAAGAAGAAAAGGGCTGGACGATCCAAATTGACTCCAGGAGACGAACATTGTATCAAGTTGCACTTCTTCAACACAACAGCTTCACTTCCTAGTGCTCCTGGATGTTTCAAAGAATAGAATAAAATCTCTGATCGTTTTTCTGATGTAACTCAAGCTAATGGTGGTCCGACTCGCTATTGATGATGATTTGTTGCAGTTTTTATCTAATAATATTTTGTTATTTCCATTTTTCTGACAAGTATTTATATCAGAAACCAGTAAAATGAAGTCTACAAGTTTAATTTTTCTATTAAAACTATCTGCTTTTTTTTTCTATTTGATCTTTCTATTTAAACTGCAATTTTTATAAAGGTATCTATAATTATGGGACAACTTCAAATATTCAAATGAAACAGCCTTTTAAGCAAAAGCAACTGTTCAAAATGAATTGCTCGAAAGAAAGAAAATAAAAAAATGTATTTAGTTTTACTTTACCAGATTTCTTTTCTTATCCTCTTTCTTGTCGCCAATCGAAGAGCTGTGTCGCTTTCCGTTAGTTGATGGATCGGATTGGTTTGGATTCGACTGAATTCTTCATATTTTATCGAAAACCAGGAGTAGCTTTAATAAAAAAACGACATTTTTTGAGAACTTTAGAACGACGTTGTTACCGTTTTCCTAAATACCGTATATTCTCTAATAGTAGTGCACCCAGCCGAGTCGAGTTGATGACTATTTTCCAGTTTCCAAGCTTTTGCAGAAGCTCAACACTTTAAAAACCAACTAGATCTCATCGTCAGCTACATTTTCCGACCGCACATCAATATATTCTGATAAGCGGTTCTCGAGATTTCGAGGAATTTAGGCAAGGCTTAGGGCGCTACTATTAGAGAGAATACGGGCCAGCTGGCCGATCGGTTAAGGAGTTTTGTCTCTTAAGCGGATGGTCGAGAGTTCCAATCACGCTGGCAAGATAAGGCAAGATCACAAGATCACAAGATCACTTTAACAACCAACTAGATCTCGTCAGCTACATTTTCTGACCATTTTTCATCTCAATTCTATTGATTCAATGCATATACCATATTTTCTCTAATAGTAGTGCACCCCGGCGCGCCGAGTTGGTGACTATTTTCCAGTTTCCAAGCTTTTGCAGAAGCTCAACACTTTAAAAACCAACTAGATCTCATCGTCAGCTACATTTTCCGACCCCACATCGATATATTCTGATAAGCGGTTCTCGAGATTTCGAGGAATTTAGGCAAGGCTTAGGGCGGTACTATTAGAGAGAATACGGGCCAGCTGGCCGATTGGTTAAGGAGTCTTGTCTCTTAAGCGGAAGGTCGAGGGTTCCAATCACGTTGCCGTATTTTCTTTAATAGTGCACTACTATTAGAGAAAATATATAAATATCATTAACTTACTTGTGTTTTTTCGTCGTCGATTTGTTCCTTTTTCATAAAATATGGTAACATTGGTCTGACAACAACCATTGTCTAGGGAATATTGTCAAAATGGAGTAAAGAGAAGTGCAATGCTTTGCATCATTCAATTCGAAATTATTTCCGAAATTTATAAACTCAGAAAAGTCGCTGAAACATTCAAGGCAGTGTTTTTTCGTTATTTTTAGATTCACTGACGCAGTTACTGCAATCAAAATTGCAGTACTATTGAGAGAATGTGGATACAAAACTTCACCTGTGCTCCGGTTGCTCGATCGGTTGCTCGGCCAACAACACAGAAAAGTGGGATTTCTTAAAAAAATGACATTTAAAGATGTGCTTTTCAGAGCTTTTCAGTAAATAGTAGAGTTCGGCAAACAAAACCAAAGCCAAAACAGACCAAAACCAAAACCAAAACCAAAGCCAAAACACCAAAACAAACCAAAACCAAAGCCAAAACCAAAACACCAAAACATTTCGAAAATTTCGAAACAAAAAATAGCCTATGGGATAGATTTTTGGACGCTGATTTCAAATCTGCCAACAGCTTTTCGCTAGCTCCTCCCAGTCGCGAGATATTGGCGAGTTTTGGTCTGTTTTGGTTTTGGTGGTTTTGGTTTTGGTTTTGGTCTGTTTTCGTTTTGGTGGTTTTGGTTTTGGTTAAGTTTTGTTTTCCGAAGTCTAGTAAAAAACATACCTGAAAATGCTTACATTTAATGCTCAAATCATTTGAAAATTTTTTGAAAAAAAGAAATTTTCCACAAATTCTTAGTGAATCGAGCGAAAGAGTCAATCCGAGATAAACGGGTTTTGATTTTCTGAATGAAAAGTCGACAATGAAAGTGGTATGGTGACTCGTTATTGCGGTACACTTATGCATATTAAATCAGATTTTGTTTTACATTACATCTTTGTCGCTGTCGCTTTGGTCTTTGTCGCTTTGGTCGCGGTCGCGAGAGGATTCGAACCGGCGAGCAAAAGTTCTGAAGGCGGAATTGAATTGAAATGAATTGAAAGATTGAGGCGATTTTAAGGAAGATTGGCTGCAGTGTTTGGGCTATTTTCTTCAAGTAATCCTCATGAGTGAATCCGAGCAAAAGATTGTCAAACCAAGTTTTATTAAATTTTTATTTTTGTGAATGATTTTCATTGTTTTACAATAAAGCTTATCTTTGTGGACAAGTTTTTCAAAACATTACAAGGCTTATCTCTGAATCTATAGAGGTTACAAGGGAAACATTACAAGGCTTATCTCTAAATCTATAGAGGTTAAAGGGAAAACATTACAAGACTTATCTCTAAATCCATAGAAAATCACAAGGCTTATAGAGGCGGTCAATTTTCACGCACCTTGTACCCCTGATTTAAAATTGATCAGAGCGTTTTTGATGATTATAGAGTTATAGAGTAAAATAGACTCGTAACGGAATAAACTCCGAGACTCGTAACGGGATTTGGCAGGGTCCCCAAACTCCGAGACTCTAAACGATTGATAATATCCGGTACATAAATTGAGAGTCCAAAATCATCTACTTTCATCGTAAAACTTGAAGTCTTCATGACGTTTCTGGTCGTGAGATTTTGATGCACAATGATCTAATGTTTAACAATCAAAAGAAGATATATTTTGATTGAGAACAGAAAATGGCAAAAATAACCCTCAGCTGGAACTAGGGCAGAAATTCGTGCACCACCTGGAACTTGCACTGTGCTAAACATTACACCGCAAAGCACTGAATCACCTACCAGGCAACTGTGCTAAACACTACACCGCAAAGCACTTAATCTCCTCTACTCCAGAGGGAGTTAACTTCTCAACACCGAAATAGTATCTAGAAAGCTTACAAAAGCTTAAGCTTTTGTAGGCTTTTGTAGGCCTTTTGTATGCTTTTGTATGCTTTTGTAGGCTTTTGTAGGCCATTAGGCTTCGTTAGGCTGAATTCAGTTGAATTTCAAGTCTTTCAACGACCTCCTATCTCAAACTTTAGCAGTAAACGAATTAGTTAGTGTCTACAGAAAAAAGTTGTCAACGGCTGCAGAAAAAACTAGAGGATACTTATTTAATAACTCAGAATCTGAACATAATCAATTTGTACTTGCGCTTTGTGTCCACTTTATTCAATTTCTTAATAGAGTTTCTGTCGTTTTTTTAGGGGGAAATCATGAGTCTTTTCGTTCGCAACTAATTTCCCTAGGGAGTACTTGATTTTGATTTTGTTTTTGCAAATTCTGTATTTCTATTTTACTTTGTATTCAATATCTAACTCCTAATAATGATTTTTTTTAATGAGTAAATGAATTTTTATGAAGTAAATGAATTTCTCATCACAAGTAGACATTCAGACAGTTGTTTGAGTTTCTTCGCCTCAACTTTTCCTTTTTGGTTTCAACTCTTAGATGCCCTTATCGAGCGCATTGAAAGCTTTATGGAAAAACTACAGTGAAGCTCTCGAAATACCCATTGTTGGATCAACTCTCACAGGTTTCCCCCTTCTCAATTAGAACTCAGTTCAAGTAACTGAGTCAGTTATTCAGTTACAAGCACACGTTACTCAAGTCAGCTACTCAGTAAGCACACGTTACTCAAGTCAGCTACTCAGTAAGCACACGTTACTCAAGACAGACGAGTGACGTCTGTCTTGAGTAACGAGTTCTTGAGTAACCCAAACGAGATAATCCTACTCGATGTTACTTTAAAGTTGCAATTTATTTGTTACAATGGATTTCAATTGATCTCGAGACAAAGCGAATAATGGCTGTCTTGAGTAACCCAAATGAGACAATCCTATTCGATGTCGATTTGGAAACCTATTCACAAATGGCTACATATGTAAGCGATGGGATGCTTTTTGTAAGTATTTATGCTTTATATTCCTTTTTGGATTGATAAACGAGAAGTGAATTAATCTAAAAATAACAACCAAAATTTAATCTAAAAATAACAACTTCAAAAAATAACAATTCTTTCAGGTAGCGCAGGTAGTAAACAAGTTAAAACAAGTTAAATGCGTGAATGCTCAAGGAATTTTCGTTTTTTTGAACATACAGTGGTCCACAAAAGTATTGTCCCATATCCATCTGTTCGTCCTTCTCGAAAACTTGGTCCATTGCCATCCATTGACATTCCCATTGCCATCCCATTGCCATTCCCATTGCCATCCCATTGCCATCCCATTGCCATCCAAAAGTTTCTTTCGTACGAAAATCTTGCAAAAAAAGGATATTCCCTACAATTTTTGGCTGGCAAGAAAAACGTTGACATCCGAAGAAGCTCCGAATCGCCAAGGCCCGGGAAAATGGGATGCAGGAAAAGGATGTGGCCAACCGCTTCAATTACTCCATAAAGACGGTGCGCCGCATTCTTTCTCAATCAAAAGTCGACCGAAACCTTCATCGCGGTCTCAAGAGTGGCCGACGACCAATCACAATCACAAAAGAAGATCGAGCCGTGATCCAAATGGTGAAAAACGATCCTAACAAAACACCAACCGATGGAAGCCAAATGATGAGGGTTCAATTTAACAAGGTTGTTTCGCTGGAAACGATCCGCCTTCGACGTCTTGAAGCGTGCGTCACCGCTGACGAAAGAAAAGACGAAAGAATGAAATTGAAGTTTTACACTTGTAGATAAATAAAGACTGTTATAAAAACTTTGTTATTTTTTGGATGACTTTTGTTTTTTCGGTTAGTATCGACTGATTATGACAGAAAAGTAAGCAGTATAAGTAGGAAAAAAGGAGTCTAACGCTAGTAGACTGTTTGCTCTTTTTGCTAACAATCTAAACGAATGCACAGGTTTATTCTATTGGACTCCTCATCAATCTTAGTGCTATCTATTTCACGATAACCAACGATCAACTGCATCCGCCGATCAGGTTTAAGATTTTAAGAGCCATCCTATCTTTACATCTTATCTTATGCTTATCTTCAGAATAATCACAACGGGTGAAGGTGTGACTCGACTCATTTACACCATGGCATTACTTGGACAATTGCTATGTACAATGTTCCAGAGCTTGTCAGTAAAGAGATAATCCTAAGCACATTTCATCCATTCCTTTTGGGATTCATTCATTTTGCCAAAAAGCCTCTAGAACCTGGTTGCCACACAAATTATCCCATAGCTTCGAATAGCCCTAGAGAGGGCCCTAGGGGCCTTTGACAAATTCGAATAGCCCTAGAGAGGGCCCTAGGGGCCTTTGACAAATTCGAATAGCCCTAGAGAGGGCCCTAGGGGCTTTTTGACAAAATAGCTTAAGTTATTCATTTTAGAAATCCACCACGAAACACATTTTGGTATTATTTGATGCAGTATGGTGGTTGGATGCAAATCTTCAATGTTTATTTCCAAGCAACCGTCTCGCTTAAGTATGGCAATGAAATCAGAGTTTGGCAGTAGCTTTAGAGAGCCAGCAGCTGGCTGGTATTCATATTTTTAGAGATAGCATGGAGTAAATTAAATAAGAACAATTTAAAACAAAAATCTATACTATAGACAAATAGATCTTTTACAAAATAGACTTGTAAAATAGTTTTTGATGTCAACGTACAGCACAGAGCTAGTCAAATCCCGACAGATTGGTCAACATTCCAGTTAAGGCTAAAACAGAATGGTAACCGAGAGGAACCGAATCAGAACAGAATTGGACCCGAGTCGGAACAGAATCAGAACAGAATCGGAACCTAATGGAAACCTAACGGGAACCAAATCGGAACCAAATAGGAATCGATTAGGAACAGAATGGAAACCGAATGGAAACCGAATTGGGACCTAACGGGAATCAAATGGGAACCGAATGCGAATCGAATCGGTACAGAATGGGAACCTAATGCGAACCAAATGGGAACCAAATGAGAACCAAATGGAAAACAAATAGGAATCGAATAGGAAGAGAATGGAAACCGAATGAAAGCCGAATTGGGACCTAGCGGGAACCGAATGGGAACCAAGTAGGAATCGAATAGGAGCAGAATGGGAACCGAATGCGAACCGAATCGGTACAGAATGGGAACCTAATGCGAACCAAATGGGAACCAAATGAAAACCAAATCGGAACCAAATAGGAATCGAATAGGAACAGAATGGAAATCGAATGGAAACCGAATTGGGACCTAACGGGAACCAAATGGGAACCGAATGGGAACTGAATCGGTACAGAATGGAAACCTAATGCGAACCAAATGGGAACCAAATGAAAACCAAATGGAAACCAAATGGAAACCAAATAGGAACAGAATGGAAACCGAATGGAAACCGAATGCGAAACGAATCGGAACAGAATGGGAACCGAATAGGAACCCAATGCGAACCGAATTGGAACCTAACAGGAACCAAATGGGAACCAAATGGGAACCGAATCGGAACCTAATGGGAACATAATGCGAACCGACCGGAAACCAAATGGAAACCGAATAGGAACTATCAAAATTAACAAAATAACTATCAAAATAACAATAAATTTCAGCCGTTACACAGCCGTTTCGTTTGAAGGAAATTTCTTTGAGTTCACGCTGAAATGGCCGTGGGCTCAATTTGGAATGTGTTTCTTGGTTGGAGCTACAAGTTTTCTTCTGCAACTCTTCGCAATTGTGCAATCGAATACGCCTGTTCTGATAATTGTCTCTTTCATGATCAGCTTTGATTGCTTCACTTACAAGAAAATGAGAAAGGTTTGTGTTTTTTCTTTTTTACGTTTTTATTTCTTAGAGAGTTTAGTTGAAGAAACTCAAACAAACGACTAGCGAGGGACGATTAATGTTTCAGGTTTTTAAATAAAAGAAAGAAATTAGACGTGGGTCTTTTCATGGGACTAAAAAGGATGAGATTTCAAGAGTTGCCCCAGCGAATTAATCTATAATTCTTCCTCTTGCTCACTTTCATCTTCGCTCAAGTACAGCAGTTCCTCAAATCGGCTTCCTATCTTATCAATTTCCAGCGCATCTTCATCAGAAGTGACTGGATCTCCTCCACCGTAGGACGTCTTCAGCGCTTTGATTGACACAATTAGATCTTTTTTTCCATTTGTGGTCGCTTGTGGTTTTAGTTTTCTCAAATAGGTGCCTTTTAGCTGAGGTGTCTGATGAGTGACGATCTTGTTTTTCTCCAAGCCTTGCAGTGTCTCCAAAAATTTGTAAACCCATCAAATCACTCTAGCCGGGTGATTTTTATTCTTTTTTATAATAAAATCAGCGATATTAAAATAAAAAAACAGGTGGTTGCCGTAAAAAAATTTTTATCGTTACCCGGCCGCGATTAATACTCCCCTTTAAGCCAATATTCTTTTTCTTTCTAAGAGTCTTTGATCGCAGGTTCGACTCCTTGCATCGCATCCTTTTTAGTCCCTTTAAAGTAGAGCTAATGAAAGGAAGAAGAGAGGAAGAAGAGAGGAAGAAGAAAGAAAGAAAAAAGGTTTGATGAATTTCATTTCAGATGCTTTCCAGTTCAACTGTTTATTTAATCTTTTATGGGGTCATAAAAGTATTGATTATAATTCTTTATCCATCATT
This sequence comes from Mesorhabditis belari, assembly GCA_958450365.1. Taxonomy (NCBI): domain Eukaryota; kingdom Metazoa; phylum Nematoda; class Chromadorea; order Rhabditida; family Rhabditidae; genus Mesorhabditis; species Mesorhabditis belari. Next base: position 32,009 of record CAUEEP010000758.1, on the reverse strand, counting down.
TGGTTATTGGTTATTGGCAACGGTGAAAATGCTCTTTAGCAATGTACAAACGACTCTCTACACTTTTGGGCAAAGGTATCTTTCACAATTTTTCTTTCTGAATACAAAAAAGAAGTCAAATTTCCCTTTGCAGCTTAGCGAGTGCCGTTTTTTTGAGGAGAAAAGTCGAGAAAAAGCGATGAAATCAATTCAGCTGATGCCTAACATTGGAAACAAGATCACAACAGCAAAAACAACAACAAAAACAAAACCAACAACAACAACAACAAAGGCTTAGCTTTGAAATAATAAACTTGTGAATCTAAATACAGGAAACAGCTATAGACATAGTTTTGCCTTTTTTTAACTTCTCTTTAATTGAATTCTTTCTAATTCGGCGAAATTTTTGTCCTTTTTAAATTCTCTTCAATTGATTTCTTTCTAATTTTTGCTATTTCATAAGTGTTTTTAGCCAAAAGATAGCCAATTTTTCCAGAATTTAAAACTTGGACAGCGTAGCTGGATATTTCAGCAAGATGGAGCACCGGATCACAAGTCTCGAATAGTCCAGGATTGGTGTGAGCAGAACCTATCAAATCTCATCTCATTCAACGAGTCGCCTCCAAGCTCGCCGGATCTTAATCCGCTTGGATTTTTCAGTCTGGTCAATCTTAGAAGCGTGTGCTAAATCACAGCGAACAGTTGATTCGTTAAAGAAATTCCTTAAAGCTCCTTAAAGCATGAAATGAGCTTGATATTGCCTACTTGGTTGCCACAGTTGACGCCTTCGACGTCTTGAAGCGTGCGTCACCGCTGACAAAAGAATTTTTGAAATTTTTAACTTGTCTTTAATTGTATTCTCTCTAATTCGGCGAAAGTTTTGTGCTTTTTAAATTCTCTTCAATTGATTTCTTTCTAATTGTTGCTATTTCATAAGTGTTTTTACCCAAAAGATAGCCAATTTTTCACAGAATTCAAATCTTATTACTGTTTTTAAATAACTTCTTTAGATTTTGAGTTATCACAATTTTCGTGAGCTCTGTGGTCACACAGCTTACTTGTATTACCAGGATAAGAGAATCTTCAGTCTCAGAAAATAACTCAAATGATTTGAAAGATTCAAAAAAATTCTTTATCACCTCCAAACTGGAAATACAACAACAGTTTTCAATAAGTTTTTCATTTTTATAGAAATTTTTTGCAATAAAAATGAGCAAAAATTTATGCGTCCACAGAGAATTTTAACTAAACACAGAGAGCGATAACTCAAAAACTAAAAAAGTGATTTCAAAACTGTAATAAGAATTAAATTCTGTAAAAGATTGGCTATCTTTTGGCTATAAAAATTAGAAAATAAAATCAACTAGGAAACTTTTAGAGGGATTTCTAAAAATGACAGCATTTTGAAAAACCGCTCCCGGCAAGTGCTCCTAATTTCTCGACCATTTGGAGAATTAACTTAAAAATAACAAAACAAGTGAACAAAACTTTCAAAATCACAAATCAATAATCAATTGAGCCTCGCGAACTCGAAAAAACTCTGTTGTCCATGTTTAAAACAAGATTAATACACCTTAGTGTAAAAACATAGAGAAAATCTCTGTCAAAGTCAGACTATCCACTTAGAAGAGTCGATCCAATTAAATGGTCCATAACTCCAGGTCTAGAAACCCAATCAACTCTTCGTTTCTTTTATTAGAATCTACATTAAATTTGACTGAAAAAATATAGAATCTGTTTTGTAAACTTGCCGATAAAAACATAGAGAAAATCAGGGTCAAAGTCGAGATAAGTGTCTGCCCCCCCCGAATTTTTTTGGAAATTTTTTAAATTGGCTGATTTTAGATTTGTATTTCCGGTCGCGTCCGTTTCCTTCCTATTTGCGTTGCTATTTTGCAATTATTCGCGTCGCATTTTTCGCCCTTTTCTCCCTTCCCGAAATTGTTTTTTTTTGATCTGCGGGTTGCTTTTGCCTTCTTTCTGGGGCGACTTGGTTGTTTCTTTTGATGCGCATGCTGTTTTTGTAATGGGTATTGTTGCATTTTGGTTTTGTATTAATAAACCGTAAAATTATAAATTCAACTTACTTTCTGCTACCCTTCAGGTTTCAAATCCTGTTTAGATAACTGGTTTAACATTGTAGAGAGAGCTTACTAACATTTGTGTCGCCACCGACGAGTATTAATCTTGTGTTGGATGCTGCGCGTTCTTGTTATTTTGTAAGCGCTTTGGGGGAAACCCTTTTAACCTTCTTTGTGCAATTCGGCTATTCTGAAGCAAAATCATCCTCGATGATAAGGTTAAAGCGGGTCGCACCCCAAACTTTCCGAAATTGATATGTTTTCAACTAAATTCGATAATCTTTTTCAATTTTCAGATTTGTATTCTTTCGCAATCTTTCGCAAATGGCTTCCTGCAAACAACTCTTTTCATCTCCGCTCACGTGCCATTCACTCACGTATCGCACCGCCGAATTTCTCGTTGTTGATTTCGATAAGAAAGGGCAAATACCGGTATGTTTCTTTTTTCTCTTAAATTTTTCCATTTTTAGTCTTTGAAATTTCCTATGAATGACCCAGAGCCGCAAATCATTCGCATCACGAACAAGCACCCCACCGAGGCGATGTGTTTACAGGTTTTTACTTTTCTGACCATTCATTTCTTCCCATGTTTTCCAGGTGTTTCCTCCGCTTCCGAGGGATGCTTGGGACAAACCATTTGGACATATTTGGTCAACGATGACGAACGAGTGGTTTCTCGAGGTTGTTTTTATATCATTTATGTTTATATAGTTTAAATTAAAGATTGATGGTTGGCAATTTGATTCTCGCCTCTCGGAATCCCCCCGTAGTCACTGCAAAATCTACAAGTTGAAGCCCGGTGTGACTAAAGAAATGAAAATCCATGGACGCCAAGGTGGGTCTTGTATTTTAGTGCTTTTAGTGCATTAGACCCTTCCCCCACGATGATTATTTTTTCTAGCAAAGTTCCTGAGTGTTCTGTAAAACCGTGTTGTCATCGTGGAGGCGATGTTTTATGCGCTATTTTCCTGATCGATCTAATTGAAACCCTAGTTAAACAAGAAACCTATGGTCTGAAGTTATATGGTTGGGTGAAAGGAATGAAGATTGCCGATCAAGTCATGGTGGCATGCCAAAAGTATGGCACACCTCTTGGTCATGGTAAGAAACCAATAACTCCCTCGGATTTTCATGGTATGTCACTTGATTTTTTTTCGCTAATATCTTGTGATTTCAGCGATGGAATTCGCCGCATTCTGCGAACTGCAGGCCAGCATCGACGACGTGGCACTTCAAATTGATGCGGGCGTCGTCGTGCCGGTGATCCCGATCGAGCAGTACATTTTTGATGTACTCGACAAGGTCCTGCAGGCTCCGGAAGATGACGACGTGTCATCATCTTCCTTGCGCTCAAGTACCGTTTTTTCGTCTTCTTCCTCTTCGACAGCTAGCATTGCTTCTAATGCTTCACTCCAATCTTCGGTTTTGTGTGGGTTTTTTCTATTTTACTAATTTCTAATTTTTGTCAACTCGACTTGCTTTGTATTTAATATTTTTCATTTTCTATAAATAAATAATGTAGCAAAAGCACTAATCTTTGAATTTTTAGACGATGAATTAAATGAAAACGTCTCTTCCATGTCTTCATCTCTCGACTGCCTCTTTATCGCTTCTCGGCAATGGCTGTATGTTTATTTTAAGATTATATTTTCTACTTATGTATTTTCTTTTTTGTATTTTCTAGTCTAGTGTAATCTAGTCATTCTATTTAATCTATTGTTTTAGTGATTCATTCCACTCCTATGGTACAGGACACCCCCGCGAAATCGCCCATTGCTGCCGCTACTTGCCAAAAGCGACGTCGCTCAGGTGATCTGTTTCGAGATAGCTTGAAGACGATCGCGGAAGTTGAGTCTGCTTCCAATTCCGATCAACCAGGCCCGTCTAATCAGGTAAAATTTTACTGAAATCACAAGATATTAGCGAAAAAAAATCAAGTGACATACCATGAAAAATTTTACTACTACTTAAAGTTTTTTATGTAATTACTATTACATTTAATTTTCCATTTTTTCAGAGGATCCGTCACAAGGACAATAATAGTGATGAAGACGGCGCTCTCATCGACTTCATTCATACGTCAACATCTCAACCCCGTGGCTATGAAAATGCATTGAGTGATAAAAATCAAGGTACGTCAAATTTCTATTATATTTTTCGAATAATAGATTTTATAGAATTGTCTCATTATTTTGAAATTTTTAAAGTATTAAATTTTTCACTTAAAAAGTCTTTTGATTTTATAGATACTCACATAAGGAAAAATGATGGTTGCCCCAAATGCCATAAAACCATGTGTGGGAAGGCGTGTTTGAGATGCCAAGACGGATGTTTAAAATGGTGGCATACGTAAGTTTTTTTTTCAGAAGCTAGCCCCAATAAGTTACTCTGATTTCAGACGATGTTTTGATACCACGTTGCACTATCGAGCTGATGAAGCAAAAGCTCGAGTACATGATGGAAAACTTCTCTGTGCCGCCTGTCGACAAGGAATCTGAGTTTGATTTAGCCTTTTCTAAATTCTGTGTTCTGTTGGCTTTCGTGACATTCGTGAGAATTAGCCCAAAAGTCTAACCACTTTATTAGTCATTTCTGGTGGCCTCATAGCGGTTTCTTTGCATCAATAATTTTTTCTCAGAATTAGTTAGTGGTTTATTTGAGTTCACTTTTTTGGGTCTATAAATATATTGAGTCTGCTCCGCTTTCGTTTTTCATATATTTTTTTTAAAAAATTTTTATAAAACCGATTTTTTTCATTGGTACTTTAGTTGTGCATATTATTTTGCAATTGAATAAATTTTTATAAGAATAAGTTGACCTTTTCAGAGTATTGACTTGAGTACTGACTTGAGTCAGTACCCTGATTATAATCGGTTAATCTGGTTATACATCACTTTTCTAGATGTAAAATGTCACGTAGATTCCGAAGCCGCAGTTAAAAATTCTAGTTTCTCGACAAAAAGTCCGTGTTTTTCTAATAATTGTACAATTATTAACGAAAAAGAGTACTTTTTGTTAGGTGATCCCCGATTTTGTCGGCGGATCTGAACTCCACGGCTAAAACTAGGTCTAGAAAAGTGTTCTTAAGAGATTTCAAAAAAAAACAAGGTAATTAGACTGTACTTTTTTTCCTAAAAAAATTTTTTTGTTTAAAATTGCTTGAGAACTCTTTTTTAGACGTAGTTTAATTGGTCTTCGGTACCGAAGGCTGATTAGTACTATAGAGATTCTAATAGTGTTTTTCATAGAGAAATGTTAAGTTTGAGTTTTACCCTCTATATTTACATATCTGGCACCTTGATTTCCATATGTTTTTCCCTTTATAAATGAATCTTTCTTTGTGTTTTTTAAAAATTTTAAATATTTCCTATTTTCAGTCATAACTATCTACCTAGCTTACTATCTACCTAGCTTACTATCTATCTAGCTTACTATCCATCTAGCTTACTATCTACCTAGCTTACTATCCATCTAGCTTACTATCTACCTAGCTTACTATCCATCTAGCTTACTATCTACCTAGCTTACTATCCATCTAGCTTACTATCTACCTAGCTTACTACCCATCTAGCTTACTATCTATCTAGCTTACTATCTATCTAGCTTACTATCTATCTAGCTTACTATCTACCTAGCTTACTTTTTTAGATTTCGTAAGCTAAACTGAAACCAATTAAATTTCCAATTTAAACATTTCGGTAAAACTTTGTCGCTGGTAAGGGGAAAGTGTATAATGATAAGCAGAGTAAAAATGAATGAGATCAATGATCGAAAAGATGCAGAATACTATAGAGAATACTGATGTCGAAAAATTCAACGTTAGTTCGGCAAAAGATTCTTTTATTTGTTAGCACTTTGAAGGTATTAGATTAAACTTGTTTAGAACAAAGAAACAAAGAAAACCTTTTCGTTTGACCTGAAACATCGAATTCTGATCTTCAGCCGCTGATTGATGATCAAGAAAAGGTCAAAGATCCCGCACATACTTGTTAGTAATCGAAAAATCAACTTTATAAAGGGAAAATTATGAAAACATTTGTTCTATGGTCATATTTTTTTGCTCAATATTTGTTGGTCAATATTTTCTACGAAATAAATTGGAATAACTCGTTGATCGATGATGAACGAGAGAGAATGTTTGACTTTGACTTCAAGTACCCTCCAGTACGCGAAAGAACCAATAAAACAGAGTCTCCTCATCTTTCAATATTCTCACATTTCCGAGTTCAATCCCGTCCAAAAAAACCCATTTTGCCCTTTTTCCCCCATTCAAGTCCATCAGAATCTATTCATCAGAATATAGATGAGAAATTTATTTGGCTTCTTGTTGTTCTCGATTTGTTTTATGAATGGCTTCGTTGCTCAATTCAACAGCAGTAATGGTACAGGTGTGTGTGAAAGTTTTCAAAAAGAATTCAGCTTTCAACTAATTCAGATTATTCAAATGAAAAAGTCTTAAAGCAATTTTCTCGGGAAAATCGGTTTATCGGTTTAGCCAGAGCTTAGCTAACTTGCCCAAAGCCTAGCTAACTTAGCCAGAGCTTAGCTAACTTAGCCAGAGCTTAGCTAACTTGCCCAGAGCTTAGCTAACTTGGCCAAAGCTTAGCTAACTTGCCCAGAGCTTAGCTAACTTAGCCAGAGCTTAGCTAATTATCTTAGCTTAGCTAATTTAACCTATACGAACGAGGCGAGCAACTTGTACAATGAGTTGTTCACGCATCGTAGCTACAATCGATATCTGGCACCGGTCTACACGAAATTTGAGAATTCAACAAGTTTTTTTCCGTGTCTACTATTTGCGTTTATCCAATTCAGTTGAAACAATCGACAAAATGCATGTTCATTTCGATCTCTGGTACATCAAATTGATCTCATTGGACGCTGAGAGTCAACTGTTGAGTCTGAATCTCGAGCTGAAAATGGTAATTCGAGTTAGATTCCTGCAAAAGCAAAATACCTGTTAGATGAACAAAAAGAAAATCGACCATTATATATGTTGTAGCCGTCTACGAAATTCAGCCGCTAACGAATCGTTCGTTAACGGCTGACCGATTACGAATGATTCGTTTCAAATAAGCTACTTAATTACAAGAAATCATCAAAATTGCTAACTTATCAAATTTACTCGCTCAAAAACATCAAAATTGCTAAAAACAAATGATAAAGAATGCTATTTTTTCCAAGGAAACGCTTTATATATTCTTAAAGGCTTAAAACTAAAGGTATTCAGTCTACGAAGCTGAATATCTATAGTGCTTCTATTCGAGGGAGTGTTTCTATTTTTCAATCATTCCACCAAATTGCTTCTATTGGAGGTTGTGCTTCTATTAGAATAGAATATGGTAGCCTTGTATTGATTGATTTGTATTGATTGATTGATTGATTGGATCGTATTGATTGATTGATTGTTTGGTTCGTACTGATTGATTGATTGTTTGGTTCGTACTGATTGATTGATTGATTGATTCGTATTGATTGATTGATTGTTTGGTTCGTATTGATTGATTCGTATTGATTGATTCGTAATCGGTAACGAATCATTCCTAATCGACTAGCCGCTAAAGAATCATTCCTAATCGACTAGCCGCTAACGAATCATTCGTTAGCGGCTGAATTTCCTAAACGATATATATTTGATTGAATTTATCAACCTTTTTCATAACTTTATAGTGAAATAGAGTTGAAAAATACAAACTACAAACAAGTTGCTTTTTAGACATGGCAAGACGCAAGACTTGCGTGGAATCCAAGAGATTTTGACGGAGTCGAGTCCATTTTCGTTTCCTCCGATGCACTTTTTATCCCGGATTGTTCTATTGGAAACGCGTGAGTTTAAATCAATGACTCTCGTGAATATTTGCCTCATTGTTTAGCAAATCTCTTGACTCGGTGAAACCGGATGAGTTCATGCGATTCGCGCACCTTTTCAGCAACGGTACCGTCTATTTTCCCGATTTCTACTACACCGAAGTGGCGTGCCCGATTGTTGTAAGAAATATGAGCTGAATATGTTTCGTGAATCGATTTCGAGTCATTTTTCGCACAAATTGCATCGATTTAAGAAAGTTTAATCCCCGGAAAATCCACTTGCAGACTTTAGATCGACACTTTTCCATTCGACAAGCAAATCTGTCCGATCCCGATCATGTCGATAGCTTTTGACGCGTACGTTTGGCGGAAGATTGTAGATTTAAAATGATATCAATCACTTTTACCTACATACTCTTACCTATGTACTTTTAACTATATACTTTTAACTATGTACTTTTAACTATGTACAATAGCGGACATAATTTTGGAAACTTTTATTTTTCCTAAAAAAATTTTTTTAGTAATTCGGTAATTTAGCTCTTAGTAATTTAGCTGATTCGTTATATTTACTAGCGAAAGCACGGTAAACAGCACGTAATAGGCCTAAAAAGCACGTAATAATCCATAAAAAGAACTTCTGAACTTTTTGAAAACTATTATTTTTAATGCATTTGTCTATAAACCCAGAGGACATAAATTTGGAAACTTTTAAAAACAATTCTAAATAATGACGTAACAAACGATTAAACTTCGAAATTACAACAAAAACAAGTAAATGAATACTTTGTGGGAAATCCTTTCAAATCAATGACAGCCTGGCACCGAGCACTCATCGAGGCGACCAAGTTGTCGATGGTTGTTGTTGGATAGCCGGAACTGGATCAGCGAATGCTCATAAGCATACAGGAAGACACAGAAAGACACGGCGGTGGTAGTGTTCTTGTATGGGGCGGCTTTTCAGCTTACGGAATGATCCCATTAAAACGCATTGATGGAATTATGGACAAACATGTTTACTTGGACATTTTATCGAAACATATGCTTCCAAATGCCCTTTAGTTGATGCCTTCCAATTTTCTTTTTCAACAGGACAATGATCCGAAACATACTTCGCGGCTTGTAAAGGACTGGTTTCTGAAGGAAGGAATTAATCTTATGGAATGGCCGAGCCAGAGTCCTGATTTAAACCCTATTGAACATCTATGGGAAGTTCTGGAGAGAGGCTGTAAAGGCGTTAAGTGCTATAATCTTAATGAAAAATTCGAGCTTTTGCCTAAGAAATGGATGAAAATTCCAACAACAACCATCGACAACGTCGACATCGACAACGTCAACGTCGACATCGACAACGTCAACGTCGACAACGACAACGGTCGCCTCGATGAGTGCTCGGTGCCAGGCTGTCATTGATTTGAAAGGATTTCCCACAAAGTATTCATTTACTTGTTTTTGTTGTAATTTCGAAGTTTAATCGTTTGTTACGTCATTATTTAGAATTGTTTTTAAAAGTTTCCAAATTTATGTCCTCTGGGTTTATAGACAAATGCATTAAAAATAATAGTTTTCAAAAAGTTCAGAAGTTCTTTTTATCGATTATTACGTGCTTTTTATGCCTATTACGTGCTGTTTACCGTGCTTTCGCTAGTAAATATACCGAATCAGCTAAATTACTAAGAGCTAAATTACCGAATTACTAAGAAATTTTTTTTAGGAAAAATAAAAGTTTCCAAAATTATGTTTGTTACTGTACTTTTACCTACTTAATCGTCTTTCATTCAGAAGTTTCCTTTCGACAACTGCTGAAATCGATCCTTTCCTCAGTTTATACTCGAATAAGGCGGTAAACTGACCTTTTTCTTTAAACAATATTTATATTAGCTTCTAGTATGTCGATGCAATGGTGAAACAGATGGGCAATCAAGTTGGATCGGCCACAATCACAAAGGCTTTCATCCAATGGGTTTGTTGTCATGATTTTCAGCGATTATAATGTAAATATTAACTAATAGAAATTACTAATGTTAAAGATAAGAATAACAAAAACTACAAAGTTTCCCATAAAAAAATCCACTTCGGGTAAAATTTAGATGTGATAGCATCATTAATTTAACAAAAATTGAGACTTTGATTCACACGGAAGTGAATGTAACCCTTATCATCCAGACAATTGTAACTTCTCCATCTAAAATGATGGTTGTTCTCTTTTCCTCTTGTTCTGTTTTTTGTGTCTTGTGTTGATTTGTGTTGACAGCCATGATAGTGATAGCCATGATAGTGATAGCCATGACAGGGAGAGCCATGACAGGGAGAGCCATGACAGTGAGAGCCATGACAGTGAGAGCCATGACAGGGAGAGCCATGACAGTGAGAGCCATGACAGTGAGAGCCATGACAGGGAGAGCCATGACAGGGAGAGCCAATCAATACGAACCAATCAATACGAATCAATCAACACGAATCAATCAACACGAATCAATCAATACGAACCAATCAATCAATCAATCAATACAAATCAATCAATACAAATCAATCAATACGAACTGACTATCACTTGTTCTTATCGCTAAAGGATTTCTTAGATGGTAAAAAGTTCAAAGGTGAGAGTAAACTCGAGGATTGACTGAAAGATTATTTCACTCGCGACCGCTTGGGTTTTACAAACGAGGGATTGGAAAACGTTGGAGAAAAGTTATAAATATCATTTCATTCTGATTCTTCGTTGTTCCTTTTTGTTGAAAATAAATGAAATTCAAAATCTCTGGGTTTTTATTGGATAACCTAATATTTTCATTTGGGAGCCGAATGGAGAATCTGGAACTTCTCGTAGTCAAACTACAATGAAGGCTAAAACTAACTGTAAGATGGTTTGGGGAGTTGAATGGAAAAAACGAAAGCAAGGCTAAACTTCTGGATCTTTACAGAAAGATCTTTACAGAGATGAAAGCAGTAATTGCTAAGAAACTCTGAAAATGACTTGAACATTCAAAATAATAATTCAAAATATTCTCAGGGAAATGGGGAATGGGATGTGACAAACGTGTCCACGCTTAACATTGTTGAAGCCGGAATGGAAGTGGTGAGGGGAACTTCAAAATATTTTCAAATTCCTCTCAGACATTCTATTTACTCAACATTCGCCGCGTGCCCAACTTCTACGTTTACGTGATCGCTTTACCGTGTTTCATTTTGACAGCTCTATCGGTGGTGAGGAAATTTTACTAGAAATTACTAGAAATTACTAGAAATTTAAACAAATGTTGACCTATCGCAGTTAACAGCTCGTTAACAGACCTATCGCAGTTAACAGCTCGTTAACAGACCTATCGCAGTTAACAGCTCGTTAACATTTCAATTTTATTTCTAGGTGGGCATGTTTTGGACGCGAAACATCAAAAAAGAGCAACTCGTCAAGGTAACAAAATCAGCATCCGATTCAGCAATCAACAATCAGCAACCAGCAATAGCTGGAACCAGCAATCAGCAACCAGCAATCAGCTAGAGCATACTCTAATGAAATAGAGTATGCTCCAGCTGATTGTCGTACTCTTTAGCTATCTCTTTAGTTATCGATTGGTCTGACAAGTCTCGTCTCAATGACGGTGCTCTTGGAAATGCTCTCGGATTCGATCCCAAAGACTTCTGTTTTCCCGTTGCTTGGTAAGAAAAGCGAAAGCTGCTTCTTCCCAAAAAGAAGCTGCGATCTTACTAACAAATTTTTAGGTATTTATGTGGTCTGCTGTGTGGGGATTATTTCTTTGGCTTGTGTTGTCATCACTCTCAACTGCTTGCCCAATCCAAACAAGCACCAAGACCATCAACAACAACAAAATGAGAAACTGTCAGGAAAGAAGTGCAAGCTCAGGTTTAGTTGATGGCTGATGAATGCAAGAGTGCTATTCAGTGAGATTTCTTCCATGGAACCTCTCCGACCAATCTTCGGCATTTTCCATCGACACATCGGCTTCCTACTGTTCTTTCAAGCATTGAATTTGGCTGGCTTTATTGTGTTTTTATCGTTTTGGGATTGATTAAGGAAATAAATTGATTGACTAATTAAATAAATTGATTGATTAAGGAATTAAGTAATGGAGTATTTAAAAGCGTGAAGATCTGGTTATCGAAAATTTCATTTCAAGATTTGATTATCGAAGATTTACTATGTAAAAGCATAGAACACATTTACAGAGAAACTTTGCCTTATCCAGTCTGTCAGTCTGTCCGTCCGTCCGTCGATCCGTCCGTCCGTCTGTCCGCCCGTCTGCCCGTCTGTCCGCCCGTCTGCCCGTCTGTCCGCCCGTCTGTCCGTCTCTCCGCCCGTCCGCCCGTCTGCTCGTCCGCCCGTCTGTCCGTCCGTCCGTCGATCCGTCTGCCCGTCTGTCCGTCTGTCCGTCCGTCCGCCCGCTCGTCCGCCCGTCTGCCCGTCTGTCCGTCTGCCCGTCTGCCCGTCTGTCCGCCCGTCTGCCCGTCCGCTCGTCCGCCCGTCTGTCCGTCCGTCCGTCGATCCGTCTGCCCGTCTGTCCGTCTGTCCGTCCGTCCGCCCGCTCGTCCGCCCGTCTGCCCGTCTGTCCGTCTGCCCGTCTGCCCGTCTGCCCGTCTGTCCGCCCGTCTGTCCGTCCGCTCGTCCGCCCGTCTGCCCGTCTGTCCGCCCGTCTGCCCGTCTGTCCGTCTTTGGAACTAGGAATCAAAAATTTTTCCCCCACCGGCTTGAATGCTTGAATTGCTTTACTTTACTTTTACTTTTACTTTATTTTCTCCAAGTTTAGATCGGTTTTCTTTCTATTGATCAAAAAACGCACTTGAATGGATTTGTATTTTTTTTTTTGAGATAAATGCAGACAGATTGGGCAATTGCTAGATTTAAGTGCGTTTACGAGCAAAATCGAATGGCCCAGAGAACGCAAAGAACGCAAAGAACGCAAAACAGAAATAAAGAATTGATTTAGATCATAAGAATTAATCAATTTTCCAGAAAAACCTTTTAAAAACCCGGGAATTTCTGGGTTGTTTTCATATTTTTTCAGCTTTTTTGAGCTTTTTGAAGAGAAACGAGAGAAAAAGAGACAAAAAGGAAAAAAAAAGACTTGTTTACTCGTCTCACTCTCTGTTTTTCTGTTTTTTCTGCTTTTTTGTTTTGTTTTCCAGTCAAACATTGATTATTTTCATTCATTTTCATTCATTTTTATTCATTTTTATTCATTTTTATTCATTTTCATTCATTTTTATTCATTTTTATTCATTTTCATTCATTTTTATTCATTTTCAAATGCTTAACTGAATATTTTTATCGAAATTCGTTTATTGATAGTATTTTCGCGAAAAATGGGGGTGGGACAAATGAGACCTTTTTTATGCGCACCTGGACATTTGTGCACCTTTTTTTTTTGCTGGAAAAGGCCTTAGGAAAAGTCGTAGAGCTTCAAAAATGTTTTCATAGAAGGGAATCGTATGCGTAGATTCCGAATTTCGACAAATCAGGCCTCGCTGACACGTCAAATTTGGGCTAAAAGGCAAAAACTACGCAACTTAACGCTTTTCCGCAGTTTTTGCCTTTTAGCCCAAATTTGACGTGTCAGCGAGGTGTGATTTGTCGAAATTCGGAATCTACGCATACGATTCCCTTATATGGAAATATTTTCGAAGCTCTACGGCCTTGCCTAAGGCCTTTTCCAGCAAAAAAAAGGTGCGCAAATTACAGGTGCGCAAAAAAAAGGTAGCATTTGTCCCACCGGCCGAAAAATGGAATCCCATACGCTGAACCCGTTCTCCGAGCGTCACCGTTTACTCCATTTTTCTTTGATTTTCTTTCTGATTCCCTATTTTTATAGCTATTTCAACGATCAGAAAAGGTGAGTTTTAGGTTTTTCGCTCACAAAATCACTACAAAATCACTACAAATTTGCATTTAAACTCTAATAGAAAGCACCCCCCATAGGAGCGTCGCGTAGTCGTAAGTTTACTCTCAAATAAACGCTCATAACTCGGCACCAGTACGTTTCTTTCCACGCTTTTATGTATCAAATTAAAGTAGAAAGAATGGGTATTTTTTTGAGCTATTACATGTATTTTTACCTTTAACCAGCGCTTAGAAAAAGATGATTGAAAAGTGGCAAAAAAAAAGACGATTTTTCATCATTTTTCAATCATTTTTTTCAAAGCGCTGGTTAATGCTAAAAAGATGTATTATAGCGCAAAAAAACACCCATTTTCTCTACTTTAATTTGATACATAAAAGCGCTAAAATAAAGGTACTGGTGCTGAGATATGAGTGCTTCTTTAAGCGTAAACTCAGATGCTCCTTTAGACGGCTCTTCTATTAGAGCTTTTAGGGTACTTTAAATTACGTTTATTGGAACAGAATCTACAAAGCTGTGCCTCGAAACTTGAGGCCGATTTCCAATTTGAATCTTAGTTTTTTTTTCATAAAAATCAAGATAAAGCTAGTCAAAACTCGATGATGAACGCGTTCCTTTTGTTCATAGAAAAAGGCGTAAACCTTTGGTAAATCATTCGGAAGATTTAATTTAATACAAATTACGGTATGGGTTGAATGAATAACCTCTAGAATACAGAGTTATGCAAAAAACAAAAAAGCCAAAACATTTTGCGCAGGCCGGGAATCGAACCCGGGTCGCCCGCGTGGCAGGCGAGCATTCTACCACTGAACCACCTGCGCGCTGGGAGGCCGGGGGGAAAATGGGGGCTATCAATGGGAGGAGGGGGAGATTGACGTAAAGTTAAGCAAGCAATGACTAGTTAACGCCCTCTGGAGTGCAGGAGATCGCGTGCGTTGTGGTGTAATGGTTAGCACAGTTGCCTGGTAATCGAAAGGTCGGTGGTTCGAGTCTCGGTGGAGGAAAACGTTTTGATTCCTGGTTCCAACTGAATACTGAATACAGTTACTGTATTCTTTTATGTCGGAGAGTTTTGTCTTGCCATAATATTTGATTCTAGATCAGCTTCCGATTCCGTTGAGCACGCAATGTTATCAGCTTTCGATCGAGCCGTCACCCAACCAAGTTCTTCTTTTCGAAAAGCTGTTGTCGGGTGGGTAAAGAGTGCTTTGGAGGTGCTCTATCTAGAAACGCACACCTTCTAGCGCACTGAAACCGATTTTCTTTTATAACAACGATGACGCAAGAAAAATGAAGAATTAAGTGCACCAGAGAGGTTGCGTTTAGTTGTGACAGCTTTGTACTCTGAACTTTGTACTCTGAACTTTGTACTTTGTACTTTGTACTTTGAACTTTGAACTTTGTACTTTGAACTTTGTACTTTGAACTTTGTACTTTGAATTAGAAACTCACCCTTTCTGGTGCACTATCTGTGACAACTATTGGTCTACCAGAAAGAGTGCGTTTACAATTTCAGTTTCAACTGCAATGTTGATCTGATCGTGCCGGGCGTTTTGCTGCTTGATTCTTTAAATCTTTCATCCGTTGATCGAGGCTTTGATCACAAGAATTTAAATAATTTAAACGATTTGGCCGAATCCTTTCACTATATGTTCCAAAAGGGAGCCGCTGCTGAGAGATTTATAAAAAATGAGGAAACTTTCTCGATGATGGTCAAAACGGCAGAGAAAATGCCTAGAATGCAGGTAGAGAAAACGGATTTTTTCGAAGTTTATTTGCCTTTTAAGCCTTACCTTGTAAGCCTTACAAGTACCAGTTACAAATACTCATTTCAGTACCACATTGGCGGCAATGCAGCTTTACTCGCCACACGAATCGCCTCGAATTTCCCGTGGACCGAGGTTTGACTCTGGGAAATCGATCAATGCAAATCTAACCATAGCTCAAGATTTACACGTTCATGGGACAGATCGGAACTAGAAGCGGACTACTAGAGTCAAAGCAGAAGCAAGAGCTACGATTCTAAGGCTTAAAACTGGCTTGCAAGGTTCTTGACCAGTATTAGAGATGAAATCCTGTTACTACTCCTATGCCAAGACACTAAAATCAGTACTGATACCAGTACTGGTTGATTTTGGTATTTCCCTGCTGCAGAAACATTGCTTTCAAGCAAGCAAACCAGAACCAAGGCATGCCAAGGTGCTAGGCCAAGATTTAGACCGTTTTTGCTGGAAGCGATGCCTAGGCCTGGTCTAACTTGCAGATAGATCTCTTAAATCCTGTTTTTTGGGTTGCTTGTAAGGTCCATTCTATCCCATCTAGATTCATTCTGTCCCATCTAGGATCATCTTGTCCGATCTAGGTCCATCCTGTCCCATCTAAGTCCATCATGTCCCATCTAGGTCCATCCAGTCCCATTTAGATCCATCCAGTCACATCTAGATCCATCTTGTCCCATCTAGGTCCATCGTGTCCCAGCTAGGTCCATCCTGTCCCATCTAGGTCCATCCAGTCCCATCCAGGCCGATCCTGTCCCATCTAGGTCCATCCTGTCCCATCTAGGTCCATCCAGTCCCATCCAGGCCCATTCTGTCCCATCTAGGTCCATCATGTCCCATCTAGGTCCACCCAGTCCCATCTAGACCCATCTTGTCCCATCTAGGTGCATCTTGTTGGCCCAATCGGTCCCCGAAGCCAGGCTCTTCTCCATCCGTCAATCAAAAGAAGCAATTCAACAAGGATCACAAAAGATGAATTGCATGTGATATTGGAGTATAAACAGGGAGAAGTTTTGGGAGAACACGTGGCATTGGGCAGCTCTCGTTTCATCACATCACATGATTTGTACAGGTTGGGTAATTGATCCAGAATTTCCGTCAACCGCCTCTTTTTGCAAAGTTTAATATTTTTCAGCAGCAGCACAATCTTGATCGAGATGTTCTTCAAGGCGATCGCCACCGTGCAACCGGATCTCGTTATTATAACCGGAGTGCACTTGTTGGAGTTCCTGGTAAGAGAAATGATCGAGTAGATTATCCGATGCACTATAGTACTACTGGAGTTGAAGTACTAGGCAAAACTCGAGCACTACGCCGTATAGTACCTCAGCTATGTACTGTACGGCACTGTACTCCAGCTCCAAGAGTACTATAGTGCACCAGATGGAGTAGGGTACTGTAATCCACTGTTGACTGTACTTCCAAAGTTCAGAGCACTGTCTAAAGCAGTACCCTAGTCCATCTGGTGCACTATAGTACTCCTGGAGCTAGAGTACAGTGCCGTACAGTACAGAGCTGAATCGGCTACCATAATCCTCAAAATATAGTTTCTACTTACTATAACATCAACTAGTATAACTTGAAGAGATAAAGATCAATCAATTTATTCCAAATTGGTAACTGGGCAAGCAGCTGATCTGATAGATCTGATGATCTATTAGATCTATCAGATCTATCAGATCTATCAGATCAAGCAGCTGATAAGAGCGCTTATGCAGAATCTAACTTCAGGAGAAAGACGTTCGAGTGGAAAAACTCCGTTTAATCAAGCGAAACATTGTGCAGATTGATTCACGAGTGCCGATCCATTTGAAGCTGGGGGGATTGGGTGGAGATCAAGAGTTCGCGAAGAGTGTTCTTGAAAAGGTGCGTTTGGCCGGTGGCTAGACTTTGATCTGCTTTCTGATAGGCTCTATTACTTCTTAGGTTCTGTAGTAGGTCTTATAGTTAGGCCTAGCTTCAAGTTTAGCCTGATACTAGGCCTGAGCTTGATAGTGGCTCACTTAAACTCACGGCTCACGGCCTGAAGTTTAGCCTGATACTGGACCTAAGCCTGACAGTGGCTCACTTGGACTGATGACTCATGTCCTAGCCTGAAGTTTAGCCTGATCCTGGACCTAAGCCTGATACTGGCTCAGGTCCTTGGCCACCAGACTCATCAACTTTTAACGTAGCTATCTCATTTCTTTTCTAGATCCTCCCCTACGCCGACTCGTTGGCCTTAACTGAGCAACAGTTAGCGCTATTGGCAAAGGTTTGAAACGAAAAAAACTTTAATCTTATTATGTAATGGTAAGACTGAATTTTTAATCAAATTCTATCTACTTTTCGTATTTTTGTTTAACTTTTGGGTACATATCTTGGCTAGAATTCGATGCTATGAGCAAAGCAAGCAAAGCAAGCAAAACAAAGCAATGCTTCGATGCTACAAAGCCAAACAAGAAATCCTTCATCAAATTCTTGTTTCTAAAGGTTGAATTTGGATTTATTTGACTTGAAATCAAATTTTCTATTGAATGAAAGGAAATTCAAAGTTTTTCAAACAAATCCAGCTAAGATACGAGATTGGAACCATATTGGAGCCATATTGGAACCGAATTTCTGGAAGGAACCATATTGGAGCCATCTTGGAACCGAATTTCTGGAAGGAACCATATTGGAGCCATATTGGAACCATATTGAAACCGAATTCCTGGAAGGAACCATATTGGAACCATATTGGTTGATTGCCATATTAGATTGCCAACGGCGCACGAAGCGAAAAAAAAATGGCGGAGTTAAAAAGACTCATCTGGAAGCGCTTTTTAAAAACAAGAATTGAGGCTTTTTTTATGCTCAGTATTTGCATAGTATTCTGGCCAAGTTATAAAATTAAAAGTTAGCGAAAAATAGGTTGAATTATCTCCAAAAATTGTGTTAATTCTGTTCCAGGTTGGCGGCGGACCGCATCCAAACGAGTACCCGGTTGTCGGTGGAGCTCTGCACACGCATAAGGTTTCAAATTCTATTATCTAGAAAATTTCTCATAGAATTTAAACATAGTTTATCTTTTTCTAGGTCATTGACATGTTACACTGGTTGATCACGAAATATGGAAAGCCGAAAAACGCGACGAATGCTGAAGAGAAGCTGAAGAGATTGTCAAGGATTCATTTTACTTGTTTGACTTTTCATGTGGTGGTCAGCGATTTTTGATAGTATCCTTGCCTTCTTTCTTTCTTAATTTCTTTCTTCTTCCCTGTCTTCCTTTCTTCTTCCCTGTCTTCCTTTCTTCTTCCTTGTCTTTCTTTCTTCTTCCCTGTCTTTAAAGTTGATTTAGAGATATCTAGATATATTTAGATATTTTAAAATTTAATATTTTAGGTTGCAACTGGCTCAGATTGGTCGAATTTAGCATCAGGATTAGCGAGTGGAGCGAGAATCGCGGGAAAAATTGTTTGCGGCGGGGAAAAGGCTGAAGTGAGCTTGCTTGTCTTCTTCCTTGTCTTCCTTGTCTTCCTTTCTTCTTCCTTGTCTTCCTTGTCTTCTTCCTTGTCTTCCTTGTCTTTCTTTCTTCTTCCTTGTCTTTCTTTCTTCTTCCTTGTCTTTCTTTCTTCTTCCTCGCCTTCTTTCTTCTTCCTTGTCTTCCCTCCTTCTTCCTTGTCTTCCTTTCTTCTTCCTCGCCTTCTTTCTTTCTTCTTGGGCAAAGAAAGCGCTGATAGCTTTTCAGTGGAAAAGTCTACCCAATAAGCAGAATGTCGAGGGTTCAATTCTCCATCGATTTCAAATGATTTCCCATTGATTTCTTTACTTTAATGATTTATTTAAACGATTGTATTTAAACTTCTCCCATCTAAATGTGATTTTTACTGTAGCTAAAGTCATCGTTAATCCTAGAGGCTCAAAGTTGAACAAGATTCACTGATAATAAGCCAAAGCCAAAGTCCAAAGGTCAAGACATTTTTAAAGATCAAAAAGGGTGAGAAGTCAGATTCTAGCATTACTTCGAAAGCCTTTTCTAGCTTCTGGCTCATATTTAGGCTATAATTTGCAAGTCAAATAGTTTAAAAAAACCTGGCAGGATGCTATTTCGAGAATATTGAATCGATTCCTCAAATTCAGGCTCAAGATCTGCTCGAGAGTCGCACGTCGCAAAGTTTTCTTCTCGATTCGTCTCTCCAAAAGAATTACCATTTCGATCCACATCAGTGAGTCTAAAAAGAAACCACATTTTATAAGTAATTTGTCAGAAAATTATTTTAAATGGAAAACCATTTGGGATATGATTTAAGAAAATAAAGAATGACTCAAAACGTCACGTGGTTTCCGGTCTCTTTAAAAAAAACACCGTGTGATGCAGGTCACTCACTTCACGGGCTAGCCGTAATCTACTTTATATAATTGACGGCTGTCTGTCTATCCGTTCGTCCGTCTGTCCGTCTGTCTGTCTGTCCGTCTGTCCGGTGGTCTGTCCGTCTGTCCGTCCGTCTGTCTGTCCGTCTGTCCGTCTGTCTATCCGTTCGTCCGTCTGTCCGTCCGTCTGTATGTCCGTCTGTCCGTCTGTCTGTCCGTCTGTCCGTCTGTCTGTCTATCCGTTCGTCCGTCTGTCCGTCTGTCTGTCTGTCCGTCTGTCCGTTGGTCTGTCCGTCTGTCCGTCCGTCTGTCTGTCCGTCTGTCCGTCTGTCCGTCTGTCTGTCCGTCTGTCCGTCTGTCTGTCTGTCCGTCCGTCTGTCTGTCCGTCTGTCCGTCTGTCCGTCTGTCCGTCTGTCTGTCTGTCCGTCCGTCTGTCCATTCGTCCGTCCGTCCGTCTGTCTGTCCGACTGTCCGTCCGTTTATCTGTCTGTCCGTCCGTTTATCTGGCTGTCCGTTCGTTCGTCTGTCCGTCTGTCCGTCCGTCCATCTATCTATCCGTGCGCAACTTTCATCTTGAGAACCGAAAAAGCTAGAGTTCCAAAAACAACAACCTTATAAGTTCTACGGACAGACGGACGTAGAGGTCACGGAGTTCAACCGTTCCCTGTTGAAGTCGGATTTTTTCTATGGGCAACGGAAACAGTAGTATGGCGTACCCCGACCCTAGATCTCAGCCCCCAGTGTACCCACTTTCATGGCTAATTTATCATTTTCTAGGAAATTTAATGCTAGAATAATTTTGATACGTTATAAACTATTGGCTTTTTATTAATCGTTTTAAATATAATTTTTATAAACGTTTTCATTTTAAAGTCAACTTTTTCAATGATCTTTAAAAGTTTTGGGTTTAAAATTGATTTGAAGAGCTTTTTCAACACAATTTAATCAACGATTCAAAGAAATTGAAAGAAAATTGAAAGAAATTGAAAGAAAATCAAAGAAATTGAAAGAAATTGAAAGAAAATTGAAAGAAAATCATAACTTTAGTAGTATAATTGAAAAGTTTTGCATTTTATTTGATTTAATTTGATTTAATTTTTTCAGCCCAATCACTTCTTGGCTTCACGACGATTCCCTTTTCCTTTTCACTCCAGTTTTAGTTTGTAAATATCCACGGAAAACAGTGGGCGTTGACGATACGATCTCTTCAACCGCACTTCTCTACTCACAATTTTATCGTTTTGAGCCTTTTTTCGCATAGTTTACTTCGGTATTTGATTAAATAAACTTTTTTTTTTAAAAAAAACAGAGACAACCGAATGTGATTTATTCTAAGATCTACATCAATCACAGGACAATAACACACAAAATACTAGGAAAAGTTATCGCCATTAAGTTTAGGATTAAAGAGCCGTTTGCCATGGCGTGGGTTAATTTAAAAGCTATTTAGTCCCTATTGAGCTGCTTTTAACTGCTTTTAACTTAACCCACACCATGGGTTAAGTTAGTTAAGTTAACGTAATTAGTTAACGGCTCTCTAACCCTAAGCTCAATGGCGACTAAATAGCTTTTTAGGCTAAATAGCTAAAAAGTTTAGAAAAAGATTTTGCTCTAAAATTTCCTCGAATAGCTTGTTGAAGTCGAAAATTCCGCAAAAAAGCGTCCGATTTTTGTGAATCTCAACGATTTCTCTATTAACCCATTCGAAACCAAAATCTCGTCGTACTCTTTTTGGAGGTGAAGCGTCTGGAAAGGAAAACTGTAGCTTTTAGATCACAAAACAACTTACTATCAATCAACTTACTATCATTATCAAGTTACTATTCGAAAATATTCACCCTTTCCTTGACCGGGATGAAGTTTGTCTCGCGTTCGCTCCCTCTCGAAGCTGTTCCTTGTCTCAGCCGTCTCTCTGGCGATCACTTCCAAACGTTTTTGAGCATTTGTTAGCTAAATGAATAGATCTAATATCTTTTAACCCATTCGAAACCGCAGCGTTTTTTCTTTTTTCGTTTACGGACCAAGCCCTTTTTTTGACATTTTTGACTCCGAAGCAGTTTATTTATGGTTGGAAAGATGTAAGAGAGTCTCCTACACCATTTATTTTTGATGAAGAACGATTTGGATTTGACTTCAGTACTTTTCAAGATCCTATCGATTATTTTTCTTATTTTATCGACGACAATATTTTAGTAGGCGAATCTAATAAACATGGAAAAGGAAAACAAACTGGCAGGGATTTCGATGCAAAATCTTTCAAGCTCTTCCTTGGCTCTGTATCTTCAAATGGGAATCGTCAAATTACCGAGGATTCGTGACTACTGGAGTAGGAGGATTTTCCCACATGTCCCACATCATGTCAAGAGCAAAATTTGAATCCATCCTTCGCAACCTGCGTTTTTGTGATAATGAACTGGATTCTGCAGGAGATCGGCTTTTATAAGATTAGAGCTAGATTAGAGCTAGAGCTAGAGCTAGAGCTAGATTAGAGCTAGAGCTAGAGCTAGAGCTAGAGCTAGATTAGAGCTAGAGCTAGAGCTAGATTAGAGCTAGAGCTAGAGCTAGAGCTAGAGCTATTATTGAGCATTTCAATGCAAAACCAGAGACTGCATTGATTCCGGGTAAATATGGAAACATCTTTTTTTGCCCACGTAATTTGTAGATCTGCTACAATTGGAATATACTGTAATGCTGAAAAACAGCAAAAAAAAACAATTAATTGAATGAAAATAGCTCAATTAGCGCTGCAGCGAATAATCGCTGCAGCGGTCCGTTCTTGAGTTTTTTGCTGCAGCGATTATTCGCTGCAGAAGTTTCGAATGGGTTAAGATTAAAGAAAATTCAAATTTTTAAATGTTTTTTGAAAAATAAGCCCAATCTTTACAATTCTTATCGAAAATTTTCCTAAAAATTATTTTCAAATCCAAAAAATTCGTTCTTTTTTTTCCATTCTATTCATTGAGTTTTTGAAGAAATTTTTGAGAATATTTCGCATTTTTTTGCTTACAATTATGCCTACATTCCCTAGATAACGGCTAAAAACGAAAAAATTTTTAGTTATTTTAACAGAAAATTTGGAAATTTCAACGATGAAAATATGCTTTTTTTCAAAAATTTTTTTTTTTTTTTTTCTTTGATTCCCTCTTTTCTTTTTCTAGCTTTCCTAAAGCAACGAATTTTTCAAATTTCATCGAAAACTTTGATAACAGAACCTTTTCAGACGTAAATAAACAATAAATGATGAGAAGTGATGAACAATAAATGCAAAAATAACCGGGAGACGCCCAAATTTTGACGTTTTTTTTTTTTGATTTGAATTCGCTTGGGTTGGATTGGGGAAATGAAACCGGGAAATTGATATAAAAGCGAATTTCAGTGTGTCTGAAAGCTTTTACAAAATCTTTCAAATCGATAAGGAAAAGATACAGTTTTTTTTTTGATTCCTTGGATTTGGGTTGGGGAATTGAACCGGAAAACTCGAGCCAGAGCTGAACGTGCTTGTTGAAGTGTGCTTGTAGTGTGCTTGAAGTGTGCTTGTAGTGTGCTTGAAGTGTGCTTGAAGTGTGCTTGAAGTGTGCTTGTAGTGTGCTTGAAGTGTGCTTGAAGTGTGCTTGAAGTGTGCTTGTAGTGTGCTTGAAGTGTGCTTGTAGTGTGCTTGAAGTGTGCTTGAAGTGTGCTTGAAGTGTGCTTGTAGTGTGCTTGAAGTGTGCTTGTAGTGTGCTTGAAGTGTGCTTGAAGTGTGCTTGAAGTGTGCTTGTAGTGTGCTTGAAGTGTGCTTGAAGACCAGCGTTTACAAAATCGCTCAATTCTCATGTGTCACGAGCTCAAAGCTCACATGGGAATCTCACCAGGAAAATTTTCCTTTATAGCTTTCCCTTTTTAGCTTGTCCTAACCATTTTCTAAAACGTGACCCTTTCTCGAACTACCGTGATCTTCTCTTCTTTTCATCTGGACAAACAAAGAGAGAAAGGAAACTGTTTTAGAATCATTTGTGCTTTACTGTAATCCGTGATGTTTGATTCAATGAATCAAATAGTTCTGCTAACTGAAATGCCCCAAAAAAAACCTGATAACAGTCTTTAAATAGAAATAAATAAGGGATTTCGACCCAATTTCATTCATTTTCTCTGTCTGACTACAGAAATCCTTTCAATTGTCGAGCTCCGAGTGGCCGAAATAGTCCGAAAAGCTGTCTTCTTGACTTGAGCCTGGTTTCACTGCTTTAACTGCTAACTTTGGTTTTATTATAGCGCTGAGCTGACTGCTGGTCTAAGCCTAAGCTTAAGCCAGTCTAAGCCTAGGCCTAAGCCAGCCCAGACTAAGCCTAAGCCAGCCTAAGCCAGCCTAAGCCAGCCTAAGACCAAGCCTAGGCCTAAGCCAGGGCCTAAGCCAGCCTAAGCCAGTTTAAGCCTAGTCCTAAGCCTGAGCCTAAGCCTAACCCTATCCTGGACCAACTTTACTCTTAGCCTAGCTAGACCAGTAGCTTGTCTTGGCTCAAAAAATGATTGCCAATCTTAGCTCGTTCATAGCTCCCATGTTCCCCTCGACCTCTAGAGCTAGTAAATTCATAGATCCACAATTTCCCCCTGCTTCCCAGCGCGCAGGTGGTTCAGTGGTAGAATGCTCGCCCGCCACGCGGGCGACCCGGGTTCCGATTCCGGCCTGCGCAAAATGTTTTTGCTTTTTTTGATCTTTTTCACCTGAGTTGACCTAGTAACCTAGTTTTTCACCCAGTAATCTGGGTTTTGACCAGAGTAATCTGGCTTTAGTCAAAAGCGTCTCCCTCACGTGATTATTGGCGAATTATTGACTCTTTCCACTTCGTAAATCTCTTTGTTTTCCCGGTGAATGATTCATTTTGCAGAAAATTTCAGCTAAATCGCTTGTTTGTGCTATATAAAACGCTTCTTTTCCCTCATTTTTTATCAGTTTCACTTTGTTTTGAGTTTCGATTTCAAATAGAGCCTTTACTTTTCAATATAGGTAACTAAATCGGTAAACATTTTCTAAAGAACAAAATTGATTACTTTTAAATCTCTAGCTCTCTCTGGCTTTTCTAGATTTCAACTGAAATCAAGAAATTACTAAAGAATCAAGAAATTAAAGAAAAATTACTGAAAGCTTGCTTCTTTTACGAAAGAAAACTCGATTTCCCTATTGGGTTGGGGACTATGACTCGGCGCCAAACTTTAAAGGGACTTTTGCACACATAAAGCCTTCTTTAAACATACGTTTGGTTTCATCAAAGGGATCCACTATTTCCTCTACAAAATCACTTTTGAGAGATTCCACAAAGCTTTTCTTTCGTGGAGTTTATGAACTTCCAAACGCAGCTGGTTAAAATGGCAAAAGAGTCCGACTCATCATTTGAACAGTTTCTTTCACATAAACCTTCTTTGGTGTTTATATAAAAAAGATAGAGCACATTCAATTACTTAAGTTGCCAAATTTGCAGGAAGATCCCACCAATGGTTTTTTCTAGATGACAGTTTGTAGTTTTTGTGAAAAATGGCTTTTTCTTGAGCGGAGGCGCTGTTTGAATTTTCTTTTAAATGTGATTTTGTAGAGAATTAGTTAACCATTCTACTCATATCAAACGCATATTATTTGACAAAGTCGAATAGAAGTTTTAGACATTTTTTTGATTTTCGACGCCGAGTCATAGTCCCCAACCCAATATCAGTTGAAAAACAAAAAAAACGCCCAAAACGTGATGAGAATTTCAATAGAATTGAGGAAAAATATTCAACCGATTTCTCTTTTTTTTTACCCATTTTTACCCCTTCAACTCCTCCGTTTTATTTCGTAAATCAATCTTCTCTTTCTAAACTTTCTCTGTGCGCTCCAGATTGGCGATTAGCGATCGAAAACTATGGACTTCCCATCGTAAACGCAAAAATCTCTTCATCAACTCATTTACACGGCGGAAATTCGAAGCAAAAAAAGTAGATCTCGAATTTCGATTTTCATTTCATTTTTTTCATTTTCTTTTTTATTTTTTTATAATCCCATTCCGCGATTCTTTTGCTTTTGTTGTTTTTATAAAAAATTTTTGCGTCAAAAAAGAGAAGCGAACCACACCAAATGATGATTTTTAAGCCTTTCCAAAAGTGAGGCAAAAGTAGGCAAAACATTTTTTTTTTTTTAAGCCGATCAATCATTTCTCCGACTTCAAACAATTAAAAAAAGCTTCTTTAAACCAAAATTTACCAAAATTTCCTTTCAAAATCACTTTTTTAAGCCTAATCTTTTGAAGATTTCAACTTGAAAGTAAAATTTTTAAAAATCAAATTTAAACCATTTCTTCCAACTTTTTTATTTGCTTGCGTTCCAGATTGATCAAATTTTTTGAAAGATTTCTTCGTTTACATTGTGATTTTTTAGAAATGGAGCACCTACCCATTCAGGGAACCGTTTTGAGCAGCTCTAAGCTCAATTTGAGATATCGAGAGAGCGCAAAGGTGAGCTTTTGGGAAATGGGGAAATTGGGAGACCTCGAATTCTAGTAGGAATCTCTTTTTAGAGACAACCACAAGCTAAGCTGCTGTAGAAGCGCAGCAAAGTATTCGCGGAGAGAGGAGGCGAACCCACGGCCTCTCTTGCCGTTCGTTTGAAAGACGCGCGCGCTAACCACCTCGGCCACTCAATGGCGCCGCGCAGAAGCTCCTTTTAGTAGATCAGCTTGGAAACAATGAGAGTATTGTAAATCAAATCTTCAGCCTCTTCCCCATGATCGTCTCTATGTTGATTGCCAAAAGTTCGTCCTCTCCAGCTCCAGCCCAGCTCCAATCCACGATCTTTTGATCCCGAACGCAGCAATCGATCCGACTCAAGAAAGGAAAAGGTAGAGAATCAAAAATCTCTTTGCTATTAGTAAATTGCATTGATTGATGTGAAAAGTTCAATTTTCGAAACTGATTTTACATTTGGATAAGAGAAATCCAGCTTCTGG
The DNA here is from genome assembly GCA_958450365.1 of Mesorhabditis belari. Taxonomy (NCBI): domain Eukaryota; kingdom Metazoa; phylum Nematoda; class Chromadorea; order Rhabditida; family Rhabditidae; genus Mesorhabditis; species Mesorhabditis belari. The sequence goes on along the minus strand of CAUEEP010000758.1, from coordinate 5,223 downwards.
AGTCACAGAACTTCTGGAGCTCTTCTGGAGTTAAGAGAAATCCAACTACTGAAGTCACAGATGTTCTAGAGCTCTTCTGGAGTCACAGAACTTCTAGGGCTCTTCTGGAGTTAAAAGAAATCCAGCTTCTGAAGTCACAGAACTCTAGGGCTCTTCTGAGTCACAGAACTTCTAGAGCTCTTCTGGAGAACAGAAATCCAGCTTCTGGGAATCCAGGACACTGAACTGAGCTAAAATTTCAGTAAAAATCGTCTTTACATTTTTTGATTTTTTCCATAGAACTCAATTTGCATTCAGTCAAAATTTTTGTTAACTTTATTAACTCCAACTTCTCCACCCCATCCATAGCCCCATTCCCCACCACCTCCCAGCGCAGGTGGTTCAGTGGGTAGAATGCTCGCCTGCCACGCGGGCGACCCGGTTCGATTCCCGGCCTGCGCAAATCTTTTTGGATTTTGATCTTTTATTTCCTTTTATCATTTTCTTTTTCATAGAACTCAAGTGACATTCAATTTCAAAAGCTAGAATCTGACCTCCGAGCCACTCTGACAAGGAGGGGCTCATGATTTGACCCATTGCACGAGGGTACTTAGTGGAATTCAGAGCCAATGATTCGCCTCAAAAGACCTCAAAAGTCCATTTATCTCCATTTATCGGAACGGAGAGCTGATCAACATAAGGTCTCAAATTTCCCTCACCCCTCCAGCGCGTAGGGAAATCCGACCTCGGGGCCACCTCTGACAAGCTTCGATTCACACTCTGACAAGTTCAGGATTGACCATTGCACAACTCGACTTAGGGGATTCCAACCAGTGGTTTCCGATCTGAAATCCCTTTTTGGCGCAAGTTTTGTAGATCTTGGTGGGGAAAGAACAGAGCGTTTTATGTAGGCCCCGGAGCAAACTTCTCTCTATCAAATTCCGCTTGATCGACAATACTTGCGCAAAAACGGACTTCAGCTTCGGAATCAGTGGGTCCGAATTACCCTTAGCACACTTGTTTCCAGCTGAAAGCCCATGATCAACCCTTGAAACTTTCTCTTGTGAGACTTTGATCCACTTTAGAGCAAAGCTAGATCAATAGCAAAGTCAGAATCACAGCTCACGCCATGATCCTTCAAAAGGTCAAACTTAGTCAGCAAGCCAGGGCTAGACTTGGATAAACTTGAGTTGGACGGTCTGATCTAAGCTCTGAACTCACCAGGGCAAGCCAGGAACCAGGCCAGCAGCACTTATGACATTGCCTGAGCATAGAAAAGGCATCTTTGTCAGGTCTTTGTCTAGTTCTAGTTCCTAGCTTCGGATCACTGTCAAATAACTGAAATCAAAAGATCTACCAGATTAATTTCCTTACAGTAATTTCCCAGACCTGGAACGCTCCTCTCCCATCCCGCCTCCTCAACTCCGAAATGGCACAAAAGGCGCATCGTTGGCGGCCAGGTCTACAATTTTGACGATTTCTACACGACAACTCCGTCAAAATCTTTCAGTAATACGCGCTGCGATCCGATGGACAATCATCATTATCAAGTTGGGTCTTTTTTAAAGCCTAAATACTCTTTGATTAACTTTAGCCAAATGTCTTGTGACTTCCCACGAATTGAACCCGTATGACCCGCTTTGATCCTCCCTCCCCATTGTTAGCCCCCTTTTTCCTTTAACTTTTTAGCGCGCAGGTGGTTCAGTGGTAGAATGCTCGCCTGCCACGCGGGCGGTACCCGGGTTCGATTCCCCGGCCTGCGCAAAATGTCTTGGCAGCTTGTCTTCTGCGCATATTGTAATAACATTTTGTTGTGCGCTAGGCGCTGTCATTGTGTTCTTTGATAATTATCAAGATATTGATGTTACCTTGGACAATCATCATTATCAGGGTTAAGTCTTTTAGAAGGCCTAAATAGTCTTTGATTAACTTCATTGAGTGTCTTTAGTGACCGCTTTAATCTCCTTCATCCCCATTGATAAGCCCCCATTTCCCCACCACCTCGCAACGCGCAGGTGGTTCAGTGGTAGAATGCTCGCCATCAGTGACTTCAAGGTTCGATTCCCGGCCTGCGCAAAACGATTTTTTTGCTTTTGGCTTTTGATCTTTTTCACATCTTTCTTAGATTTCATTCTGCCCCGTATTTTGTCTTTCTGATGATTGTGCGCTCGTTTGATTGTTGATTTTTGCCGGATTTGTTTGCTGATCGCAAAATCTCTAATCTACTTTTCCTCGTCAACCATTTGAGTTTTGTGTAGTAATAAAAGTAATAAATGTAAAAAAAAAAAATTGCAGATGTTCTGTGAGAGAGCCCGTCTAAAAACGAGAAGATTTACGAAATTGAGAAATTTATGGAATGCATCAATTTTCACCCTAATAAATCGCGAATAAACTTATCAGGTTGGGAGAAATTTGCTGGAGAAAGATTTCATTTGAAAACTGAGATTTTCCCATATAAGAAACAAGGGAAAGATTGTTGAGGAGTTGAAGAGAAACTTGAGAAGAAAATGAAAAAGAAAAAGCTGCTAAAAGTTTGCCAACTTTTAGAAACCACAGTGAAAGATCTTTAAGAACACAAAAGTTATTGCAAGGCTTAAAAGAAAGAGTACGATGTAGATAGAAAAGCTCATCCTCATTCATCTTCCTCTTCTTCTTCTTCTTCTTCTTCTTATTTCCTCTTCTTCCTCTTCCTCTTCTTCCTCTTTTCCACTCTTCTTCCTCTTCCTCTTTTATCTTCTTCTTTTTCTTCTTGCTTGTTCCACTCTAACTTCTTCTTTCTCTACTTCCTTACGTCACTCTTTTCCTCTTCTCTTCCTCTTCCTTCCTTTACCTCTTCTTCTTCCTCTTCTATTTCTTCTTCTTCTTTTCTCTTCTCTTCCTCTTCCCTTTGTTTTTTCGACCTGCCATAGTACTGTAATAGTACCCACCGCCCTCGGACAGTCGCGTAGTTGCATAGTTTTTAGTATTTCGTTTTTCAAAGCGCCCGTAGAAACAAAGTCGTAGGTATCAAAAATAGCCTGAATTTCCGCTATTGGCACTGATACCTACAACGCGACACCATTATAGCACCAAACCCGTGTCGAGGAAAACTCTTTCAAAGCTAGACTACGCAACACCGCGCACTGTCATTATGGGGATGGGGTACTATTACAGTATTTTACGGTGCAACTTCCAAGTAACAAGTATGATGGGCATCTACAAAAGCCAAGTTCTATTTCATCTTTATCACTCCTTCTTCTTTAACTTCTTCCTCTTTTCTTCTTCTTCCTCCTTCTTTCTCTTCTTATTCTTCTTCTTCTCTCTTCTTCTTTACTTTTTCATCTCTTTCTTCCCCTCTTCTTCCTCTTCCCTCTTCTTCTGCTTTCTCTTCTTCTATTTTCTCTTCTTCCTTCTTCTTCTCTCTTCTTCTCCTTTAGCCCTTTGCTTTCTACTTCCTCTTCTTTATTCCTCTTGCTTCCATACTCTTCTTTCCCCCTTCTTTAAGTAACCCCAAATAACAAGTAACAAGTATAGAAATGTGTCTACAAAAGTTTAATTCTATTCATCTTTTATCTAGCACTTCCCCCTCCTCTTCCTCCTCTTGCTGTTCTCTTTTCTTCCTCTTCCTATTCTTGCCCCTTCCACTCTTTCTCTTCTTCTTTTTTTCTCTTCTTGAAGTAACAATTTAAAGCGGAATTCACTACTGATTAAACTTTTCCTCTTTTAGAAAACTAAAAAAATAACTGAAAAATCAGGCCGAATGCGATCGATTTTTAGAAAATAAAACAAAAAAAGAGAAAAAAAAATAAACAAAGAAAAATAAAACATTTGGAATCAAGGGAAAGTTGAAAGGAGAAAGGAAAGGGAAAAGGAAAATTTTCTTTTTTTAAAACGTAGTATAATAGATTTCTGGGTAATTTTCGGGAAATCGAGTAGAATTAAAAATTTTTGACACTTTTTTCAAATTCTTTGTATTCGCTTTAGCCTATAGCAAACCAATTTGTAACCGATTTCTCGTGAAGATCAACGGAAATCCCCGGCAACCCGAACAATCGAAAGCCGACGAATTCCCCCCGTTTTTGATCAAATTGTGCAGTAACGAGTCTAGAGTTGAGCTTTTGATTTTTATATCTATCTATTTGATATCTTTTACATGCCCAAAAACCATTGTGACTTCGAGGGATTTTCGAAATGCAAAAACTCGATTTCTTTCTTACTAAACGATCCTGGGCACTCCAGATCGTTGGGAAAAGTGAGTGCATTTGAATTCTTCTCCAAAATCCATAAAACCTCCAAGGCGCACAGGGAGATTTTTTCTGACACCTGGCATGCACACAAGGGTTTTCCAATGGTAAACCGGGATTTTGTAGAGATTTTCCAACGAGAAGCTAGGACACCACGTACTGCACAATCTCTACCACCCGGAACAGCTCATTCCTCTTTTTTATTTGTTTTTGAAGTTCCCAAGTTTCCAAGGAATGACGAAAGTATAAAAATACGTGGATTTCGTTTTTGTGTTTTTGTGTTGTTTTCTATTGTGCTATTTGTGATTGCAAAGCTTCCCTTCTAAAAGTTCAGCTTTCCCTTCCCGCTTCTTTTAGCGTAAGACGATCTGAGGCTCTTTTGTGTTACGCCCAGTTTTCGGAATGAAGTTTTACTGATGAGAGCCAATGGATTTCACGTCAACGAAGTGTTTTTCCTTTTGAAAAACTAACAAATACAAATTGGGGAAAACGGGGAACAGGAAATTGAGAAAGGTATTGTTTGGGGATTAAGAAAATCTTTTCAACAGCACGATTAAAGTCAAAGTTTACGGTTTTCGGGAAGCGAGTAGACTTCGAAAGGGGCTAAAATGGGGAAATGGCAAAAGAGGAGCAAAGGTCAGTAGGGAAAATGGGGTTGGGGCCGGGAGAGGAATGGAAAAACTGTTTGGGATTAAGAAAATCTTTTCAACATCATGATCAAAGAGCAAAGGAAGCCTGTTTTGGAGCAAAGGCGTGTAGGGGGGGGAGGGGGGGAAGTAGGGGGAGGGGAATGGGGTTGGGCTTAGGGAAAATGGGAAGGGGGAATGGGGAATGGGGTTGGGCTTAGGGAAAATGGGAAGGGGGAATGGGGAATGGGGTTGGGCTTAGGGAAAATGGGAAGGGGAATGGGGAATGGGGTTGGGCTTGAGAGGGGAAAATGGGAAGGGGGAATGGGGAGTCGGGTTGGGCTTAGGGAAAATGGGAAGGGGGAATGGGGAATAGAGGGTTGGGCTTAGGGAAA